>OZ024883.1:41218137-41717074 GCA_964017185.1 Rugalucina vietnamica | reverse complement strand
TAGTTAGGATGCTGGGAAATTAATTTGTACTTTCTATTTTCATTGATAGATTAACTGTGATTTTAATATTTGCATTAAAGTGCCTATTAGCACAGGCGCTTGAAGTTACATTAGTGACCCAAAAAGCATCATATTTACGGTAGTGTCTAAGGTCAATATATATATTGACCAGGTAAGCAACCAATAATGCAAAAATTTTGGCATGTCGATTGTGAATTTACCTGTCGTATTCCGTAGGCCCCTTGTATATTTCTGGAAAGATAGAATCACAGTTTCGTACGAGGCATGGATAACTTTGCCAGTAATGCCTTCCTGAAGGCTGTAATCGTGTCAAAAAAATAATCGCGATCAGGAGCTCCTCCTCACCAGCTCCATTTCCGGTTCTGTCCTTTGATACGGGCCGAATGAATTCTGAGCACAGCTTGGATTAAATCAATATTAGACAATGTCGAATCGTCCTGTCTATAAACACTTAACATACTCCTTTTTCCTAGAAAACATGAAATTTGCATAAATCCATCATGTTTTCTCCTTCCAACGATTGTTTGTTTGAATTTATTTTTGGGTTTTCCCATGACGTTTGAATCGTCGCGCGCAACGACTTTATTTTGAACACAAAAGAGGCGCCTGAGGGAAAATCACTCCCGACGTAATTAATATACAGTACGCAAACATTTGATAATCTTATTTAATTTTTAATGGACTTTCACATAAATAAATAAATTAATTGATGAATTAATTGATTAATTAATTAATTAATTAATTGATTACGGAACATTGTATTTTTCAGCGAGATCGATAGGGCTCCAAAGAGCGGTGAAAGCCTTCATCACCAGCTTCAATATAAATTTGATAATTTGATATCCTTGTCGCATGAGTACTTAAACTTTTAATTACCTGTTTAATACCAAAGTGATCCGCGATCCACCATATAGACCCGGTTAAATGTCGGTCTTTTCTACGGTCACACACACAAAGGATTTTAACGTAATATTCGTTCCATTCCACCTGAAGTTCAGAGCTGAAGAAGACCTAAGAATTCCATTTATCAACTACAACTTTCCTCTATATGGTGGAGATTGTGGTTCGGTAAATGTGGTAAATGTCGACCGTCGACCACCAAGACGAACAGAAAGAAAGGAGGTCGATTTTTTTCGTCACAGGTACAAAGGTTGGTCAGCATGATGATCACCCTGTCCACTAAACTTGCTATGGACTTGATGGTGCTATCATTTTCAACAGTCGTCGGGACGGGTCGGGATGGGGATCCTAGAATTGTGACTTTCCCTGTGCGCGCTGTGGTTTGGCTTTATTGTGTCAGGATGCACAATTGTAACCAAGACGACATGTACCAGCCCACAACCCGAATAATCCCCTGATTATAGTTGTTGGTCCCTTTAATGTGATTCTGCATGCTCTATCGCCCTCTGATATTGATTTTATTGAAATTTATCGTCCCTTTTTCAGTCATGGGGACGGACCCACCGCTTCCTGTGTTTTGACCAGTACTGTGGGGAGCTGAAGGACACAACACGGTTCTCCGTCTGGGTAGTCCGAGGGTCAGGTGTAAGACTATCAGAAGGATTTGACTTAGAAACTATTCGGTTTTATCATTTATTATACTAGATTTTGATTTTTTTTTCATTTATTTTTTATATATATATATATTTGTTGTACCTGTTGGAACCGGTGCGTTTCCTCTTTCGATTGACCCATGGTTACTCACCTGATGATTCTCGTGTGCACCAAATTTCGTTGGCGTTCCTTGACTTCTCGGTGATCTACAGCCTCAGTGATTATCAGCCGGACATGTTATATTTGTCGAGTCCCGATCTTTGCTTCGTAATAGTTTTTAGCTTGCCTGTACGAAAGTACAGGAAGAGCTATTGCAGTCACCCCGGCGTCGGCGTTAGCGTCGGCGTTGCTCAAAATGTTAAAGTTTTTGGTTAAAGTTTTTATGAGTCTATATCTCTTGAAGTTGTGGATGGATCAAGTTGATACTTTGCATGTTGGTAGATATTGGTCTGAAGTTTTATGCTGTACCATCATGACCCACCTGGGTGACCTTGAGGTCAAGGTCACAGACTTAGAAATTTTTTGTTAAAGTTTTTGGTTAAAGTTTTTATAAGTCTATATCTCTTGAAGTTGTTGATGGATCAGGTTGATACTTTGCATGTTGATAGATATTGGTCTGACGTTTTATTCTGTACCATCATGACCCACCTGAGTGACCTTGAGGTCAAGGTTACGGACTTAGAAATTTTCTGTTAGAGTTTTTGGTTAAAGTTTTTATAAGTCTATATCTCTTGGATATGTAGATGGATCAACTGTAGGAGAAGTTGTGCACACAAGGTACCCACTGTCCATGCACTTTCATTGTCAAAATGCCCGAAAAATGATAATGTTAAAATTGCAAAACAAAAACATTAAAAATTTAAGGATTATATCCAAACCACATGCATATTTTCAAAGCATGGTAAAGACCTCTGTAAAGTTTGAAAAAAAAAATCAGAATAAATTATGTCCCTCTGCTTTTCTTCGAAAAGGCGGGGGACAATAAAAATATTTACTTGCACATAAGATTGCCTGCCCAATGTTGTATTTGAGCTGTAAACTATGTCCCTCCGCTTTTCTTTGAAAAGGCGGGGAACAATAAAAATATTTACTTGCACATAAGATTGCCTGCCCAGTGTTGTATCTGAGCTGTAAACTATGTCCCTCCGCTTTTCTTTGAAAAAGCGGGGGACAATAAAAACATTTACTTGCACATAAGATTGCCTGCCCAGTATTGTATTTGAGCAAGAATAGTAGGAAGCATTGACTTTATACAGACTGAATTAAACATTGAATGTGTTGTAGAGCTTCAAACAATCGCTCATAATCATGTTACAATTCTCTTTCAAACAAATATATGCATACATTTTCTATGTGTATTTTTAGTGTCCGAAAAAAGAAGTGCAATTTTTTCCAACAATCACGGGCTGAAATGTTCTTCAATGCAGAGCCAAAAAATATAAAAATAAAATAAATTATCACCAGAAAAGTACTTCCAGTGAGCTCCTAAAACAGATTGTTGCTAAATCATGTCATTACAAAAACTTGCCCACGAAAGATATAGAGAATGTTTTCAGTATCAAAAATTGAAAATTTCATCAGAAAATTTTTGTAATGCTTTGAAAATATGCATGTGGTTCGCAGTGATTTTTTCCTTCAATATTGAGAAAAGCAATGTGTATTTCTGAATGTTATTTAATGTTAATTATGTCTCCCCCCGAAGGGTCGGGAGACATAGTTTTTAGCTCGCCTGTACGAAAGTACAGGAAGAGCTATTGCAGTCACCCCGGCGTCGGCGTTAGCGTTAGCGTCGGCGTCGGCGTTGCTCAAAATGTTAAAGTTTTTGGTTAAAGTTTTTATGAGTCTATATCTCTTGAAGTTGTGGATGGATCAAGTTGATACTTTGCATGTTGGTAGATATTGGTCTGAAGTTTTATGCTGTACCATTCTGACCCACC
Source organism: Rugalucina vietnamica (assembly GCA_964017185.1). Lineage (NCBI taxonomy): Eukaryota > Metazoa > Mollusca > Bivalvia > Lucinida > Lucinidae > Rugalucina > Rugalucina vietnamica. The sequence goes on along the minus strand of OZ024883.1, from coordinate 41,713,562 downwards.
TGGGTGACCTTGAGGTCAAGGTCACGGACTTAGAAATTTTTTGTTAAAGTTTTTGGTTAAAGTTTTTATAAGTCTATATCTCTTGAAGTTGTTGATGGATCAGGTTGATACTTTGCATGTTGGTAGATATTGGTCTGACGTTTTATTCTGTACCATCATGACCCACCTGAGTGACCTTGAGGTCAAGGTTACGGACTTAGAAATTTTCTGTTAGAGTTTTTGGTTAAAGTTTTTATAAGTCTATATCTCTTGGATATGTAGATGGATCAAGTTTATACTTTGCATGTTGGTAGATATTGGTCTGAAGTTTTATGCTGTACCATCATGACCCACCTGGGTGACCTTGAGTTCAAGGTCACAGACTTTGAAATTTTATGTTAAAGCTTTTGCTTAAAGTGTTTTGAACTGTATATTGCTGGAACAGATGGATGGAGCTAGTTGATACTTTGCTGTTAGATATTATTCTTTTATTATGCTGTAGCATCTTGACTCACCTGTGGTCAAGGTCACAGACTTAGATTTTAGGTTATAAGTCTATATCAAATATGTAGATGGATCAAGTTGAACTTAGCATGTTGGTAGATATTGGTCTGAAGTTTTATGCTGTACCATGCATCACGACCAACCTGAGTGACATTGAAGTCAATGTCTTTGGTCATAGATTTAATAGATTTAGTGGCAAAGCACAAGTCAGGCGAGCTACGCTGTCCTGCGACAGCTCTTATTAATATAGGGATCAAATGTGATTATCCATTCATTAACATTCGCTAGGTTCCGAGGAGAGTGTTGAAAACCGAGGGCGTAGCCCAAAGTCATCAACACTCACCGAGCGACCTAGCGAATGTTAATGAATGACAAAATCATTTTTGATCGCTATTATTGCATAAATTCTGAAAAAAAAAAAAAAAAAAATGATGTTGCACTGTATTTTACAGCCTAATCAGATTTTCATACGCGTAAAAGCTTTAATTTAATGCTCGTTCCGGGCGGACTTCAGTTTCTCTTTATTAGCATGTGCTTTGCGTGGCGTCCGGTAACGAACATGAGTAAAAGCCTTGTATTTATAAACAGCACATGTGCGCGTGAGTTGCATTTAGTAATGCATTGCTTTCTTGTATGATTTATAAATGGTTGTTAATCGCGTGGCATGGGTATCAGTATGCAATAATTTTGATCCATTTTATTTCATGTAGCTCGACTTTGACCTCAGTCGCGTCAAAAGATCGACGTGTCCATGAAGTAGCACGTGAAATATTTATATACATGTACATGTATATAAAAGACTGATCATCACCACTTTTCATACAAGTTTTCACTTTCATACTTGCGTCCGTTTGGCACCAAGTTCAATTAGTGTAAATAACACGAATCACACGATATGAACAGACGGAAAATTTACTATATCAAAATCAATGTCATCGCGTTTATCATTTTCTTTTTGTCTTTTTCTTTTTTCTTCCTTTTTTTTTATTTTGAATTGATGCTTTACGTCCCAGTCAACAGCTAAGGTCCTGTCGGAACAAGGGACTTTTACCCAAAGCAAGTGCTTGAAATATAACCACCCAACTAAGCCACTAAAGGCATATACGTATGAATGGTTTGACTTGAACCACTTTTCCTGGGCAGGCTCAGACCCGAGCGGTTAACGGTTAATCGGATGGTCAGTAAGTAGTGTTTAAGCTTTACCCGGAGGCACAAGCAGCCCATCTATTTCTTTAGGCCCAAAAGGGCGAGGGCCCTCCCTAATTGAGAAGAAACAAATCGATTTACAATAAATGTAAATCCAAAAGAAGAGGACTGCGGTATGTGCGGTGTTGGTATTAATATTTAATGCAACCGGACAGGATCGCCGGTTTTCATAGGTTTGCACCGTTTTGTCAAGGATGTCCACTCTAGCAATACCATATTACTCAGTTTTATCCTGGTTTAACAAGCTGGGATGAACCGGGGAGCTAAGGCGGGACAATGAGAACAAAATTACCAAAATTCTTGTATTTTGTTAGTTTGATTTTTCTCGTACTCGACGCAAAGGAAGCATCAGACTTCTTTCTGGCTTATTTGATAGTAAATGAATGAAGAAAAAAAAAGAAACAAAAGGAAGACACAGATCTAGTTACCTTGTAAGCAACCTGAATTTTCTACATTGAGTGCGAGAGGAATTTTTCTTCCCTTTTAACGTTCTTGGAATGGGGTATTTTTGTCTGCGGCGAGACGTCCATGCATTTAATCGTCTTTATAAACAAAGATAAAGAATATTCTTGGACTTACATTAGCTTATAATTAAAATGCAGGCAATATCTCGTGCGGAAGTTACTGGCGATACTCTTGAATGATTGCAAAAAGTGGCAGATGAAGTAAAGAAGGATAATTGCTATAATACGGAACAGATTTTTTTTTTAAATTCAGTTTTACGTAACTTTCAAGATTATTCATCTCATATGAGACGGGCCAATCAGTAGGTGGGCGAAAACGAAAGAACCCCGAGAAAAACCGCATGGCAAACCCGTAAGCAATATGGGGAAGCACAGTGGTGAGATAATCGAGTGATAAAGACCGCTCAGTCACGGGGGCGTGTCCGAAACCTGCCTGTACAAGCACAGAAAAGAGCTAGAAGCTTGAAATTTCGGATTTAAGTAGAAGAGGATTCGTACAATTCGAGTAGCGAAAACAAAGGCGCTGATCAGCTTCGCGATTACTATGAAGCTGATCTGCGTCTTTTTTTTCGCCTGTGCATATTGTTTGTTTTCCCATGAGGCGGCTCAATTCAAGTGTGAGATCGCTGGGTAGACTTTAATTAAGATTAATATCTTTAAGCCTATGTTACATTGGTCTACGATTAGCTTGCTATGATCGTACGATGATGCCATTTTTTGCATTTTTGCGCGCCCTACGATTCTACGCCTATGATCTCCGTAGCCTCTACGATTTTGTAGTAGTCTGCACTTTTACAAGTTTTTAAAAATCGTAAAATCGTAGCCCGTGGACATGCCGTGGGCGGCATCGTACGGGCGCCGTACTGTCGCCGTACGGAAACCCTGCGATGATCGTGCGGTTACCACTTAAAGTGGTGGAGACCCTACGATTTCCCTACCATCGCCGTACGGTTCTGATGACTCGGAAATTCGAAGAAAGCCAGAACATGAAATCGTACGATGCCCACATGAATCGTAAATACCTACGTCGTAGCCCATTATCACCTACGATGTCTAAATTCCTATGGAAAATCGCAGACCGCAAAATCGTTCAATTACCGGGGCAAATGTTACCTAGTAGACATGACCCGTTGTGGACTCCCTACGATCGCTGTACAATTTTTGTCCTTAAACTATCATACAAAAATCGTGAGGTGACCGCACGATCATCGCGGGGTCTCCCTACGGCGCCTGTATGATGACGTACGACGTGTCTACGGGCTACGGTCTTACGATTTTTAAACTTTGTAATAGTGCAGACTTTTACAAAATCGTAGAGGCTACGGAGATCGTAGGAAGTCGTAGAATCGTAGGGTCATCGTAGGGTCACCCTGCGGAGACCGCAAAAATTGGCATCGTACGATCATCGCAATTAAGCTAATTGTAGGCAAAATATAACCAAGGCATCAGTCAGAAGTCTAAGGAACTCCGTACGATACCCACTTAAAGTCTGTGGAGACCCTATGACTGCGACTGCCAAGAAAAAGTGTTTTGTATCAGAACGTAAAGTTACTCCGTACGGACAAAGCAAGGGCTTCGTGCGCTATCCACTTAAAAATCTGCGGAGACCTACGACTACCGTACGATCCATGCGCGGATCCAGAAAATTTTCATATGAATTGTAAACACATACGTTATAGCCCACGATTACCTACGATGTCTAAAAGATCGTAGTCAAAATCGCTGGCCGAAAAATCGTACGATGATCGGGGCAAATGTTACCTAGGCTTTACTGAAGGTACATTTTATCAGAACACTACGGCTACCCATTCTGTCTGAAAAATAAAAGACCTTGCACAGGGCATGTGTAGTGAACCAATCGATTGCAATCTATTTTTATGAAAGTGACACACCTCCAAAATGTCAGACAAATTTTTCATGAAAAGACGCATAATCTCTGTAATGAGTTTGTTGCGTCGTATTTTTTTCTTGAAGGGTTTTTTGGAATATGAGATTTTGAAAAAAGCAGTTTCTGTACGACGGTGTATGGACAGTAGTTACTTATTTACCCCGCTTGGGGCCTCACTCACTCAGGTCTCGCGGAACGTCATCATGACATCACTTGTCAGCAAGGCTTGTCAGAAAAATGGAGGCCATTTCACGGAAAGAACAACAATTTGTGAAATATTTGAACATTTGTGCTGCAATCAGGTGGATAAATTTATGATATTCGAATGGCTACAATCTCCTCAAGCATGGTTTTCTACATTTGAAACTGTGAAATCGTCGTCATTCATCCTGGCAGCGAAACGGATCGAGTGAGGTAGGACATTTTTGCTCAGTGTTTGTGTTGGTTAGGAGAAGATCGTGCGTTTGATTTTTTATTTTTGAAATAACAATAAACACATTGCACTTAGATGGAAGCGAAGTAGTCACACATCGCTAAAAACATATAGCCTGTTTGAAGTTCAACTGAATGTCGCCATTCAGACAAATTTCCCTCAAAATCGAACGTTTTGACGTTGTCTTCACCCGCAAAATTTACTGCAGAATAGTGGGCGCGTCAACGGAACTCAAGGAGGGAATGAGGTCGTTTGGACAGTTGCTTACCTGGTCAATATATTCTATATTGACTTAACACTGATTATAATTATATATAGGACTTCAAGCGCCTGTGCTATTAGTAACTTATACATTGTTTAATTATTATAGGCACTTTTCGAAGGATTTCAACTCACATCAACATCATCATGTCGACCTTCGATTCATAATAGATTTATATATCATCAAAACGTCCTTGTTTCTATGAAACCCCTGGAAACCGGTGACATAGACAACAACATAAAAGCTATCAGCTTGTCTGTCACTAGTTTACAAGTGACAGAGTTGATTTTTGGATGCTCGATAGATCATCTAAGATGATAAACGGTGGCGGAAGGGCACTCGTCTTTCATTCTCAGCGAATGAAAATGGTTTCATATGTTCAACCGGTCATCAGAGAACCTGAGGACAGTTGGCACAGATCTGCATTTGACAGCTGGAAACACATAAAATTGTACCGATATCCAAGGACCCGATGTGGAATAACTCTGAAACATCGGTTAAACTTGTTACAAATATATTAAGGACTGACAGCAATAAACTTCAAGTAACGTCACTGAGACATTGACCCTTGCCCCGCTCCCGGTTAGGGAGGTGCACATAAAAGGCTGTAGAAGATGTCATGTTGGCCAGATTTTCATAAAATTTCGTCTATTTGCTCATGAAATATTTTTGCAAACCCAGATATATTCATTTTGACTGAATTTCTTTTACTGTTGAAAATACTAATGGTGTCTACGAATTTTCCTGTCATACCTCGTATCATTCAAACTCAGATAATATATGCAGAAGAATTTGTAATGATTTGTTTGTTTTGAGGTTTAACATCCCAGTTAAAATTTTTCAGTCATGTCGGGACGGAACCACTGCTTCCTGGGTATTTTCCAGTACTGTAGAGAGTTAATGTGCCATGCTTAAGGACACAATACAGTGCCGCCAGTAGGGGATCGAACCCAGGAGTTGCAGGACCTCCAGATTTGGGCTTAAGGACACAATACAGTGCCGCCAGTGGGGGATCGAACCCAGGAGTTGCAGGACCTCCAGATTCGGAGGCCAATACTCTACCACGAGTATCATGCCAACATGCTCCCCGAATTAGTAATGGGTTTTACTATAAAGGCCTTTGAAATATACCAAGATTACTTCAAGCTGTAGTCTCTGTACATAGCTTTGAATTTCATACACATTATAACTTTAGAACGTAGTAACAAACCTTGGGCCAGTTGTTCAAAATTAACAGTGTCGTTAACGATTCGTTAAAATTTCAAATGTCAATATTACAAATACACTGTTTTTTTATTTTTCGTTGATTTTTCCAACCAAAAAATAACAGTGTATTTGCTTATATTTACATTTTTATTGCAATCACCCTAGATGAAAGTATCTTTCTTTATGTTCTTCATTTCCCAATGAAAAACATTGAGTCACGTGATCTAGAGGCCACACCTATGGGCGGGGCGACGTCAAAACCCATCCAGTGACGTTGTTTGTTTACTCTTGTTGTCGTGACGTTGGTCGCGTATCGCCATGACGTCAGGCGTGAAAATTTGACGTTTTGGCTGTTCCAAAATTACGTTAAGTCGGATTTAATGTCAAATAACATGAAAATGAGCGGTGATATGCTCAATTAAAAATCTGATACTTAATTGATAATATAAAATGTAAATATAAGTATTGAAATTGAGATTTTAGCTTTCACTGGATGATGAAAAACATTAGATGTTTTAATGTCTCGGAGAAGCCCTTCTGGCTTCACAGACATTAAAACAGCCTAATGTTTTTAGCTCACGTGAGCCACAAGGTGAGCTTGTAGTATAGTAGTCGAGCCGGCGTCCGTCCGTCCGTCTGTGCGTGCGTCCGTCCGTCCACATTTTCAAACTTGAATATCACTAAGACAACAAGGCCAATCGTGACCAAATTTTATCTAAAGCATTATTGAGGAGGGGGAAAGGTTGTGTTAGGTTTTGGGCCAGGTCGGATCAGAACTCTGGTTTCCATGGCAACAGATAGCTCCCATAGACTTACAATGGGAATAACATATAAAAATCTTCTTCTCTGAAACCACAAGGCCAAGAGCATTCATATTTTGTGTGTAGCAATGTCTAGTGGTCCTCTTCATAAATCCTGCCAACCTTGTCCCTGGGGTCAATACGGGCCCGCCCCGGGGGCGTCATGGGGAATAACATATAAAAATCTTCTTCTCTGAAACCACAAGGCCCAGAGCTTTCATATTTTGTGTGTAGCAGTGTATAGTGGTCCTCTTTATAAATCCTGCCAACCATGGCCCTGGGGTCAAAAATGACCCGCCCTGGGGGTTATTAGCTCCCATAGACTTACAATGGGAAAACATAAAAATATCTTCTTCTCCGAAACCACAAGGCCCAGAGCTTTCATATTTTGTGTGTAGCAATGTCTAGTGGTCCTCTTCATAAATCCTGCCAACCGTGCCCCTGGGGTCCATACGGTCCCCGCCCCGGGGGCGTCATGGGGAAAATATAAAAAAATCTTTTCTCCAAAACCACAAGGGCCCAGAGCTTTCATATTTTGTGTGTAGCAGTGTATAGTGGTCCTCTTTATAAATCCAGCCAACCATGGCACTAGGGTCAAAAATTACCCCGCCCCGGGGGTTATTAGCTCCCATAGACTTACAATGGGAAAAACATAAAAAAATCTTCTTCTCCGAAACCACAAGGCCCAGAGCTTTCATATTTTGTGTGTAGCAATGTATAGTGGTCCTTTTTATAAATCCTGCCAACCAAGCCCCTGGGGTCCATACGGGCCCCGCCCCAGAGGTTTCATGGGTAAAACATAAAAAAATCTTCTGCGAAACCACAAGGCCCAGAGCTTTCATATTTTGCTTGTAGCAATGTAAAGTGGTCCTCTTTATAAATCCTGCCAGCCGTGCCCCTGGGGTCCATACGGGCCCCGCCTCGGGGGCGTCATGGGAAAAACTTTTAAAAATCTCCGAAACCACAAGGCCCAGAGCTTTCATATTTTGCTTGTAGCAATGTAAAGTGGTCCTCATTATAAATCCTGCCAACCGTGCCCCTGGGGTCCATACGGGCCCCGTCCCAGCAGTGTCATTTGAAAAACTTTAAAAAATCTTCTTCTGCGAAACCACAAGGCCCAGAGCTTTCATATTTTGCTTGTAGCAATGTAAAGTGGTCCTCATTATAAATCCTGCCAGCCGTGCCCCTGGGGTCCATACGGGCCCCGTCCCAGCAGTGTCATTTGAAAAACTTTAAAAAATCTTCTTCTTTGAAACCACAAGGCCCAAAGCTTTCATATTTTGTTTGTAGCAATGTATAGTGGTCCTCTTTATAAATCCTGCCAACCGTGCCCCTGGGGTCCATAAGGGCCCCGCCCCGGGGGTGTCATGGGAAAAACTTTAAAAAATCCTCTTCTCTGAAACCACAAGGCCCAAAGCTTTCATATTTTGTGTGTAGCAATGTAAAGTGGTCCTCTTTATAAATCCTGCTACAAATCCTGCCAACCATGCCCCTGGGGTCCATGCAGGCCCCACCCCGGGGGCGTCATGGGAAAAACATAAAAAAATCTTCTTCTCTGAAACCAAATGGCCCAGAGCTTTCATATGTTGTGTGGCCAATGTATAATACTCTCCTTTATAAATGCTGGCAACGGTGCCCCTGAGGTCCATACAGGCCATGCCCCAGGCATGTCATTATCTACCATAGACTTATAATGGAAATATATGAAAAAATCTTCTCTGCAACAGCATGACGCAAAGCCTGTATATTTGATAGACAACATTGTCATGTGGAGCTCTACATAAATCCTGCCAATCTTGCCCCTGGGGTCAAATATGGCCCCACCCCAGGGGGTCATTATAGGACCCTGACCTTGTTAGATGATTTTTTCAAGTGAACCAAAATGGCAAAAAAGAGGATACACAATCCAGACGAGAGCTCTTCTGCTGATGTAAGTAGGGTTTCAAGGTCACGTGACCAAGATGGCCACCATACCCATATAATGGTAAAAAACCCAATTTCTTTGTCCAGTGACTGTACTTGTTGACTCACAGGACTGGTGAGCGATCGTTGCCCTTGGGCTACTTGTTCATCATCCAGTGAAAGCTAAAATCTGAATTTCAATCCTTAATTGAAGTTGATATGTAGTTAACGAATTGAGGGCTTAACGACAGTTTTTAGAGCAGAAAATATAAAAGAATATAAAAGAATGAAAACATATACATACATGTATAATGGGCTTCTTATGATGTATGAGGTACATTGTATGTTCTATGCATGCCAATGCAATATACAAAGATTTTTTTTCAGCTGTATGGCGGAACCTTCTAAATTCGAGGCAATTCGAAATTCGGGGTAATTTATGTTTCTCAAAGGTTCTCTTTCTATGTGAAGTGTTTTGAGAAGTTTTTAATCTCATTTGAAACATAGATGTTTGCACTTTAAAATGGTATGAAAATTGTATCTGAACAACAGTTTTGTACAAGTCTGCAAGCATTTATATTCGAGCACCCAGTTTTTCAACTATGAAGAAAAGGAAATTCTTAATAAAATATAGTCCCTAAGATTAAACTTAATTCAAATACAAACCAGACAAGATAGATAATTTCAAGTACCATGAATACATTGGGGATGTCCAGCTCTACAAAATGCTGAAACTCTGGCTGTTCTGGCACCACTGGATAATTTTACTTTGAACTAAGTTTACTACTACACCGAATTTAGAAACGACTTTTGGTCAGCCTGAAAATCCTACCTGAGCAATTGTATTCACGGATACTTATGTTGACACATGAAAGTGATCAATTTCTCAATTATCCATCAGTACAGCATACATCAGTGCACATGTGCAAGAACTGTTTTGAACCTGAGATTTAAGAGAGAGCTGTACTATGCAACTAAACATTAACTACCCCGAATTTCGAAGGTACCATCATAAATATTAAAAATTTCATCCGAAAAAATTGATATTTTTAATATTTTCGCTCAAAACATTGATTGTGGGTACACATTAGATAACAAGTACCCACAATTTATGTTTTGAAGCAAAAATAAGAAAAATAGGTATACCCTTTGTTATGTCCCATTGCACCACTCATTCATTCGCGATTTATCTGCCGTGGTTGTATTGGCAGATCACATGATGCGTAGCTTCTATAAATAGCACAGCTATTCGATACAATGTATCATATAAGTACAATCTCTGACATACTGAGTCGACTCTTTGGCTCAGTGGTTAGAGCATTGGATTTCTGCCCGGGCGGTCCGGGTTCGAATCCCATCTGGGACGTGGGATTTTTTCAAACTATGCATCATTTCTTATTTACAAATTTTCATATTTGTAAGATGGGGGCTTGTCCGGGATTGGACCATTCGAGTCATTCAGTCATAAAAATGATATTCTCGTAATCATAACTGATTGCTCTCTCGAAATGGGGGTGTGTTATGTCCCATTGCACCACTTATTATTCGAGATTAATCTGCTGTGGTTGGAAGGTCGGATTGGCAGATCACATGTCAGATGCGTAGGTTTAAGCCCGCCAGTAACTTTGTGTTACTGATCGTTCCAAGGCGATACTTCTGTGGTGGTTCTTTTTGTTTTATGTCTTGGTGTTTAAAATTTTTTTGTGCTGTTGGCGCCTTATGTGTGTTTTCATAGTTTTAGTTAAGTTAAGGTAACTGAGTGGCCACCTATTGGGAGAATAGCTGCTCATTCGGCTTACGATGTGTTTCATGGTATAAGTACCTGATTGTTAGTTTGGTTTTTTCCCACCTTGGTTTTTGGAGTGGGAATCTTTTTCTGATTGCGCATTTTCCTGATCTTTGCCTACTTGTACCTTTCTATAAATAGCACAGCTATTGGATACAATGTATCATATAAGAACAATCTCTGACATACTGCGTCAGAGAGTCGACTCTTTGGCTCAGTGGTTAGAGCAATGGATTTCTACCCCGGCTGTCTGGGTTCGAGTCCCATCTGGGATGTGGGATTTTATTCAAACTATGCATCATTTCTTTGTTACGAATTTTCATATTCGTAAGACTTTGCATACCTCAGTTTTGCTATATAAAAGTGGGATATTCTTTGTTACAAATTTTCATATTCATAAGACCTTGCATTCCTCAGTTTTGCTATATAAAAGTGGGATATAAGGGGGTATACATTACACGGATATGTTATCTTGATGCAGGTTTGGTTATTGCAACATCAACAGGAGTAAAGAATGAGTTACTGGAACTGCTCCTACCTGATAAAATGATAGAGGAGGAACAGGGGGTAAGCTAGTTACACGGACATCTCATACTCATTACGAAAACTTGCCCATGCAATATACAGACAATTTTTTCAGCATTAAATATCGAATAATTCATTGGAAAAAATTGGTTAATTTTAATATGTTTGCTCAAAACATTGATTGTGGGTACCGAGGCGGTTTTAATGAGTACCCACAATCTATGTTTTGGATCAAAAATAAGAAAAATAGATATACCCCTGCAAACCCCAGTTTATCTACATAAAATTGGGGTTTAAGGTAAAGAACCATAAAATTGCTGATCCATAGAATTTTTTTATTTTTTGATATTTTAGAGAAAATATTTATATCTATCGATTCGTGTAATAAAAAAACATGGTTACCAGGTTAGTTTTCCTGCAAATCGCTCCCCTAAAATGGCTAAAATTGCCTTTATTTGTACGTGACCTAATGGGAAAGTAATAAAAACGCGTCGCTTTTTGCACTTGAGCGCCGTTTACAAGAGAACTAATCCATAGAATTTTTTTAAAAACTAAATATGGTCTCGTTTTTGTATTGTGAGTCAAAATGTTAAATAAAAGTCCTTGACTACCAGGTTGGTTTCGGCGGTATTTGTCAACGAATGAAGACAGGTAAGCTAAAAATCTTAATTTTCCGTAAGTGACGTTGACGTCATAAAAATACCTACAAAGTGGTGAATCCACTTTCTTTCACCCGAACAAGACTGATAATGCTGAGATTGACTATATTCTATTCAACAAAGCTGGACAGGACTTTGTGAAATCTGTTAGCGTGAAGAGTGACATAGCCCTGAATACTTCTGACCATGTTCCAGTCATCGCGCAGCTAGAGATACCTGTGAAATATCTAAAATGTGGAATTAGTACCATAACACGTAAACCAAATTGGGACAAATGTGATAAAAAGAACTACAAGTCATATGTTGAAAGAAGCTTAAGAACCTTTGACTCATTTTATCTTAGTAATTCTTCTGAAATGGATATCCTATATCCCTTAGGGCACCTTAATGCTGTATTGAAACTAGCTACAGAGGACAGTATCCCAAATTTCAAACCTGAAGTAACAATAAAGCCGCGTCGTCATAGACCATGGTCGGAGAAAATTTATGAGGCAATCAAGGTGTGTCGCCTAAGATGGTGGGAATGGAAGCAAAAAGGAGCTTCAAGGGACCCTACGGATCCAGATTTCATACGGATGCGGAAAGCAAACAGATCCATCAGGCAGGAACAAAGACGAGAGGCAGCAAGAAGAAGAGATCAACAGATTGAGTCCATTATGGCTGCAGAGAATGATACAAAAACCTTCTTCAAACTGGTGAAATCTCAGAGGAAAACTTCCCGAGAGCAGACAGATAAGCTCACTGTTGATGGACAGGTATACGAATCTGGAGAAGAAATCTGCAAGGCATGGGCTTCCCATTTTCAGAAACTTGCTCTTCCGCTGGAAAATGAAAACTTTGATAGTGAATACAAAAAACTGGTTGACATGGATATAGACAGTATTACAGCAATATGTGAAGCAGAGAGCAACAAGACTGATCCAGTCACAGAGGATGAGGTGCGAAAGGCTCTCAGTAAGCTCAAGAATAACAAGGCTGCGGACACTATGGGATTATGCAGTGAACATCTTAAGCTAGGGGGCGCAGCTGTCGTTGAGTTCATTACCTCATTCTTGAACTGTTTGATCAGGTCTAAGACTGTAACCGCAGTGCTTAAGGAAGGGATTCTTACGCCAGTCTACAAGATGGGGGATCCCTCTAATCCAGGCAACTATCGAGGAATTACAGTGACACCTGTACTGCTAAAGGTCCTGGAACATGTCCTGAACAGAAGGCATAATAAAATCCTCGAGGAGACCCAATCAAGACTTCAAAAAGGGTTTACGCAAGGATGCTCTTCCTTGAACGCGGCAGTTATATTGACAGAATGTATCTTGGAGTCGAAGAACACTAAACAGGACCTCTTACTAACCACACTGGATACCCAGAAAGCATTTGATGTAGTTGATCATAACTTCCTCTTACGTAAACTATATCTTGATGGAATCACTGGAGATGATTGGCTATTGTTGCGAGACATGTATTCTGATTGCTCCTCAAGAGTAAAATGGGCCGGTCTACTGTCAGATACCATTGATATCCAGCAGGGTGTTAGGCAGGGTGGAGTTCTTTCGACTTCGCACTATAAGAGATACAACAATCCCCTACTTTTACAATTGGAGAACCACTACTCAGAGGTTCGAATTGGATCCATCAGTATACCACATGTGACTGTAGCAGATGATCTGGCGGTACTTGCTAGAAGATACTGCGATATGCAGGTTATGGTTTGGGACATTGAAAACAATACTCAGCGAGAGAGATACTGTGTGAACCCATCGAAAAGTAGCTGCTTGTGTTATAACCTACCAAAATGTGATAGGCAAGGGGTTGAACTAGTCATGTCGGGCGATAGAATTCCATGCGAAGATTGCACTGTTCACCTTGGAATCACTAAGGGACAATAAGAATAAGGTTAACATTGGGGAAAAGTTAAGTTTGGGAAGAAAGACTGCATACTGTCTCATGGGGGCAGGGTTCCATAGTGTAAATGGTCTAAAGACTTGCCTTAATGGTCACATATGGAGTACTTTTGTTGTTCCAAGGGTTATTTATGGACTAGAGACTTTACTTCTTAAAAAGCAAGATTTTGAGAATCTAGAAAGGTTCCAAAGAAAATCCCTCAGACAAATTCAGGGTCTCCCGGATAAGACTTCAAATAGTATTACTCTGGCATTGCTGGGCATATTACCTCTTGAAACAGTAATACATAAGAACACCTTAAACTTGTTCATGGGTATTGCTCGCAGTAGTAATCTTATTGAATATGACATAGCAATGAGGCAACTTGCAGTGAAAACCCCTGAGGAGAAAAGTTGGTTCAATGAGGTCAGGTCTATTTTAATGACCTACGTATGGAAGGCAAAGGCCGTCAAAAGTCCCATTTTTAAATGAAATAGGCAAAATAGAAATGAACGTAGGCTAATTCATTTTCGAATAAAATAACCCGTTATATCACATAAAACAAACGAAAATGACACAAAACAATTACTTATGTGAAACAGACCAATTCATTTTAAAACCAAACAATCAACTTCGCCAAATGGGACAACTTGAAATCAAACGAACAAACGTTTCACAAACCAAACAATTGATTCTGCAATAAACCTATCCGGTAATAAAAAAGGTGTAGGTCAAACGAAATACCGAAAAATCGAATATTAATAAAATGGACCCGAGTCAGTTCGGCCCAGAACGACTTACTTGGAAAACGTCAAAGTCTCATCATGATCGAACATCATCATCACCATCATCATCATGATCGATCATCATGATCGATCATCATCGATCATCATCATCATCGATCATCACCATGACGATCGATAGTCATCATCGTGATCGATGACCATCATGATCGATCATCATCATCGTCATCATCATGAACGATCATCATCATGATCGATCATCATCATGATCGATCATTATAATCGATCATCATCATCGTCGATCATGATGATGACTATCATGATCGATCATCATCATGATGATCGATCATCATCATCATGATCGATAAACAGGATCGATCAGCATTATCATCATCGATCATCACCATCATGATCGATCATCAACATGGTCGATCATCATCATGATCGATCATCATCATCATCGATCATCACCATGATGATCGATCATCACCATCATGATCGATCGATCATCACCATCATGATCGATCATCATGATCGATCATCATCGATCATGATCGATCATCATTATGATCGATCATCATCATGATCGATCAGTATCATCGATCATCGTCATGATCAATCATCATGATCGATCATCATCGTCATCATCGTGATCGATCATCTCGATCATCATTATGATCGATCGATCATCATCATCATCATGATCGACCATCATCATTATGATCGATCGATCATCATCATCATGATCGATCGATCATCACCATCATGATCGATCATCATCATCATCATCATGATCGATCATCATCATCATCATGATCGATCATCATCATCGATCATGATCGATCATCATTATGATCGATCATCATCATGATCGATCATCATCATCGATCATCATCAGCGATCATCATCATCATGATCGATCATCATCATGATCAATCATCATGATCGATCATCATGATCGTTCATCATCGTCATCATCGTGATCGATCATCTCGATCATCATTATGATCGATCGATCATCATCATCATCATCATGATCGACCATCACCATTATGATAGATCGATCATCATCATCATGATCGATCATCATAATCAACATCCTCGAACATCATCATGATCAATCATCATGATCGACCATCATGATTCATAATCATGATCGATCATCATGATGATAATCATGATCGATCATCATCGATAATCATGATCGATCATGATGATGATGATCAATCATTATGATGATGATGATGATGATGATGATGATGATCGATCATGATAATGATGATCGATCATGATAATAATGATCGATCATGATGATGATCATCATCATCATCATCATCGTTCATGGTGATGATGATCGATCATCTTGGTGATGAACGATGATGATGATGATGATGATGATGATGATGATGATGATGATGATGATGATGATGATGATGATCGATCATGATGAGACTTTGACGCTTTCCAAGTAAGTCGTTCTGGGCCGAACTGACTCGGGTCCATTTTATTAATATTCGATTTTTCGGTATTTCGTTTGACCTGCACCTTTTTTATTACCTGGATAGGTTTATTTCAGAATCAATTGTTTGGTTTGGGAAACGTTTGTTTCGTTTGATTTCAAGTTGTCACATTTGGCGAAGTTGATTGTCTGGTTTCAAATGAATTGGTCTGTTTCACATAAGTAATTGTTTTGTGTCATTTTCGTTTGTTTTATGTGATATAACGGTTTATTTTATTTGAAAATGAATTAGTTCATTTCTACTTAAAATTATTGTCTTCTTATTTTGAAATGAATTGGTCCGTTTCACATTAGGAATTGTTTTGTGTCATTTTCGCTCGTTTTATGTGATATTACGGTTTGTTTTATTTGAAAATGAATTAGTTCATTTCGACTTTGCCTGTTTCATTTAAAAACGGGACTTTTGACGGCTTTTGCCTTCCATACCTACGACCTGCCTTCAATTTTTTTCCTTGTTTGATAGTCAAATGTCAAAACAAGAATGGAAGAAAATATTGAATGATACAGTACATAGTCATATTGAAGCCATGTGGCGGGCTGATATTGGTGAAAAGTCATCCCTGAAGTATGTAAATCCAAATTTTTTGAAAGTAGGAAAATCACATCATGTTTGGTCTACAGTCAGGAGTTGTTTAACTGATAATAAGAGAGCTCAGTTAAAGTGTAAGCTTCTTACGGGCACATACATTTTGCAAGGTAACAGGGCTGCTTTTAATCAGTACACAATTGACCCTACATGTAAATTGTGTCTAGCTGCACCGGAAACTAGGCAACACTTTATTGCTGAATGTCCAGCCTTTGAAGCAGAAAGAGAAGCTTTCTCAGAGAATTTGCGAAATAATCCAGTTCTCCCTGATGAACTCAAATGTGATCTGCTGAACCCAGAATTGTTTACTCAGCTCACCCTAGATGCCTCATTCTACATCAGTGAACGAGAAAACCTGGAACTGTTAGAATTACATTCAAGGGAGTACATATCACAGATTCACAGGAAAAGAATTGCAAGCCTTAATCGCCAGTATTCATAATAAGGAATGGTCAAGTTGTGATGTATATAAACTCTGTATATAAAACATTCCACCAGTTAAACACTTAACGAGCTCTTTGTGAAATTTTACACCGAAAGGTGGTGCCTCGATAAATCAACGGGGGAACTCTAAGAAGACAAGAACTAGAATGGCGCCTTTTGACTTTTCGGACGTCTTTCATAAACGTTCGGCATTTGGTTTATTAGAATGTGCTTTAGGCGGCGAATTTAAGATCATTAACGCGTGCTTGTATCTGTCTGAGTAATTTTCAACTCGAATGATCTTTCAGTCATATCACGACCGTGAATGGTTCAAATTCGGCCCAAGTTCAACAGTATGTATACATAGAGGTACTGTTCAAAATATTTGACCCCAAATTTCAGTCAACATGTTTGTTTGTTAGTTTGTTTGGATTGATGCTTAACGTCCCAGTCAACAGCTATGGTCATGCCGGGACGTTGCCTCTATTTTATTGGACTTTTACCCCAAATTAGGATGTCAAAATGACGGTTTAACATATAACCACCCAACTAAGCCAGTAATGCGTATATGTATGGATGGTTTGACTTGAAACCACTTTTCCTGGGCAGGCTCAATCCTGAGCGGTTAACCAGTAATCAGATGGCATTCAATTAAACTTATCACAATTATTGTTCAACAAAACTATCATTTCATCAAACGCGCAATGCATGCGATGTAAGGTCTGTCTTTTAGTATAATTCATTGCTTGTAAAGGATATAAAGAGTCTGTTTTAGTTTTATTTCCCGTACGTTAAAAAAAAAACAACAACAAAAAAAAACAAAAAAAAAAAAAAAACAGGATAATCCCGAGAAAAACATCTGACACACCCGCATGAAGACTTTGGCTAGTCTCACATGCGTCTGATGTGATGCTCGAACCAACACCAGACACAGCGGTGAAAAGGTCGAATGGTTAAGCGCGTTAATGGAATCACCACTCGACCATCGACCATGGGTCGCTGGATAAAGTTTTGTCAGCTGATTATGTTTCATATAATACATTTGGTCGGTCTTTCCTACATGCTTTTCGTTTAAATTATAGAGTGTCTCTTAAACTTATGTGCGAGCCGCTGCTTCAGAAAACCAACAATCTGCATATGCGAAACCAAAGGCGCAGATTAGCAATGCAGTAACTGCATACCTGATCAGCACCATTGTTTTCGTTTTTGTTTTCGTACGGCCGCGGTGGTGTAATGTATAGCGTGTTCGCTTAGCAATCAATGGGTTGCGGGTTCGAAACCCGGCTCAGTACATATGCCCGTCATAAAATTCTAAAATTCAAAGCTTCTATCCTGCTTCTGTGGCTGTACAGTCTGGTTTGTGTCAGACCTGGTCGGAAACCCCGATTGTTGGTTTTCTCATGCATAGTCTCACTCAAAAGCTCAAGTTCCTTCCACGAGGCTTGAAAGCTCGATCGGATAACAGTGCTCCAGATAGCGTCCGTACAGCCGTAATTTACGGACTTAATTTTGGCAGATACGGTAGAAATTGAAATTTTGTCAGTATCAAAAACGGGAACGAAATGACCGGTACGGTTGGGTTACGCTTATTGACCGTAACCTTAACTCATTATCCCCCGAGTGCTGCTAATTTGAGGCAGATTTCTCCGCATGCCACTTTTATGAGGCCCATAATTATTTTATTTACAACGCTTCCCGAGTGCCACGAAAAGTCGTCACATACGATTAGTCCACAAAGTACGAATTTCTAGCTTTGTTTAAATTTCAACCAATCAAATTCGCGCTTACATTGGTAGTTGGCATATTTTACTACAACGAAAACGAAAGTAGAACATTTGTTTCCGGAGTTAAATGCAAGTAAACATCGATGGAAAACGGTGAAAATCTTGGGGTTTTAAGTCGTGATTGTACTGGTGACACGCCAAATTCACAAAATTCCACCATGTATTTAAGCTGATACATCGCTTTGAAACCAGAGTATGTAGCATTTTCATATCTATCTAAGGTCAATAAGGGGAAAGGTTGTGCATTGGACGCTGACACTTAGTCAAGACTTGCAAGTATGCCCACAATCTATGTTTGAGCAAAAATAAGAAAAGTATCAAAAATTTTCTACTGAAAATTTTCAATTTTTACAGCTTCAGAAAATTCTTTTTATTGCATGGGCAAGTTTTCGTAATGAATAAACTAAGAAAATAATATGAAAATTAGGTTTATTGCGTGTTAAATATTTCATAACTATAAGTCTGAGAAATCTGGAGCGTGGGTGGGGTGGTAATATAGCGTCGGGAAATATATACGGAAATATACGAGCAGCAACGATCTTAATGTCACCAGGTTTATACTATAAACCGAAAGCACACGCTCGAAATCTAAAATAAAGAGATATGCATAAAACTGGAAAAGGGATTTGATTATCGCCGTTAGCATTTTCTGGACCTTTTTTTCTCTCCATTATAATATGCATCTGTTTTAACAATAAAAGCGACCCGTTTCTTTGCTTCTGTCGATATTTACTGTGTGTTCAGACCGCACACCTACAGCCGACGCCATCTTGAAAACGACGTCATTGGCGCGACGTTATGGCATTTCGTCCTTCGCGACGCACGGACCTTTAAGCGCCACGGTTTTTATGGTTCTTTACCTTAAGGGGGTTTACATTTTACGGACGTGTTTTCCTCATGATAGGCTCAATTCATGTTTTAAAGTTTGGTTATTGCAGTAATACCATCATCAGAGGTAAAACATGAGTTACTTGAGCGAACAAGGGATTAGTCAATATGTACCCTGATAGCTCAGTGGTTAGGGTGTCTAGTTACAGAGTAATAAGTTCTTTGTTCTAGCCCAAGCCACACCATGTTTTAAATGAGTCAGGTCATGAGAAAACAAGATTTTTTGCCCCATGCGAAAACAAAGACGCAGATCAGCTGAGCAGTACTGCACAGCTGATCAGCGCCTTTGTTTTCGCTACACGGATAGTACAATGCCTTTTCTTCCTAAAACCGAATTTTCAATCTTCTAGCCATCTTATACAGCTGCACAGGCCGGTTTGTGTCAGTCCTTGTCGTAAATCCCGAAGACCTGTTTTCTCACGTCGTGGCTCAAATGGTACTAGTAGCTATCTTGTTTGGAGGTTAGCATTATACAGCAAGCACTGACATAGCATTACACAACTAAGAAAATAAAAATCAGAACAAAAAAGCCTGATAATGATCGATGTCTGACGCTAAACAGGCTGTATAACCTGAGAAGATGGGTTGAAATTTCTAGAGTTCTTGAGAGAAATTAAAGAAAAAAAGAGTACTTAGGCCTAGTACTTACAATGTGCTTATGTGCCCCTTTGTTTTGGCATGGTTTGTTAAAAAATCTTGGGACATGCTTTGCATTTACATGCTTTGCATTGGACAATTGTGTGGATTTCAAATGACCTAAGATATGCTTTCTTCAATACTTGAGCCGCCCCATGGGAAAACACACAATCTGCATAGGCGAAAACAAAGGCGCAGATCAGCTTCGCGGTAACCGCGAAGCTGATCAGCGCCTTTGTTTTCGCTACTCGGATAGTAAAATTCCACTTCTACTTAACTCCAAAATTTCAAGCTTCTAGCTCTTTTCTGTGACTGTACAGGTTGTTTTGTGTCGGACCTGGTCGGAAACCACATTGTTGGTTTTCCCACGAGACGGCTCACTTATAGTTCGTCGTTGCAGAAGCTGAAAAAGGACAGAGATTTCCGAGTGAATGCCGGTGGATTTTGTCCGAGAAAAGTTACGGAACTGAAGCATGTTCCAGGTGAAAGGTTCGTTGGCAAAACAGTTTTGCTGTTACAGTGTAGTTTGACCTATTTTCAAATAATGATATCGACTTGTTTTCAAGTATAAATTGCAGGCTTATTTTTAGTGAAAATACAACTTCTTTGCTTAATGCAGGAATATGTCTGAAATATGAGTAATTCCTGAAAAAAAAGAAAGAAAAAAAATGCAATTCGCAGTTTTAACTGGGCTTTACTTGTATTTCATTGCTGTTTGAACTTACCATCATTCTGTTTCACCCCCTTAGAAAATCTAATGATTTTATATGGGCTAACAATGATTTTGATTCTTCAACAGTTTCCATGTTACATGTGCTCTTTCTCAATCTAAATGGATTTTATTAAGAACTTACATAATTCAACTTAAGGATGTTCGCTGCCAATGAAAAAGTATTCAAACTTTTTTTCTAACCACTCTTTTTTGACTCCAAAATACAACACAAGACATTTGAAAACAAAATAAATATAGGGTAGTGTGCATTTTTTCAAGCTACAGGCCTCTGAATGAGACCTCTAAGCACCATGTTTTAAATTTGGTAAAATTAATGTAATTTTTAATTCTTTAAAACATACCTGTCTTGAACAAACATACACCTAGAATGCTTTCAAAAGTCATAATATTTACGTAACGCAGACTATTTTGGACCAAAAGCATAGAAAAATTTGCAACTTGGAGTCGATGACAAAATTTTACGGTTCCTTTTTCAACCCTACCCCCATACTTGAAAAGTTGGAAAAAATCAATACTTTGAAATGTGCCAAATTCATATTTGTTGATTCAAACTTTTTCTTGTATTTTCACACAACATAGATGTTGGTAATATTGTTCGAATAAAAGAAAGAAATATATAGGGTAGTGAGCATATAAGAGAGAACCAACAACTTGAAAATCGCCATTTTCAGCCTTTCTTCGGCCGTTTTGTTTCTAAAAGCCCATTTCATAAAACCACCTAAAATTTTAAAACCAGCACACTAAAGGCACAAAGACTGACTTAGAAGACCATGTACACATATACTGCTGCTAAAATAAACATCGAACTAGTGCAATTAATTTTAAGATGTGTAATATTCAAGTTTAATCTACCCTACCCCCTAAATTTTACTGACAACTAAAATTTTCTGAAAAGTTGCAGAAAATGGGGTGAAAAAATGAAGTTTCTTAGATTGACAATTTTCATGGCTCATTCAATGCATATCATCAATATGTATCCAAATATAAAATATTAGGAAAATATCTGCAACCGTTTACGAGATATTCAAGAAAAGAAAAACCGGAAGTTCCAAAATGTCAAATGTTAGCAGCGAACATCCTTAAATTATCTTCAAGCATGTTTCTGTGTTGTTTCCAGACTGTGTGTGCTGTCCGACATTGAGAACACAGGGATAAGCCTATGGCAGATTGGAAACTCAGATTCTGGTTAGTACGGTCACTTTCGACCGACCTACTTTACGCTGGTTTTCTAGAGACAACTAACACAACTGAGAACAACTGCTTCAGAAAAAAATCAATATCTCACAATAGGTAATAAATAGCTGTCTCATCAGGAAAACATGTCTGTGCAATGAATACCCCCTTAAACCCCACTTTTATATAGAAAAACTGGGGTTTGCAGGGGTATACCTATTTTTCTTATTTTTGCTCCAAAACATAGATTGTGGGTACTCGTTAGAACCGCCTCGGCCTCGGCCTCGGCCTCGGCGAGGCAGTTCTAACGTGTACCCACAATCTATGTTTTGAGCAAAAATAAGAAAAAATTCAAATTTTTTCTAATGAAAATTTTCTTTTTTTACAACTTTAAAAATTTCTGTATATTGCATGGGCGTGTTTTCGTAATGCTGGCAACAACTTAGATCAGAATGATCCATGGAAAGTTGTTCCCAGACAGGTATTGTAAATTTGGAAATTTTTGCGAGAACTTTCGCTAATATTAGCGATTTAGTTACCTTGCGAAAATAAAGCTCTCGCTAATAAAGAGTTATTATAAGCTTTATAGACTGCATAAGTTCCCTCTCGTGAATTCAAGAACTCGCTAATAAATCCGAAATCGAAGATTCGCGAAATAAAAGTCACACGAAAATTTCCGAACTTACAGTATTTGATTAACAAGTCTTATATTGGTTTTATCCACGTTAGTTGTTCTCAGTCACAGTTATTTCTGGATAACTGGTGTGGGGCAGTTAGTTATGAGCAAGAAATACTGTTGATTGCAGTCTTCCAAAGACAAATTAGAATGGGCAACATTTCAGGATTTCCAACTAAATCACGCTTGTTCATCAGTCTAACTTTTATACTCAAATTCCAGAATTCAGCCAGCTTGTGTAGCTGGTTTTTATCTCAGACTTTTGAAGATAGACTTCACCTTAAAGTGATAAAACTTCAATAATTGAATTTGATAGTAGCAACAAGGATTGACATGGGAATCTTCAGTATTTGCATGATTACAACAGGAGTCCTTAGCTTCCCATGAAGAACATTATAAGGAAGAATCAGATAAGACTGGCCACGTGCTTGGAGCCATTTCTGTTCAAGTTAGTGCTTTAAACATTACGAAAACATGTCCGTGAAATGTATACCCCCTTATACCCCACTTTTATATAGCAAAACTGGGGTATGCAGGGGTATACCTATTTTTAGCTCACAGGTGAGCCTATAGTATACCCATGCGCCGGCGGCGTCATCCGTCATCGTTCACTTCTCCTCTGAAACCGCTTGGCCAATCAAAGCCAAACTTCATGTGGAGCATGCTTTAATAGGAAGGGGGAACGAAAGTTTATATAAATGGTCCAGGTCACATGACCAAGATGGCCGCCATGGCTATCAGTAGCAAAAACCTTTAAAAATCTTCTTCTCCAGAACCAGTGAACCATCATAGTTTATATAAATCATGACCCTAGGATGACCTTGACCTATTTTACGGCACGGTCAACTTAGGTCGTCAATGCATTTGAATGGGAAAAAATGGTAAAATGCTATTTAATGGGTAAAACTTACTCGGAATAGGCAAATGGACAGAAGATTAATGTAAATGGAAAATTTTAGCCCCTGGGGGTTGTCTGCCCCTGCCCCGGGGCTATATACATGTATATTTCCATAATAATGAAACATCTTCTCCCCTGAAACCGCTTGGCCAATCAAAGCCAAACTTCATATGGAGCATCCTTGGGAAGGAGGAAAGAAAGTTTACATAGATGGTCAAGGTCACATGACCAAGATGGCCACCATGGCTATAAATAGAAAAAAACTTTAAAAATCTTCTTCTCCAGAACCAGGAGGCCAATGATTTTGAAACTTGGTGTGAAGCATCAGTGACTGGAGCTCTACAAAGTTTATATAAATCATAACCCTGGGATGACCTTAACCTATTTTACGGCAAGGTCAACATAGGTCGCTCATGCATTTGAATGGGGAAAAGTGTTAAAATGTCATTTGTAGGGAAAAACTTGCAGGAAATGGGCAAATGGACTTAAGATTAATGATTCTGAAAAAATTGGACCCTAGGGGTCTGTCTGCCCCCACCCCGGGGCAATATACATGTATATTACAGTGATATTCAAAGATCTTCTTCTCTGAAACTGCTTGGCCAATCAAAGCCAAACTTAATGAGGAGCATCGTTAGGAAGTGTATAAATGGACAAGGTCACATGACCAAGATGGCCGCCATGGCTATAAATAGCAAAAACCTTTGAAAATCTTCTTCTCCAGAACCAGAAGGCCTATGATTTTGAAACTTAGCATGAAGCAGCAGGCAATGGAGCTCTACAAAGTTTGTATAAATCATGACCCTGGGGTGACCTTGACCTATTTTACGGCAAGGGAAACTTAGTTCACAAATGCATTCGAATGGGAAAAAATAGTAAAATGGAATTAAATGGAGGAAACTTGCTGGGAGTATGCAAATGGACAGAAAATTTATGTTTATGGAAAAACATTTGACCCCAGGAGGTTGTCTGCCCCTGCCCTGGGGCTATATACATGTATATGACCATAATATTCAAGCATCTACTTCTCTGAAACCGCTATACCAATAAAAGCCAAACTTTAAGTGGAGCATTGTTAGGAAGAGGGAATGAAAATTTATATAAAAGATCAAGGTCACATGACCAAGACGGCTGCCATGGCTATAAAAATCTTTTTCTCCAGAACCAGAAGGGCTATGATTTTGAAACTTGGCATGAAACATCAGGCAATAGAGCTTTATAAAGTTTATATAAATCATGACCCTGGGTTGACCTTGACCTATTTTATGGCAAGGTCAACTTAAGTCACATTTCCCAGATTTCAGGTTAGCGTTTATAGGACCATTGGTCCTCTGGTTCTTATTTTTGCTCTAAAACATAGATTGTGGGTACTCGTTAGAACCGCCTCACCGAGGCGAACCGCCTCACCGAGGCAGTTCTAACGTGTACCCACAATCTATGTTTTGAGCAAATATAAGAAACATATTCAAAATTTTCCACTTAAAATTTTTATTTTTTACTACTTCAAAAATCACTGTATATTGCAGGGGCATGTTTTCGTAATGATATATGTTAATGTATGGTGTTTAGAACGGCCATCTCATGATACCTTCTGCTGTCAATTTCAGATTTAATGCAAGAAATCAAAAGCATTCCATGTAAACATCCAAATAGGTAGGTAAAAATAATTTAATACAACAGGCAGTTAAATTACAGATGTACAAAGTTTGTGGGTAATGAGTATGCTGTCAGATTTTGCCATGGTGAATATTTTGAGTAGTTTGGGATCACTGAAAACTTAATCTGAGAAGTCTGATCAGGCCCCAAGGTTATAAAACTTTTTTCATGCTCAACTCAGCTAAGCATGAAATTTTAAGTTCTCATAGATACTGAGTTTAGCATGTCATTTATCTACTTATAAATGTTAACAATTGTTTGCATTTTAACCTTTATAAGCAGGATAAATTTTAGTCTCAGCTGAGCTGAGCATGAAAATTTTTTCATAACCTTGGGACCAGGATTGTTTGCAAGTCATCTGCATTATTCAATTGAGGCTTTATGTGATAGAAGCTGCAGTGCCAAAATGTTGGGGTATGCACGGCAGTGTTGCTAGATGTTTGAATATTTAGGCCTTTATGCTTTTAACAGTCTTTGACTATCTTCTGACTGGTGGTAGCAAGAAACTAGTCCATTCAGCCATTTATTTATGCTCCATGTATAGCTACACCAACTCGCCTTAGTACATGATGGCTCCATCCAGACAATTATAAAATCGTAGACTGACATTAAACCACAAAACAAACAAAATTTTGCAAACAACATTAAATTTAAAATTATGAAAAGTGCTTTGGTGTTTTTTTTTTCAAGATTTGGATCACTTGTTAGCTCGACTGCACGAAGTGCATAGAGCTATTGCAGTCACCCCGGTCGTCCACGTTCCCGTTCCCGTGCGCGTTCCCGTGCGCGTGCGCGTCACACTTGCGTTAAAGTTTTCTAGAAGTCCATATCTTGACAACCACTCATTAGAAAGCATTCATACTTGGACCATAGATACCCTGTAGGGTTAGCTTTCATTCCATGGCATCGGGCCCCTGGGTCCAGGCCAGGGGGTGGGGCTGGAGGTTAAAATCTAGAACACCTTCAAAAATGGCAATTCTTATGTTAAAGTTTTCTAGAAGTCCATATCTTGACAACCACTCATCAGAAAGCATTGATACTTGGGCCATTGACACCCTGTAGGGTCGGCTTTCATTCCATGGCATCAGATCCCTGGTTCCATGCCAGGGGGTGGGGCTAGAGGTTAAAATCTAGAACACCATTAATAATAATGGCTTTTCTGTGATATAGTATTCTAGAAGTCTATATCTTGAAAACTTTTTATCAGAGGGCTTTCATACTCGGACCATAGGTACCCTGTAGGGTTGAGTTTCATTCCATGGCATCGGGCCCCTGGGTCCATGCCTGTGGGGTGGGGCTGGAGGTTAAAAACTAGAACACTAAAAAATAGATGTACTGCTGTGTAACTTTTACAAGGAGGCATATCTTGACAACAACTTATCATAAAGCATTCATACTTCATACACTTTAGGTTCCATGACATCGGACCTCTGGGTCGGAGTCAGGGGGCGGGGCTAGAGGTCAAAATCTAGAACTCCTCGATTTTTTTTCTTTTTATTTCTTAATAGAAACAACATAGGAGGATGGTTGGTCATTCATCTTTTGACTTTGTGACACTGACTTGTGTGTCATGACGGTAAGGGTCGGTTGACCTACTTTCCATGGTTCAGTGATTTTGCCTTATATCTTGACACTCAATTAGTATATTTTCTTACTTCTTTCAGATTATGAGTTAGTACGACCAGGCCTTTGACCCCAATATAATTATAGGTCACTGTGACCTAATTTCACGGTTCAGTGATTTTGCCTTATATCTTGACACTCAATTAGTATATTTTCATACTTTTTTCAGATTATGAGTGAGTATGACCAGACCTTTGACCCCAATATACTTATAGGTCACTGTGACCTAATTTCACGGTTCAGTGATTTTGCCTTATATCTCGGTACTCAAATGGTTTATGAACAAACTTCTTTCAAAGTATGTTTGCGTATGACAAGACCTTTGACCCTGAAGTAGTCCTAGGTCACTGTGACCTAATTTCACGGTTCAGTGATTTTGCCTCATATCTTGACACTCGATTAGTATATTTTCATACTTTTTTCAGATTATGAGTGAGTATGACCAGACCTTTGACCCCAATATACTTACAGGTCACTGTGACCTGATTTCATGCTTCAGTGATTTTTGCCTTATATCTCAGTACTCAAATGGTTTATGAACAAACTTCTTTCAAAGTATGAATGCGTATGACAAAAACTTTGACCCTGAAGTAGTCCTAGGTCACTGTGACCTAATTTCACGGTTCAGTGATTTTGCCTTATATCTTGACACTCAATTAGTATATTTTCATACTTTTTTCAGATTATGAGTGAGTATGACCAGACCTTTGACCCCAATATACTTATAGGTCACTGTGACCTAATTTCACGGTTCAGTGACTTTGCCTTATATCTCGGCACTCAAGTGGTTTATGAACAAACTTCTTTCACACTATGTTTGCGTATGACAAGACCTTTGACCCTAAAGTAGTCCTAGGTCAATATGACCTAATTTCACGGTTCAGTGATTTTCCTTTATATCTCGGCACTCAATTGGTATATGAACATACTTCTTTCACGATATGTATGAGTATGACAAGACCTTTGACCATAAAGTAGTCCTGGGTCACTGTGACCTAATTTCATGGTTCAGTGATTTTGCCTTATATCTTGACACTCAGTTGGTATTTTTTCATACTTCTTTCTGATTATGAATGAGTATGACCACACCTTTAACCCAAACATACTTATAGGTCAATATGACCTAATTTCATGGTTCAGTGATTTTGCTTTATATCTCAACACTGAATGGGTATATGATCATTTTTCTTTCACATTATGAGTAAGTATCACTAGACCTTTGACCCTGCAATACTTATAGGTCAGTGTGACCTTTTTTCACGGTTCAGTGATTTTGCCTTGTGTCTTGGCACTCAGTTGGTATATGAACACACTTCTTTCACAATATGAGTGAGACCTTTAAATCTTAGGTAGTTATAGTTAACTTTCATGGTTGTGATTTTGCCTTATTGCATCAAGGCAAAAAGATGTGAGCATAATGCTTTGGGTTACTGGTCGGTTTTTGCCTTATGCTTGACAAAGGTCAGAAGCAGTCGAGCACGCTGTCAGCTCTTATTGTCTTTTTGACTAGGCGAGATACCTTGATCTGACAGTAATATATCAGAAATGAATGTTGTCCTACAATTTATCCTCTCATCCAACGCATGTTTTTCATCAAGATTTTGGTCTATATTTCCCTGGCCATTCTTCTTCTGCTGATTCATGAAGAGCATTTGTCAGTTAGTGGTGAAATAAATGTGCACTTAGTACTGGTTACCTGCCTTTGTCCATAGGAGGCTTGCCCAGGAACAGTGTAGCTAGGTTAACTGACCTTCTCGACTCGATCTTAGCTGTTGACTGGGACGTAAAGCACTAACTTTTATATAGAAAAACTGGGGTTTGCAGGGGTATATCTAATTTTCTTATTTTTGATCCAAAACATACATTGTGGGTACTCATTAGGCGAGGCGGTTCTAATGTGTACCCACAATGTATGTTTTGAACAAAAATAAGAAAAATATCAAATTTTTTCTTATGAAATTTCAATATTTACATTAGAAAAATGTCTCTATACATTGCATGGGCACATTTTCGTAATGTAAAAACTTCTCGTTCCAGGTTTCCAGTAAGAATTTCAATATCTGATGCAAATGATGGAAACAATATTGTCTTCGGTTCCTGCTTAAATGGTTTATCCATCGCCGACCTAACCACATGCAAGAATCTACGAGATATTGAAAATAGTAAGAATCCTTCAAATATTCTCAATTTGCTTTATTATCTATAAAATGTGATGTGTTACAGTTTTGGTGGGTTTTGAACCAGGCTAAATTAGTTGATTTAGTATTAACTCATTTAAGCCTGGCATCCTTTTTGTGGGACATAGGCAAACAGCATAGCCCCAGATGTGACGCCGCAGAATGCAGCGTCCCATCGGGGGCTATTCTGTTTGCTTAGAGGAATTTCATTGAAAAATGAGATAAAAATTAAAAATCACTCCTAAGACCCCTAAAAATGAAAGTGGACTCACCCAAATGATAACGATGGGAAAATCCATTGGTCAAATAAGGGTTTAGACCTTAACATCTGGTACTTTTCAATAAGCAAAAATATGGAACATTTACTTTATACCTTGTTGAAAAATTCAACAATGATGTGACTTGAGTGTACATGCAGTAATCACAAGAATCATTTCAAGTTTCGCATTCTCACTGGATATCGATGAAAATATTTGAGCCGCGACGCGAGAAAACCGGTCTTCGGGGTTTCCGACAAGGTCTGACACAAACTGACCTGTACAGTCACAGAAGCAGGCTAGAAGCTTGAAATTTCGGATATAAGAAGAAGAGGAAATATACTATCCGTGTAGCGAAAACAAAGGCGCTGATCAGCTTCGCGGTTACCGCGAAGCTGATCTGCGCCTTTGTTTTCGCATAGGCAAAAATCCGGTTTTCTCACGATGCGGCTCATTTGCTTTTTGCATATGACATTGTTTTTTTTAAGCAAAACTTAAGGAATTAAAAGTGCACATTCTGTTTTTTTTTACAGGCTCTTTGAAATCCGAACCAATATCTTCATTACACTACCAAGACAAGAACATTCTGATCACATGTTCTACATGCACTGGTGCTATAAATATCCTCGACCTTAGATCTGCAGAGGTCAGGGTCAATAAAGTGCAATGTCAAGGACACTTGGCCTCATTCTGGACAATGAGCAATATTAACAGCCAATCAAATGACTTGTTACTTTTGTCCTCCAATGGTGAAGTACTTATAAAAGACTTGAGACGTTTGGATGAAAATGTTGAAAGACTTCAGACATCTTTGAGTACAAGTAGACATTTTGAAAATTTAGTAATTCAAACTGGAACTTCATGGGACCAGTTTTCAATTTCAGGTGAGTTCATACACTGCATTACGTAAACACGCCCATGCCATATACAAAGATTTTTAAAGTTGTAAAAATTGAAAATTTTCCATAGAAAAATTTTGATATTTATCTTATTTTTGCTCAGAACATAGATTGTGTGTATACGTTACAACTGCCTCAGCAAGGCAGTTCTTACGTGTACCCACAATCTATGTTTTGAGCAAAAATAAGAAAAATATCCAATTTTTTCCAGTGAAAATTTTCATTTTTACAACAACAACAACAAAAATATTTGTATATTGCATGGGCAAGTTTTCGTAATGACTGTATGGAGATATTTTTTTCAATGTTTATCATTTGTTCACACTTCTGAGTTGTACCATTCGAAGACAATAAGTACATCCACATAGTTCCAACTTCAGTATATAGGAAATGCAATGATGTGTTTTAATACAGAAACGAATGAATAAAGCCCTATAGGATCCTGCAAGGTAGAAATACATGTACGTGTATGATTTTTTCATCTTACGGAAGTGGGACGATCACAAAATGCTGGACATTGATATCGTTATCAGCATATGCTTGTGTTCTTTTCTAAATGCTATAAAAGAATATGCAACTTCTTATTGTTTTATGTCTTGGTGTTGAATTTTTGTGCTGTTTGCACCTTATGTGCATTTTCATAGTTTTAATTAGGTTAAAGTAACTGAGTGGCCGCCAACTGGGAAATAGCTGCTCACTCGGCGCTACCAGATGTTTTCTTAGTACAAATATCTAATTGTCAATTTGCTTTTTTCCCCACCTTGGTTTTTGGAGTGGGAATTTCATTCTGATTGCACCTTTTCCTAATCATTGCCACTTGTAGCTTCTTTTGACAGGTTTTGATGGAAATGTGTACATTTTCAACTCCAAAAGTTCCAAAGGTGAAGGAGCAGTTGAGCCTCTTTTTCAACATGAAGGTCATGTGATGAATCAGGAGGACCAATCAGAACATTTGTTGGTTGTCAAGCACCTCTGGCATCCATGGAAACAAGACCTGGTGATGTCAGCTGCAAATGACGGTTCCCTTCACGCTTGGCAATATCAAATAAAATCTGAATTAAGATAATAAATCTAAACCACATCTCGCCATCTTCGTTTTGTTTACAGAACCTTGAGTATGGGAAAATGTAAGCTTATTTGTTGCCATATTTTAATCTTGGATTTTGAGGAAAGATTTTGTTTATAATTGTGATAGTTAATGTCATTGCTTATTTTGACCATTGGCAGTATGTTTGGATTCAGTTTTACGTCCCTTTCAAGCTTTTTCACTCATATCGAGACAAATCAATCGGCAGGTGGGGCAAAAACCGGAGTACCCGGGGAAAAACCACCTGACACACCCGCAAGCAGAACTTGGCTTGTCCCACATTGGCAGTATGTGAATTTCAGCTATGTGCATATAATTTTGCTAAGCATGTTGCCATTCTGTGACACATAGAGGATCTTACACGAGTGGTGAGAATCAGACTTTGTATCTAAAAGAATCGTTACAGAAGAAACAAAACACCTAGAAAAAAGCATGAAAACACATGAACAATCTAATAATCAAGAAATAAAGATTTCTTTTTAGCTCACCTGAGCTGAAGGTTTACATGTGAGCTTATAGTATACCCATGCTCCGACGTCCGTCGTCCACAATTTCAAAACTCTTCTCTGAAACCGCTCAGCCAATCAAAGCCAAAATTCATATGGAGCATCCTTAGGAAGTGGAAACGAAAGTTTGTATAAATGGTTGAGGTCACATGACCAAGATGGCCGCCATGGCTATAAATAGCAAAAACCTGTTAAAATCTTCTTCTCCAGAACCAGAAGGTCTATAATTTTGAAACTTGGTGTGGTGCATCAAGCAATGGAGTTTACAAACTTTGTATAAAGCATGACCCTGGGATGACCTTAACTTATTTTACGGCAATGTCAACATACGTCGTTCGTGCATTTGAATGGGGAAAATTGTTGAAATGGGATTTGAAGGGCAAAACTTGCAGGAAATGGGTAAATGAACTGGAGATTTAAGAGTCTGAAAAAAATTTGGACCCCGGGGGTCGGGTCTGCCCCTGACCCGGGGCATTACACATGTATATAACCATAATATTCAAAGATCTTCTTCTCTAAAACCACTTGGCCAATCAAAGTCAAATTTTATATGAAGCATTTGTATTAAGGGGGAACCAATGTGATTATAAATAAACCAGGTCACATGAACAAGATGGCCGCCATGTCCATTTATGGTAAAAACACTTCAAAAGTCTTCTTTGCAGGAACTGCTGAACCTATGGCAACGAAAATTGATATGTAGCAATTTTAGACTAGAGTAAGTGAAGATACAATATGTGTATAAATCATGAGTCTGTAATGACCTAGACAGACTTTATATCAAGGTCAACATAGGTCACATATGAAGAAAACTGTTAAAATGACACTGAAGGGAAACACTTCCAGAAATGGGCAAGTGGGCAGAATATTTATGAATCTGAAAAAGACATTACCCCCAGGGGGTATTCTGAACCTGTCCTGGGGCTATTTACATGTATATATGTTTATAGTCAAACAAGTTTATTGGTATATATCTCAGATCTCAGATGAACGTTTACAGGACCATTGGTCCTCTGGTTCTTATTTTTGCTCAAAACATAGATTGTGGGTACACGTTAGAACCGCCTCGCCAAACATAGATTGTGGGTGCACCTTAGAACCGCCTCGCCGAGGCAGTTCTAACGAGTACCCACAATCTATGTTTTGGAGCAAAAATAAGAAAAATAGGAATACCCCTGCAAACCCCACTTTTTCATATAAATATGGGTTCAAGGGGGTATACATTTCACGGACATGTTTTCCTGATGATAAAATTGGAGTTCAATGTGGACTCACAGTTAAGATAAACAAAATGAGCCGCGGCATAGGAAAACCAACAATCTGCATAGGCGAAAACAAAGGCGCAGATCAGCTTCGCAGTAACTGCGAAGCTGATCAGCGCCATTGTTTTCGCTACACGGATAGTACAATTCCTCTACTTTCTAAATCCAAAATTTCCAGCCTCTAACCATCTTCTGTGACTGTACAGCCCAGTTTGTGTCGGACCTGGTCGGAAACCAAATTGTTGGTTTTCTCACGCAAAGGCTCAAATTATAATTTCTAATTTTAATGAACATCAAGGCGGGAGAGATAGTATTTCTTGAGAATGTTTCAGTCTGTTTAGTGTCTCTTCTTTACCAAGGATAGTTATCATCTCTGCAACAGGGGGTCCCTCCTGTAAAATGGAAAATAAAATCAGATTTTCTAAGATGAATATGTATGATTTATTTCTAAGATTTAATGAACATCAACTTCAAAGTGTTTCGGGTGACATTATTTGAGCATGTTTTAGTCTGTTCCGAGTCTCTTCTTTACCAAGGATAGAAATTATTTCAGAGAGAATTGGCCCTCCTTAAAGATGAAAGACTTCAGATTTTCTAAGATTTATCTCTAAGTTTATTGCTAAGATTTATTTCTAAGACTTTCTAAGATTTAACGAATATCAAGGTGGTAGAGATAACAATTTTTGAGTGTGTTGCAATCTTTTCAGTCTTCTTCCTCAAGAATACTATCATATTTATGTATTAACCAGATTTTTTTGTAAATGGTCAATAACAGCTCACCTTAGCCCCTCCCAAACAATTTCTCATCAAATTCATGTAATGTTTCATCTTCAACTTATTTTCCTTGCAGTAACAAGACAGCACTTCTTTTACATTTTCGTCACTAAATTGTTCATTCTTCACAAGGTCAATTTTAGTCCTAGTTTCATCAATAATTTTGGCACAGTCGAATGGCAGTTTTAGTGTATTTTTCAGCTGATCTTCACTCGGCAACAGCCATATAAACTCCAAGTCCATGTTAAATAGGTCTTTCAGATGAAAGATTCTCTGTTCAGCCTGTAACAATATAAATATGAGCCAATGCACCAGAAAACCAACAAATTGCATATGCGAAACCAAAGGCGCAGATCAGCTGTGCAGTAAGTGCACAGCTGATCAGCGCCTTTGTTTTCGCTATACGGATAGTATAATCTCTCTTCTACTTAAATCAGAAATTTCAAGCTTCTAGCCGGCTTCTGTGACTGTAAAGCCTGGTTTGTGTCGGACCTGGTCGGAACCCAAATTGTTGGTTTTCTCATGCATAGGCTCTTATTTATATGAAATTTATTAAAGGAACCCTTAGACAGTTTAGATGATTTCATATGCAATGACATGAGTGTAAGATTTGTTTTATTAAACATCATGCCCGTGAAATATACTCGTACAGAGGTTTTTAAAAAAGTAAAATTTGAAAATTTTCAACAGAAAAAAATTGATATTTTTAATATGTTAGCTCAAAACATTGAAAGTGTTAGGTACTGATGGAAAAAAAGACTACCCTTGGATCAATCATCAATGTTTGATATCAGAAGGCTTCAGTTAATGATGATTAACTATGATCAGAAGAGCAGGTATAAGTTGGTTGCTAGGTTTATTTCATGTTTTAAGTCCAACAAACAGCTATGAATATGGAACTTTAAAAGTCCCATTCAAAAGACAGGAACAGCCCAGGATTCAACTTGCGACAAGAGGCAAATGGTTTAACCACTACACCAGAGGCTTCATACATGTAAAAGTCGACTCATTTAATTAATAGAGATGGGACATTACAATCAGAATATTTAGATAAGCCACTCACCAGACTCCAAGTGAGAACCTTGTCTATGAAGAGGTCAGATAGAATCCTTTCCTGGCTTGTGTTGCCCTGGATGCTGAAAATAAACATTTGCTACCATAATGTAAATTTTTGGAAGTGCTGACCTTTTAGAGTATTCGTTGGAACAACAATATAAAATATATAAAAAATGTTATATTTGAAGTTTGTAGGGAAAGAGACTAGTCATCTTGCTCTTCATGTGTGTTGTAACATTATTGTGTTGTAACATTATTTGATTTTTTGTGCTGTACTTTCTTTCCTGCCTGGTGTCTGGGGTGGGATTTTAAATTTGATTTTACAATCTCTGTACCTTATGTTCTTACTTTACTTCTAATCTTAACAAGAATTGTTAATAAGCAAGGCTTATTAGATACCCCCCGCTGTGAATGCCCTTACCTGTAAACAAAAAGAAGAAACAATTTTTAAGTTCTCATAGGTGTCATTTTGTTAAAAAAAAATTTTCACAATAAAATTTCTTCATGCAAATGTCCAATGGGTGTACATCATGTAGGCACGATATGAAATTGTTCCATCAAAAACTGTGGTAGGAGTTGATCGGCCCGTGAATGCCCTTACCTGTACATGAAAAGAAGAAAAATTGTCTAAGTTCTCATAGGTGTCATTTTGTCAAAAATTATTTTTTCGCAATAAAATTTCTTCATGCAAATGTCCAATGGGTGTACATCATGTAGGCACGATATGAAATTGTTCCATCAAAAACTGTGGTAGGAGTTGATCGGCCCATGAATGCCCTTACCTGTACACAAAAAGAAGAAAAATTGTCTAAGTTCTCATAGGTGTCATTTTGTCAAAAATTATTTTTTGCAATAAAATTTCTTCATGCAACTGTCCAATGGGTGTACAGCGTGAAGGCACAATATGAAATTGTTCAATCAAAAACTGTGGCAGGAGTTGATCGGCCTATATAGGCACTACCATGGAACCCATGTTGGAAACAATGCACAAAAATTGTCTAAGTTCACAAAGCTGCAAATTTGTTCAAAATTATTTTTCCAAAATAATATTTCTTCATGCACATGTCCAGTGTGTCTGTATTGTGATGGCAAAGTATCAAATGGCTCCAGCAAAAACTGTGGTAGGAGTTGATCGGCCCGTATAGGCACTACCATGGAACCCATGTTGGAAACAATGCACACAAATCGTCTAAGTTCACAAAGCTGCAAATTTGTTAAAAATTATTTTTCCAAAATAATATTTCTTCATACACATGTCCAGTGTGTCTGTATCGTGATGGCAAAGTATCAAATGGCTCCAGCAAAAACTGTGGTAGGAGTTGATCGGCCCGTATAGGCACTACCATAGAACCCATGTTGGAAACAATGCACAAAAATTGTCTAAGTTCACAAACCTGCAAATTTGTTAAAATCTGTTTTTCTAAAATAATATTTCTTCATGCACATGTCCAGTGTGTCTGTATTGTGATGGCAAAGTATCAAATGGCTCCAGCAAAAACTGTGGTAGGAGTTGATCGGCCCGTATAGCCACTACCATAGCACATGCACATCCCCTGTAATAGAAAATGCTCATGAAAAATTGTCTATGTTCTCTCAGTTGTAATTTTGTCAAAAATTATTTTTTCACTATCAAACTACTTCATGCAAATGTCAAACATGTCTCCATTGTATTGGTAAAGTTTCAGAGTTATTCATGGAAAACTGTGGTAGGAGTTGATCGGCCCATGAAGGCACTATACATATGCATATAAACACAGCCATTAAGAATTACAAAGGGAAATAACTCTCACAGAACTGGCCCCTAGCCCCTTATGTTTTATCATAATATTTGCCCCATCAATATGTATGTGTGTGCAAGGTTACATGAAATTCCGGCTAAGGGGCTTCAAGATATTAAAGAATATGCATATAAACACAGCCATTAAGAATTACAAAGGGAAATAACTCTCACAGAACTGGCCCCTAGCCCCTTATGTTTTATCATAATATTTGCCCCATCAATGTGTATGTGTGTGCAAGGTTTCATGAAATTCCGGCTAAGGGGCTTCAAGATATTAAGGAAACAAAGTGTTATGGACGGGACGGACGGACGGACAACGTGAAAACAGTATACCCCCCTTAAAACTTTGTTTTAGCGGGGTGTATAACTATAGTATTGGACCTGATCAGAAAACTAGTAGACTATTTTCATAACATCAATACAACTGTTATCCAGAGACTACGAACAATCAAGACGCATGAAATCAATAGGTGACAATTGGGAGTAAGTAAGGCCTAAATTAAAAAATCGTTTGTTTGTCCTTTACCTACCCACTATTTTACACCTGGGTAGGTAGGTAGGGAAATTATTTTATTATATTTTGCATTTTATGGAAACTGGACACAAAACAGTTTTACAGAATAAGCATGTACTGTATGTTTTAACTAGTTCAAATCACTTTTAACCTTGCTTTCCATGTTGTAATCTGCTTTATCCTTTTAAAGTAGTATGTGTATAACTAACCAAGTGCCTGTAGCATGTGCATGTCTGACCTAACCACACCTCAGTAGAATAGATGTGCATCCCTTTCCTGCTTGCTCATGTACCATTGGAACAAAATCAATCAATAGTGAATACCTGGATCAGATTACACTTTACATGCACCAATGAACTCAAAATTGCCTATATTGGTGCAAAATTTGCAAATGTAAGGATATTTGGTCAGCAAATGTTCCAAACAATGGCACACATACTTCTTACATTAGGCATCTGGGAATGCGATTTGCTCATGTCATATTTCCATTGGATCTTTTGTTAAGCTGAGGACACGTCAGATGTACTCCAAAACTAGTTTAAGTCCTCCCCTATCCCACTCTCAATATATTTTTTCTACTGACCTTTCCAATTTGATAGTTATTTTGTGGCTCTAAAATGTTTTGTTTTCTTGTCAAGTTCAATGTGTGCTTTTTACAAACTTGTGCAACATTTTATATATTGAACAAAAATAAGAAAAGATATGTATACACATGTAAACTCCAGTTTTTCTGTATATATATAGGGCGGGACTTTGGTACTGATTGCGCCAAATATGTTGAAACAATTTACTTGTCATTTGTAACCCCGGCCCACTCACCCCCGGGGCAGTGCGTGACATAATCCTAGCCTTCTCTGATGTTTTAGTGGCTTTTTCTTTTTTTATTTGCCACTAACGACGATTAATGACAAATATCAAAATAACTGAGAGCCACTAAATCAGCAGAGAAGACTCAGACAATGCAGGGGATAGCCGTAGAAATGAGCATGCGGGATTTTAACCAAAGTTTTGCCCCGGCTGTGCGATGGGGGGGGGGGGGGGAACTATCTGAGATTTGCATATAGTAAGAGGGCAGTGAAATGAAAAGAACGGACAGCAGGGGAAATTAGCTGTGGTTTACCAACCAGCTGTCCCCACAGGGCAGGGGTTTTAGCAGGTATTTGCTGGATCAAAAGTCAGTCCCCGCTATTCCGGGGATGTGGGGGGGTTTACAAATGACTAGTGCATAAAGGAAGAACATCCCCAAATCATTGTACCTACCAGTGAATCTTGCTCTATTTATATCTAGTGGCTTTGCCAATTTAGTGGCGGTTCTTGCAGCCATCAGAACAGCCATTGCATCTTGCTGTTCACATTTTCTGTTGTTGTTGATATCTGAGGACTCAATTTTCAAGTTTATGGTAACATACTTCAGGGATGTGTCAAAGTCTGATAATATGTGAATTTTTTCATAGGGGTCCACATTGAATTGTTCCCCATGTGGAGTGGCAGACACTGAAACGGCCGATAATTTTTCGAAATTGTCATAACATAATCTGGGGAGAACATCATCCAGCACAGTATCAGTGGCATAATCAAACAGATCGAACCATGTGCTTGTTTTGGATATTCTACGTATGTTGTTTTTGATGATCTGTTCGTTGTTTTTTCCGTCAACAACCTTGTTCACACTGACGGAAAATGTTAAGGCTTCATCGGCCATTTTGGAGAAAATCTAGATTGGGTTCTGAATTTTGTAAGCGGAATGAGGCATTTGGATGCGAAAATTAACCGCGGCACAGTCTACCACCAATCATGATCTACGAGCACTTTATTCTTATTGTAAATGCATCAACAAAGCTTCTTGAAGATCACGATACCGGTACGACGAACACCCGAACTAGTTTTATAAAAACCGGAATCCTAAGTCAGTACCGGACGTTTCAGCCAAAAACGTCAATAAAAATATTTTTTTTTCCAGAGAATGCAATATGATTTTTTGAGTCGGGGGTAAATTATGGGTCGGGCGGTAAAGGACAAACAAACAATATTTTATTTTCAGCCTAACCCTCAAGGAACAACTTCAATACTACCGATCATGCTGATCCATGGTAAGTTGTTCCAAGACAGAGGTATTTACATCCTACACCTAATACATGTACTGATGAAATGTTTGTTAGGTGTTAGTCGCGCTGGTTGTCTCAGGATAATCAGTATGATCAAGTCTCGTAGCGGAGTGATGAGAAAACCAACATTTTGTATATGCAAAAATAAAGGCGCAGATCAACTTCGCAGTGACTGTGAAGCTGATCAGCGCCTTTGTTTTCATTACATGGATAGTACAATTCCTCTACTTTATTTCCAGCCTTTAGCCATCTTCCATGCTTGCACAGCTTAGTTTGAGTCAGACCGCATTTTTTTTCATGACGTGGCTGAATTATTTACTTACATATCCTTGTATTTTGTCTTGACCAACTTTCTGACTTTGTCAATGAGTTTAGACTTGTCTTGTTTGAACTGCCGCTGTAGATGAGTTCTGTTCAGCACCTCAAGTTTCACCGGTTGTAATCTACCTGATTGTCGAGTCAATCTTTCCACTGAAAACTGGAACCAGAGGACCAACAGTCCTGTAAATGCTCACCTGAGATCTGCTATATTAACCAAATATTTATTTAAAAAATTTGCCCTTTATGGGGCCCCACCAACCAATCAAAATAAAGGATTAGGACAAAAGTCAACCAAACTGTAGAGGACTACTCTATAAACATTTCTGCAAATTCAAATATCTGCGATTGGACCAGAAAAAAATAGCCAATTTCCACTTTTCCTGTTTTAAGTCAATCGAAACTTTAAGTTGCCATAGCAACCAGATTTCTTATCCAACTGAAATAAAAATTACAAATTATGTAGAGACTACTGTCAGGAACATGTATACAAAGCACAGGCTTCATGCCATAGACAATTTCTGAGGAGAAGATTTTAGAATGTTTTTCCAAATTTTACCCTTTATGTGGCCCCAGCAACCAATCAAAATAAAGGATTAGGAAAAAAGTCACATGAAACATAGAGATATACTCAATAAATATTTCTGCAAAGACAAAATTCAAATACCTACAATTGGTCCAGAAAAAATAGCTAATTTCCACATTTCCCATTATAAGTCTATGGAAACCATAGCAACCAGAGTTCTTATCCTACTGGAATAAAAAACACAAATTATGTAGAGGCTACTGTCAGGAACATGTATACAAAGTACAGGATTCATCCACTTGACACTTTCTGAGAAGATTTTTGAATGTTTTCTTCAAAATTTTGCCCTTTATGGGGCCCCAGCAACCAATCAAAATAAAGGATTAGGACAAAAATCACAAGAAACGTCAAACACTACTCAATAAACATTTCTGCAAAAACAAAATTCAAATGTCTGCAATTTTAGCGGAAAATAGCCAATTTCCACTTTTCCTATTATAAGTCTACGGAAACTTTAAGTTGCCATAGCAACCAGAGTTCTTATCCGCCTGGAATAAAAAACACAAATTATGTAGAGGCCACTGTCAGGAACATGTATACAAAGTACAGGCTTAATCCCCTTGACAGTTTCTGAGAAGAAGATTTTTGAATGTTTTTCGAAATTTTGCCCTATATGGGGCCCCTGCAACCAATCAAAATAAAGGATTAGGACAAAAGTCACATGAAACGTAGAGGACTACTCAATAAACATTTCTGCAAAAACTAAATTCAAATGTCTGCAATTTTAGCGGAAAAATGGCCGATTTCCACTTTTCCCATTAAAAGTCTACGGAAACTTTAAGTTGCCATAGCAACCAGAGTTCTTATCCGCCTGGAATAATAAACGTAAATTATGTAGAGGCCACTGTCAGGAACATGTATACAAAGTACAGGCTTAATCCCCTTGACAGTTTCTGAGAAGAAGATTTTTGAATGTTTTTCGAAATTTTGCCCTATATGGGGCCCCTGCAACCAATCAAAATAAAGGATTAGGACAAAAGTCAAAAGAAACGTAGAGGACTGCTCAATGAACATTTCTGCAAAAACTAAATTCAAATATCTCCAACAAGACAGCAAAAACTAGCAATTTTCACTTTTTTCCATTATAAGTCTATGGGAAGCATAAGTTGCCATAGCAACCAGAGTTCTTATCCGATCAAAACAAAAAACATAATTATTCTTTCCCCCTACCTGTAGATGGTGTATGTGAAATATGAGAACAATCGGCCCAGCGGTTTCAGAGAAGATCTTTAAAATTGTGGACGACGACGGACGGACGGATGGACGGACGGACACCGGAGCATGGGCATACTATAAGCTCACCTATGAGCCATGAGCCTTTGGCTCAGGTGAGCTAAAATATGTGAGATGCAGTTTAGAAAAGATGCAAAAATAGCTACTGACAAATAGCTACGTACAAACAGAGGCTTCACCAATCCCAGTAAATTGTCTGCTTTGTGACTGAGGAGACGCACATGAAGAAATGTAATCTTTTGTAACGCCACACCAAAGCACATGAAGAAATGTAATCTTTCTTTTTGTAATGCCACACCAAAAGGCAATAGAAGTGATACTTGTGGCTTCCTTGCTTGGTATACAGCATTTTAAGACAAGCTATGGCTTTGTCACATAATTATATAGCAGTACTAACAATATTCAAATACTGTAAATTTGGAAATTTTCATGTGACTTTTATTTCGTGAATTTTCTATTTCCCAATTTTTAGCGAGTTCTTGAATTCGCGAGTGAATGTCCATGTATTCTTTACAGTTTATAGTGACTCTTTATTAGCGAGAACTTTGATTTCGCGAGGCAACCAATTCGCGAAATATTAGCGAAAACTAAGTTCTCGCGAATATTTCCGGATCTACAGTATGAAATATAAAAAAACTATACTGGGGTGTGCACTTATTGGAGCATATGTTCTAAAAAGAACAATTATGGTATTTAAATAATATCAATAAACTTGCATACAGATACATACCAAACTGACCATCTCGTCCAGAGTTCTCCCAGCTGTAGTTTCAAAGAAACCACTCCCTGTTGTAGTAATGTAGTTCAGGACGGCCTCGGGCTCATATCCTTTATCCTGAAGCAAATAGCCTTTGAGAGATACATGTGTATATGAGCCTCGTCGTGAGAAAACGGGATTATTACCTATGCGAAAACAAAGACGCAGATCAGCTTCGCAGTAACTGCGAAACTGATCAGCGCCTTTGTTTTCGCTACACGGATAGTACAATTTCTCTTTTTCTTAAACCTGCAATTTCAAGCTTCTAGCCTGCTCCTGTGACTGTACAGGTCGGTTTGAGTCAGACCTGGTCGGAAACCCCGAAGACCGTTTTTCTTGCGTCGCGGCTCATATAACTTTGTAGACTTCATTCAACTGACCATGATGGCTATTCTGCCACTGTTGGCATTTTAGCATAGATGAACATCATAAATGGCTGTTTTTACCATTGAAGTGATTTAAACATGGCATGTCCATTGAGCTTGGTTATTTCAGTATTTTCAGGGATATAAACTTCATGCACAGCTGAGAATTGATTGATCTGAAGAGCACCTGAGTCAACATTTTTTCAGTCATATCTGAACAGACTCAAGGCTTACTGATAGGGCTGACTATCGATGCCAATTTTGACTATCGCGATAGTATCGCTATCGTGGAAATCACTATCACGATACTATCACTATCGTGGCATACTATCACGATACTATCACGATACTATCGGTTTTTCACAAAACTGTCTTTAAAATGTGTTTATTTGGAATAATCTCGAAATTTGTCGCCATTTTCGGCAGTTGGTTAAAAGTGAAAGTAGAATGGTGTGTTCGATTAGGCCACAACTCAAGTCACACTAAAAAGTGGGACTAAGATCGAGTCATTCCGGTCCTTTCGGATCAAAACGAACCGGACGGACCGATCCCGATAGCGTAATGGTTAGAGCGTCCGCTTCGAAAGCGGGAGGCGCGGGTTCGAACCCAGGCCGCGTCATACCAAAGACGTTAAAAATGGTACCAGTGGCTACCTTGCTTGGCGCTCAGCATTCATAAGGCAAGCACTGGCTTCTCTTCTCTCAAAAAAGATAACTTCATTGATGGAAATACAGTAAATATGTTAAGGTGATGGTTGGTGGCGGGCAGTGTAGTTCTATCATTGGAGTCTGGTGATGGTAATACCCTTACTCGGGGTTAAAACGAGGTGCGCCGATAAGTCAACGGCGGAACACTACACAAATACATACATTGGCTGATAGCATGATACCAATAATAAACCAGGCTGGTTTGCATCTTGCCTGGTCGCAAATCTCTCTCAAGCGGGCTATTAAACCTTCATCAATGTAGGTTTTCATAATCATATGAAAAAAAAACATGACAGTTGATGTTACGTGGGGGCCATGGTGGCCCACGTTTTTTTTTATTCTATTCTGTTCTATGTTCAGGCAAGCACGCAGTAATCAAGCATGCTCAGGATGTGACTATTTCGCTAATCAAACACGCCCAAAACAAATATGGAGAAAGAGTTCCGTCAATGAAAATAAACTATCAAAACTATCGATAGTTGGACGAACTATCGGCGATAGTC
Organism: Rugalucina vietnamica; assembly: GCA_964017185.1. Taxonomy (NCBI): domain Eukaryota; kingdom Metazoa; phylum Mollusca; class Bivalvia; order Lucinida; family Lucinidae; genus Rugalucina; species Rugalucina vietnamica. The sequence goes on along the minus strand of OZ024883.1, from coordinate 41,669,843 downwards.
ATCGATAGTGCATTGTACAATCGATGCATCACTATCAAAGCAGTTCCTATCGCAATGCATCGATGTATCGATGCATCGTTACACCACTACTTACTGAGCACTTAGCCAGTAATATGGGTAGTAAATGAGCCGCGACGCGAGAAAACCGGTCTTCGGGGTTTCCGACCAGGTCTTACACAAACCGACCTGTGCATCTACAGAAGATGGCTAGAAGCTTGTAATTTCGGATTTAGGAAGAAGAAGAGTTGTACTACACGAGTAGCGAAAACGAAGGCGCTGATCAGCTTCGCAGTTACTGCGAAGCTGATCTGCGCCTTTGTTTTCGCATAGGCCAAAATCCGGTTTTCTCACGATGCGGCTCAAATTTGTCTGCTCAAGGATACAATCAAGAGAGAAACAAGACCACTGTGATACCACGAAACCAGAGGACCAATGGTCCTGTGAACGCTCACCTGAGACCTGAGATATATGAGCCTGTGCATGACAAAACCAACAATTTGGGTTTCCGACCAGGTCCAACACAAACCAGCCTGTACAGTCACAGAAGAAACCCAGAATCTTGAAAATTTGGGAATAAGTAGAGGAGGAAATGTACTATCCGTGTAGCAGAAACAAAGACGCTGATCAGCTTCGCGGTTACCGCGAAGCTGATCTGCGTCTTTGTTTTCGCCCATGCAAATTGTTGATTTTCTCACGCACAGGCTCATATACATGTACCAATAAACTTGTTAGACTAGAATGGTACAATGCAAGTATATAACCCCAGGGCAGGGTCAGAATAACCCCTGGAGTCAATGTCTTTTTCAAATCATAAACATTCAGTTCATTTGCCAATTAACTGCAAGTTTTGTCCTTCAAATGGCATTTTAACAATTTTCTCCATTCAAATGCATGGGCGACCTAAGTTGACCTTGCCATGAAATAGGTCAAGGTCATCCCAGTGTCATGATTTATATAAATTTTGTAGACCTCCATTCCTTGATGCTTCATGCCAAGTTTCAAAATCATAGGCCTTCTGGTTCTGAAGAAGAAGATTTCTAAAGATTTTTGCTGTTTATAGCCATGGCGGCCATCTTGGTCATATGACCTTTAACCATTTATACAAACTTTCATTCCCTCTTGCTAAGGATGCTTCACATAAAGTTTGGCTTTGACTGGCTAAGTGGTTTCTGAGGAGAAGCTGTTTGAACATTTGCTCATTCCTAGCAATTTTTCTGCCATCACATGACATTTTCCTATTTTTCCCCATTCAAATGCATGGGCAACCTAAGTTGACCTTGCCGTAAAAAAAGGCAAGGTCATCCCAGGGTCATGATTTATATAAACTTTGTAAAGCTCCATTGCCTGACGCTTCATGCCAAGTTTCAAAATCATAGGCCTTCTGGTTCTGGAGAAGAAGATTTTTAAACGTTTTTGCTATTTATAGCCATGGCGGCCATCTTGGTCATGTGACCTTGACTATTTATATAAACTTTCATTCCCTCTTCCTAAGGATGCTCCACATACAGTTTGGCTTTGCTTGGCCTAGTGGTTTCAGAGGAGAAGATGTTTGAATATTATGGTCATATACATGTATATAGCCCCGGGGCAGGGACAGACAACCCCCTGGGCCCAAAATATTTTCATAAACATAAATCTTCTGTCCATTCGCTCATTTCTAGCAAGTTTTCTGCCATTTAATTACATTTTTCTATTTTTTTCCCATTTAAATGAATGGAAGACCTAAGTTGACCTAGCCGTAAAAAAGGTCAAGGTCATCCCATGGTCATGATTTATACAAACTTTGTAGAGCTCAATTGCCTGAGGCTTCATGCCAAGTTTCAAAATCATAGGCCGTCTGGTTCTGGAGAAGATTTTTAAAGGTTTTTGCTATTTATAGCCATGGCGATCTTGGTCATGTGATCTGGACCATTTATACAAACTTTCGTTCCCCCTTCCTAAGGATGCTCCACATGAAGTTGGCTTTGATTGGCCAAGCGGTTTCAGAGGAGAAGATCTTTGAAAATGTGAACGATGGATGACGACGACGGAGCATGGGTACACTATAAGCTCACCTGTGAGCCTTCGGCTCAGGTGAGCTAAAAATTCAAATAACCCTGATTCTAAGGACATAAAACTTTTCATGCTCAATTTAGCTCAGCATGATAATAAATTTTGTCACAATATTGAAGTATCTGCAGCTATAATTGATGAGAATCTCTTGTTTAAATCAACACTGATAGTCATTAATCCTGTTAATAATGTTAAAAGGCCAATCATTATTGGCATTTTAACATTTATGAGCAGGATAAATTTTAATCTCAGCTGAGTTGAGCATGAAAAATGATTTGTAATCTCTGGGCCTGAACTTACTCTAAAATATTCCACCCTGATATCATCTTGTCTTTTGGATAATTTAGTTCCATCTCTACAATACAAAGTACAAACTGAGCCTGTGCGGGAGAAAACCAACAATTTGGTTTCCGACCAGGTCCGACACAAACCGGGCTCTACAGCCACAGAAGCAGGCTAGAAGTTTGAAAGTTTGGGTATAAGTAGAGGAGGAATTGTACTATCCGTGAAGCGAAAACAAAGGCGTTGATCAGCTTTGCAGTTACTGCGAAGCTGATCTGCGCCTTTGTTTTTGTCTATGCAGATTGTTGGCTTTCCCATGCGGCGGCTCAAATGTGGAACAGTTTTGGCAAAAAGTTAGCAAAATTTATTTGTGAGCAAATGTCAAATATAACAAATGAGAATTCTTCATACCATACATGTACAGAGTATCTAACAGGAGATGCAATTTCATATGAGCCTGTGCATGGGAAAACCAACGAATTTGGTTTTCCGACCAGGTCCGACACAAACAGGCTGTACAGCTACAGAAGAAAGCTAGAAGCTTGAAACTTTGGATATAAAGAGAAGAGGAATTGTACTATCCGTGTGGCAAAAACAAATGCGCTGATCTTACTGCACAGCTGATCTGCGTCTTTGTTTTTGCATATGCAGATTGTTGGTTTTCCCATGCGGCGGCTCATATCATGAACCTTTTTTTTTTTTTTTTTCGTTTTTGGATAAAGAATCACCAACAGACTGAAGAAATGTGGACTTTAACCCAAATTACTTGTTAAGGAACCCAACTTACTTGTTAAAGAATCCAACTTACTTGTTAAGTATGAGTGGTAGATGAGCATACTGAGGAGGCCGCCAACCGAAGGCCAAGTACATCTGTAGATGTTTGCCATTTTAACAATTAAAGCATGATTAATTTCAAGATCAATTACGTTGAGCATGAACCTGGTCTTACTTGTTAAGTATGAGTGGTAGATGAGCATATTGCGGAGGCTGCCAACCAAAGGCCAAGTACATCTGTAGATGTTTTGGGGTTGAGACCTGCCATTCCTAGAAAATAGTAAATCATGAGCCTGTGCATGAGAAAACCAACAATTTGGGTTCCGACCAGGTCTGACACAAACCGGGCTGTACAGTCACAGAAATTTTGTATTTAAGTAGAAGAGGGATTGTATTATCTGTGTAGTGAAAACAAAGGCGCTGATCAGCTTCGCGGTAACCGCGAAGCTGATCTGCGTCTTTGTTTTCGCTTATGCAGATTGTTGGATTTCCCATGAGGCGGCTTAAATACAGCCTAAAATCAGAATTTCGCCATTGCTGGCTGGTAGTTTTCATGTTTTACATCCAACTCAACAGCTACGGGCATAAAATTTTGAGGTTGTATGAAAAGATGACTTACATAACCAGTACCTTAATTAATTTTTTAGCCTATAGGGTATTTACGCACCCCTTTTTCATTCAATTGCGTATCTGGAATTTTAATTGGGTAAGTTCAATTCTGTTACGCACTCTATTTTCAATCAATTGGGTAAAATGGAAAACAATTTGGTAAAAATGATGTTCGAGGTGTACTTTCCTTATTTTCTTCTACTTTCGCTTTTGCATAGCATAAAATAAAAGGGAAACATTGATTGGTTGAGAGAATTAACTAAAATCGCAGTTAACCAACGAAAAAACAGAAAAGAAATGGCTTCCAATCGATCGATTTGAGCATGTCCAATGACATTTTTGTTTAATGTAGAAGGTGTAAGCCGTTGTGCGGCGCACACCGATAAAAACCGGTACGCAATTGATTTTTCCGGTATTGCGTATCGGCGATTTCTTTTGCGTTTTCTTACGCTACCAGATCGTTATTAATTGCGTTTTTTCATATTTTAATTGGGTAATTACGCAAATACGCAGCCTAATTAAGGTACTGCATAACTTATAAGCTTAACTTAGCAACACATGCAAGGCTTCTAATTTATGTTAAACTAAGCTACATGTAATATTTTTTATAACTTTAGTTTAATTGCAAAATTCTGTACCTCTGTTTAACATCTCTTCCATGACAGTAGAAGCTCGTGAAAACTTGCCCAAACAATATACAGAGAATTTCAAAAGCAAAAACTGAAAATTTCATTGGAAAAATTTTGGTGTTTTTAATATTTTTGCTCAAAAGATTGATTGTGGGTACACGTTAGAACTGCCTTGGCGAGGCGGTTCTAACGAGTATCCACAATCTATGTTTTGGATCAATAATAAGGGAAAAAGGTATACCACTGTAAACACCATGTTTACTATTATAAAAGTGGGGTTAAAGGGGGTATACATTATACAGACATGTTTTCCTGATGTTAAGACTGAACCTTAACCACTTGTTTGCAAGTAAAGTGGCTTTACCACAGACCACAGATGCCTGTCAAACAAATATGGCTGCCCCTGTGGCCGAGCGGTTAAGAGCGTTGTTTCTTAATCACTCGATCATCTCACTGCCGTGTCTGGTGTGGGTCTAGCCCCGCACTGGCCACATGTGAGACAAACCAAGTTCTGCTTGCGGGTGTGCCAGGTGTTTTTTTTCGGGGTCTCCCATTTTCGCCCACCTACTGATTGGCCCGTCTCATATGAGCTGAAATAATCTTGAAAGGAACGCAAAACGGAATTAATAGAATTAATAATAAACAAATATGGTTGTTTTTAAAATTTTAAAAGTGTAGTAAAGTTTACCTCCCCTCGTAATACATGAGTTATCTCCATAAAATGGTCATCAACTACATTGGCAAAATGGTAGGTGGGATAACTGTCCGACTTCATAACAATCTTGAAATTTCAAAAGAAGGTGCATAAACATGTATATTTGAGATTTTTATTACAAATGGTGTGTACTTAGACTGCATGATTTAATTTACTGAAATGAAATGTGCATAATCTCTAGGCAGTCTAAGTTAAAATGCTGTGTTTAATTCCCTAATGCACCAATCTAAATGTGGTCTGATTTTGATTTACAAAGTTTAATAAACTGTTTTCTACACTTGCATTTATGTTCTATTGTTGAAGACATAATTCAAATACTACACCTTTAGATTTAAAGAGTTTTTATTTACATCTCACAGACGTAGAATGCAAAGAAGCTAGTATATATACAACGCACAGACCCATGTTACAAAATCAACCTAAAGACTCTTAGAATAATAAGGCCTAAATGATTTACATGTGTGGTTCAGGTTTCCCTACCTACCTTAATTTTTTCACCCTACCCTAAACATTAAAATGGTCTTTGGAGAGAAAAACAACTAAAATAGACACATTTTCCGATTTTGAGGCTGTTTTCTGTGTTTAAATAAATGTTTTTACTAAATTAATACTCCCTACCTACCTACCCTAATTTTTTGGGCATGAAACAGGAACCACACATATTTCATTTAGGCCTAAGTTAATCTTACAAAGTCTCCTTCAGCCTCATGATGTCCCTCTTTCATGTCGCCGAACACTGAGTCATGCCACTCAAGGTCTATAGGATCAAACTGAAAACATAATAGTTAAGAGCTAAATAGTTGAATTTGTGGGCAGAATAAAAGAACCTTACATGATTGATGCCCCTGCACATTGCGGTCGTAGGCTGCTTCAGGCTGCTTGTGCCTCAAGGCAAAGTTTATACATGACTTACTGTCCAACTGGTCAGTTGTTAACAGTTAATTGGTTTGATTTCTTGTTATATGTTCCACTCAGCAGCTAAGGTCATATGGCGATGGGACCTTGGTTTAAAGTATAGTCCGAAAGACTGGGGAAGACTAGTATGTATCAAACCCACAACCTCTAGTTCATAAGGCAAGTGGCTTAACCACCACAAAGAAATAACACTGATTGATCAATCACCTTTCATCCCTCCTTACCTTAAACCTAATAACATAAGGAACGTTCTGTGCCAGTTTTTCTTGAATCTCATTCTCCTTTAGCCCGCGACATTTGTTGTCATATTTCACGGTCTCCCCTTGACGTGCCTGATCTTTACGGAGCAGGTCAAGTCTCCTGGCTGTGCAGAAACATCTGTAGCAGTGTCCAGACTAGCAGGCATGAAAAACACACAAGCCTTCGCATGAGAAAAGCAACAAAATAGGTTTCTGACCTGTTTCGACATAAACTAGGCTGTACAGCCACAGAAAATAGCCAGAAGCTTGAAATTTCATGTTTAGAAAGAGAAAGCATTGTGCTATCTATGGAGCGAAAACAAAGGCCCAGATGAAATGTGCAGAAATAACTGGACAGCTGATCTCTGCCTTGTTTTCACATGTGCAAATTGTTGGTTTTCTGATTTGGCAGCATGTTATGGCATTACATGTACTAGAGGACCATTGGTCCTGTAGCTCACCTGAGAGATTATCACATTGTAAGCTCATGAGATTTAAATTAATTGAGAATTGACCAATGAAAGTCTATGCATGGACACTATTGACCCCCGGGGCATGGCCAAATTTGACCCAGGGGCAGTCATGATGACTGGCACAATTTATAATGGGGACTACCAAACATTGCTACATACAAAATATAGAAGCTCTGGGCCTTTTGGTTTCAGAGAAGAAGATTTTTTTAGTTTTTCCCATTGTAAGTCTATGGAGACGATCTACCCCCAAGGGCGGGGCCAAATTTGACCCCAGGGGCATGGCTGGCACAATTTATGTAGAGGACCATTAGCCATTGCCACATACGAAATATCAAAGCTGTGGGCCCTGTGGTTTCAGAGAAGAAGATTTTTGAATTTTTTTCCCATGGTAAGTCTATAGAGACTATCAACCCCCAGGGCGTGGCCAAATTTGACCCCAGGGGCATGAATGGCACAATTTATGTAGAGGACCATTAGCCATTGCTACATACCAAATATCAAAGCTGTTGGCCTAGTGGTTTCAGAGCAGAAGATTTTTTTAGTTTTTTTCCTATTGTAGGTCTATGGAGACTATCGACCCCCGGGGCGTGGCCAAATTTGACCCCAGGGGCATGATTGGCACAATTTATGTAGAGGACCATTAGCCATTGCCACATACAAAATATCAAAGCTGTGGGCCCTGTGGTTTCAGAGAAGAAGATTTTTGAATTTTTTTCCCATAGTAAGTCTATGGAGACTATCAACCCCCGGGGCATGGCCAAATTAGACCACAGGGCCATGATTGGCACAATTTATAATGGGGACTACCAAACATTGCTACATACAAAATATTGTAGCTCTGGGCCCTGTGGTTTCAGAGAAGAAGATTTTTTTTAGTTTTTCCAATTGTAAGTCTATGGAAACTATCCACCCCCGGGGCGTGGCCAAATTTGACCCCAGGGGCATGGCTGGCACAATTTATGTAGAGGACCATTAGCCATTGCCACATACCAAATATCAAAGCTGTGGGCCCTGTGGTTTCAGAGAAGAAGATTTTTGATTTTTTTTCCCATAGTAAGTCTATGGAGACTATCGACCCCCGGGGCGTGGCCAAATTTGACCCCAGGGGCATGAATGGCACAATTTATGTAGAGGACCATTAGCCATTGCTACATACCAAATATCAAAGCTGTGGGCCTAGTGGTTTCAGAGAAGAAGATTTTTTTAGTTTTTCCCATTGTAAGTCTATGGGACCTATCTGTTGCCATGGAAACCACAATTTTGATATGATCTGCTCCAAAACCTAATGCCATCAATCCCCCAACCCAATTATGGTTCACATTAAATTTGATCAAGATCGGCCTACTAGCTTCAGAAATATTCTTCTTTGAAATTGTGGACGGACGGACGGACGGACGGACGGACGACGGACGGACGACGACGGACGACGGATGCCTGCCTATCCTATAAGCTCACCTGTGAGCCTTCGGCTCAGGTGAGCTAATAAATACTGTAAAAAGCATGAAAACTTTTGCCTCCAAATTATTTACATTCATGAAACTTATATACAAGTCGCATCGTGAGAAAACTGGATTTTTGCCTATGCGAAAACAAAAGTGCAGATCAGCTTCGCAGTAACTGTATACCGAGTTGTTTTCGCTATACCGATAGTACAATTTCTCTTCTTCTTAAATCCGAAATTTCAAGCTTCTAGCCTGCTTCGATGACTGTACAGGGCGGTTTGTGTCAGACCCGGTCGGACACCCCGAAGACCGGTTTTCTCACTTTACGGCTCATATTGTATTCACCAGTCCTTAACTTGACCCTTCAGGATTTTTCAGATTTGAGGTTTTTAAACTTGATTTATACAAGAATTAATACTCAATGAATACTAATATTGTTGAAAGTTTATCAATGCCTTGATGATACCAAACAATTTGGGTTAGTCAATCTTTCCTATTTGATGAAAAATCAAGCAAAAGAAGTAAAGGGCCATTACTTTTAAACATCAAATAAATGGCAAATTTCTCATTTCAAATGAGCTAAAAAATTTACTACTACATCAGAAAACATGTCTGTGAAATGTTTACATCCTTAAATCCCACTTTTTTATAGTAAAACTGGGGTATACAAGGGTATACCTATTATCTTATTTTTGACCCATAGATTGTGGATACTAGATAGAACCGCCTCAGGCGGTTCTAATCTAATGTGTACCCACAATCAATGTTTTGAGTAAAAATAAGAAACCAGAGGACCAATGGTCCTGTAAACGCTCACCTGAGACCTGAAATATATACCAATAAACTTGTTTGACTAGAATGGTAATATACATGTATATAACCCTAGGGCAGGGTCAGAGCAACCTCTGAAGTCAATTTCTTTTTTAAATCATAAAGATTCAGTCCATTTGCCAATTTACTGCAAGTTTTGCCCTTCAAATGACTGTTTACATTGTAACAATTTTTCCCATCCAAATGCATGGGCAACCTAAGTTGACCTTGCCGTAAAAAAAGGTCAAGGTCATCCCAGGGTCATGATTTATACAAACTTTGTAGAGCTCCATTGCCTGATGCTTCATGCCAAGATTCAAAATCTTAGGCCTTCTGGTTCTGGAGAAGAAGATTTTAAAAGGTTTTTGCTATTTATAGCCATGGCGGCCATTTCGGTAATGCGACCTTGGCCATTTATACAAACTTTCATTCACTCTTCCTAAGAATGCTCCACATAAAGATTGGCTTTGATTGGCCAAGCGGTTTCAGAGAAGAAGATGTTTGAATATTATGGTCATACATGTATATAGCCCCGGGGCAGGGACAGACAACCCTCTGGGGCCAAAATATTTTCATAAACATAAATCTTCTGTCCATTTGCTCAATCCTAGCAAGCATAGGCATACCGCCCATTACGCACAGTACGCAAGTGCGTAATGTAAAAAGTTAAAAGTAGCTAAAATTATGGCGTTTTTTGTCAATTTTCGATACAAATTTAGCCTTTTTGCCCTTGGTGCGTATAAACTGAAATTTTCTGGTTACGCCTATGGCAAGTTTTTTGCCATTAAATGATATCTTCCTTTTTTCCCATTCAAATGCATGGGCGGCCTAAGTTGACATTGCTGTTAAAAAGGTCAAGGTCATCCCAGGGTCATGATTTATATAAACTTTGTAGAACTCCATTGCCTGATGCTTCATGCTAAGTTTCAAAATCATAGGCCTTCTGGTTCTGGAGAAGAAGATTTTTAAAGGTTTTTGCTATTTATAGCCACGACAGCCATCTTGGTCATGTGACCTTGACCATTTATACAAACTTTCATTCACTCTTCCTAAGAATGCTCCATACAAAGTTTGGCTTTGATTGGCCATGCAGTTTCAGAGATGAAGATGTTTGAATATTATGGTCATACACATGTATATAGCCCCGGGGCAGGGACAGACAACCCTCTGGGCCCAAAATATTTTCATAAACATGAATATTCTGTCCATTTGCTCATTCCTAGCAATTTTTTTGCCATTAATTGACATTTTCCTATTTTTTCCCATTCAAATGCATGGGCGGCCTAAGTTGACCTTGCCGTAAAAAGGTCAAGGTCATCCCAGGGTCATGATTTATACAAATTTTGTACAGCTCCATCGCCTGATGCTTCATGCCAAGTTTCAATATCATAGACCTTCTGCGTCTGGAGAAGAAGATTTTTTAAAGGTTTTTACTATTTATAGCTATGGCGGCCATCTTGGTCACTTGACCTGGACCATTTATATAAACTTTCGTTCCCCCTTCCTATGGATGCTCCATATGAAGTTTGGCTTTGATTGGCCTAGCGGTTTCAGAGATGATCTTTAAAATTGTGAACAACGGACGACGACGACGACGACGAACGCCGGAGCATGGGTATACTATAAGCTCACCTGTGAGCCTTCGGCTCAGGTGAGCTAAAAACTTAACATTTTTGAGCTGAAAATTTTCAATTTTTATAATTAAAAAAATCTCTGTTTATTGCATGGGCAAGTTTTTGTAATGAGTAGGTAAAATTATTATAAACCTAGTAACCTAGTACCACCTACCTCCAACAACTTTTGAACATTCTCTTGGTACAACTGCATTCTCTGTGACTGAATTCAAAAACACATTGTTACACATTATCTGTTTTCAAGTTACATGTACTTTCTCAATATTGATTTTTTTTCTTTGCAATGAACCTTAGTTTTAAAACACTTAGTTTTACTTTTGCAAGATCTTTATTTCACAATAATTGTAAATTGTTAGGCACTTCTTAAATTAAAATCAGGGAGTGAATAGTCCTGGGTGGTGAATAGTCCATGGGGTTTAGTCACGCTGTTAGTAAGTCAATGCATTGATTTTGAATTCAAGAGGTAAGTGTTTCCCCTTGCCATTTTTGCTATATGGTGCCATGCCATGCCCTTTCTGTCAGTTTGTTTGATTGTTTGTATTGAAGTTTAACATCCAAGTAAAAAAAGTCAGTCATGTCTGGATGAAACAACCACTTTAACTAGTACGCTGAGGAGTAAACGAGTCCTGCACAAGAACACAGCGCCCCGAATGATGGGGATCAAACCCAAGACCTACCAATTTGGAGTTTCATGCTAAACCACCAAGCCACTGCGATCCCATCTCAGGAAATGAGAATTATATTAATGCTATTGTAGCGTATTGAGGGTTCATATGACAGGCAAACTAAACAGCACAGCAAAGTTTAACACAAAAATATTTATTAATGTGTGAACTTAATCTATAGAAGGATAGAACAGACAGCAAAAGATAGAATATAGCACAGAAAGATATTTACATAGAACAGAAGTAGTTTACATAATAACTAATTCTCTTCACTACTAATTCTATTAGTTCAAATCAATTATATGATACTGCACCGGTGTTTTAATAAAATGTAACTTTCGTATAGATGCTTTATTCAAATAAACAGTTTCTGCAAATATTATGGTTAATGTCATTAAGTCACTGTGTATTTCTATTGATAAATACAGTCAATGGATATTATGATACTCTAGTGTCATAATGGCTGCCTATAATTCAAGCGTAAGTTGTTCAATTGTCATTAATGTTCTCTATACGCAGAGAATAGTCCATAGTATATGGCCGGTGTTATATAACATCTGTCAATAACAGCTCAACTTCATATGAATGAAGATCCCATAGTGACTGTCCACGCATGTTAGATTTAAACTCTCAATAGTCATCATTGGGTATGTTGTAGGTGTAACATCAAAGGCGAAGACTCTGCAATTACAGCAATTTTGCACATAAAGAATATATGAATTTGTTATAAAACGTAACATAGCCACGTTACGAATAAATGACAAATTTCAGTAATTTACAAAAATACTTCACAAGTGCAAAATTACATGCAAAACATGAGCCATAAACTCACCGGTACAGAATTCTTCAATATACTCCAATTACAACTTCTTGTAATTAACGTGGATTGATATATTTACAAAGTCCCTAACCCCCCCTAAACTTTGAACATGTTGTTCTCAGTCCTGGGATACAGATCATTCATGATATTACATCTCCTGAAAGGGCTATGAATGACAAACGTTATCCTAGTAATATAACCAGAATTTGTATTTGCATTTTCGTGCATGTTGGTAGTGAAATGCACTGTTAGTTTGAAAACTGCTTTTATTTTTCTTGCATTGTTTTACGCTTAAATAAGAAATATTGTGGGATGAGTGTTGGCATGGTAGTTAGTAAGTAGAAAAATCTATCAACTGCTATCATTTTTGTTCTGTTTGAAACAATTCTTACCGAAATATCTGCAGACAAAAAGCCCGTTTTTTTAGACTAATCAAGGTCAAATTAATGGGCTTATTTGCTATGTAAAAAGGCTATGGAAATATACTGTATATGTATGTTCTACCTGAATGTACAGACTACCTGTCCTATTTTAACAGGTATACACAGCGTGTACATACTATAATGCATATTTAATTATACTGTACAAAATAATTTTATCTATGTTTTATTTGAGACATGTCTCAGAGGACTTTAAATCCAACGTTACTTCAACACCACACAACAATTGTTTTTACCCTAATTAGATATATAAAAGATATTGTCAGAAGAACTTCCCTAATGTCTAAAACGTATGAAGACACTGTTCAAAGTAAAAGTTGCTTAATTTATTTGGCATGGTATATTTAAGGTACAGGTATTTGCATAAGTGACGGACAATATTATTTAAAGTAATAAATCTGATAAAGATGATGCACCTGCTATTCATGCAAATCGTTTCTAAGCTAATTTTTCAGCTTGCAAATTAGTTGGAGAACATTATTTAGACCTTCACAAAGGTTTCTATCAATTAAAATCAAAAATTTATTTTAAAGGATTATTTATGGAAATTTATTAGAAAAATAGGTAATTTCACTAAAAACTTCTATTACAATGGCTTCCCTTTGGAAAACATTATCATTCATAAGAAAGTTTAAGGTTTAGGGATTATTCTGGTATGTAACATGCCACATTTTTTTAAAAAAATCTATGAAATATTTATGAGCAGAAAACACTATTATTATAGTAATAAGGAACCTATTACTGCATTATGACTTCTCAATAGCAGCAAACACAAACTTCTTTGTCTAACATTATTATTTAAAGTCTGCATGTAATATTTTTCTTCATCACAAACATCTTTCCTCTACAGAAATAATCTGACCAATGACCACACTGAATGAATAATAACTGTCTTTTCACAATAGTTCACTCAGCTTAGTATGAATGAAAAAATGATCAATACATTCTATTCAATGAATTTCACAGGTATACACTTGCCTACATCAAAATCCAATATTAATCACATATACAACCTATGGAAACGGTGTATTAGAAAAACGGTGAATCAACGGGGGTTAATCGGAAAAATGTGAACCATCGGGCGAGGTGTCGGTGACACATCGGGATTTACAATGGCGACACGGTACGTAGTTTTAATTTTCTTTTTGTTTTGTTCCGACATGGCTGGGTGACGTTGTATGTCAAAATTCTGTTTGCTGCAGGAGCTGTAGAAATCATTATTGTTCTTTATTATGTAAACAGTTTGTAAATAAATATTCCAAGAAACGCGTGATTGTGCGCCCCATTTTAGAGGGCATGCCTTTCAAGGTCACGAAAACACATTTTCGTTTGATTTTCTAGTAAAAGAAATGGACCAAGAAGGTCACGTTGGTATTTGCAAATGAATAATAGTATACTGGAAAATTCTCACAAAAAATAAAATCTCGCCAAGCATTGCAAAGGGATTTAATGCTAGGTGCATGTACATAATGTGAGGCATCGGGCAAGTTGTGTGAGACAACGGGGCGAATTTTGTGAGTCATCGGGCAATCAAAACTTATTGCATTAATTTCCGATTATAAACACTCTAGAGCTATTTTTGATCAAGGTAATTTCATATTCCGTGTCATCTTCGACCCGGTAATTTCATATTCCGCATCATCTTCGACCCTTTCTTGTTGGGAAATTAAAGTGCTAGACCGACAAGTGTAAAACGCTAGCTAGTGTAAAACGCGATGCAAATTTGCTGCAGACCATCAAGACCTCGCTACGCTTCTACTACGTCTTCTCTACGTCCTCGCTACGTCCATCAAGTTCTCGACAAGACCATACCACGCTTCTTGTACGTCCTTACCACGTCCTAGAAGACTGCACTGCATTCTTATCACGTCCTAGCGGTTTCTAACACGTCCCTAGTAGGTTCTTATCACGTTCACACCAGGTTCGAACTACGTCCTCCACGTTTTATTAATTTTGTTTCAATTGTCACGTACCCTCAAGCAATTGCTTTCGCTTTTATTTAAATCATATCGAAATCGAAAACATGAACAGAGATGTACTCTTGCAACTTGCTCTCCTTCAATGACATCATGCCTTACTTGGTGCACAGGCTGCACTTGTGCTATTTCACAGAAGGAGAAATAGAAGGACAAGATCTTGTTGGCTTCAGCATGGGCAATACGAATGTAAACAACCTATAGACTGATGAAATAACCTTGTTTAAATGGTCAATGGTGATGTCATACAAGTGTTCCAATCGTCGCGAAATATTGTTTGATCTTTTGAAGATAAGTTTTAATGTGGTATGAATGTGTAAAATTGTCAATAAAATGCCAATATGCTAGTCGAGCAGTGTGCGCTTATGCGCATGTTTTTCAGAAACGACCAGGGTGTGCGCTTATTGGAGCATGTGCGCTAATTAGAACGAATACGGTATTTACAGTTAGAACGTGCTGGAAACGTAGTTCGCGCGTTGTATGAACTGCTTGGTCTTTGTGAGGACGTAGCAAGGACGTAGTAGAAACGGGATGAACTTGGTGAGCGCGTATTGAGGACGTAGTGGAAACGTGAAGGACGTAGTAAGGACGTGGTGCGGACGTTATAAGGACGTGGCGGGGACGTAGTAAGGACGTAGTGGGAACTTAGAAATCCAAAATTGTTTCATTTTGACCCCGTCCTCGCCACGTTCTGGAATTTTTAGAACGTGGTAAGGACGTGGTGAGAACGTGGTCCAGTGTAGACGTAACATAAGTGAGAGTTACAGTTATACGCAAGCACATGACGTAGATACGTATGCGCATTACTGTAACTCGTGCTGTTTGGCCTTGTTACTCGAGTTACTTTTTGCGATCTCGCCACGGCGAGAGCGCATATATAATTGAACAGGACTGGAATCTTGTTGTAAATCGACCACACTTCCGGTCGTACTTGATTGGACAAGGCAGCTTCGATTGGGTCACACTAAATAGCGCATGCCGGCTCGGGTATGAAAGCTCACGTTGAACCGAGCTGTCAGTGTCTTTTCGGTCTGTGGTTATCTCCGTGAATTTATACGTGGTCATACAGTGAAATTAGTGCTGAGAGATCGCAAGCGTTTTGGAAACGCTTATACTTGTGTTACTCGGATAGTCATGTCGAAAATCCTCATTTTTCCCATGAGAAAATAAATGTCCAGTCGTGTGAACTGAGCAACAAAAGGAGACCGAACCTAAAGTTAACATCAATTAATACCGTCAGGTATGCATTGTCCCGGTATATTGTAAAGCTAATCAAACTTGGAAACCTGTCGAAATGTCATGTTTTAAGAATCAGTTATTATTATTGATATTATTATTATTATTATTATTATTATTATTATTATTATTATTATTGATTAAGTTTTACGTGCCTTAAAAGCCAATTATTTCACTCATTAACAAATCAGTAGGTGGGGCGAAAATAGGAGTACTCCAGGAAAAAGCACCTGACACACCTGCAAGCAGAACTTGACTTGTCCCACATGTGACCCGTGCGGGGCTCGAACCCTACACGGCGCTCGTGGGGATCGAACCCAGGACCTCTCGCTCCAGAGTGACAGTCCGACGCCCTACCGCTTCAGCTACCACGCTCTACTAGCGGGGGCTGTGACTGGCATCTTTGTCCCTAGATCTCACAAGAAACGTTAAGCAATCATCTGGCACCTCAGCGGTAGACATCAGAGGGGGCATTTCAGGCCCTGATAATTTTAGGAAAGAAGCTATCCCAATAGATACTGTTCCATGTTATTTCCAAAGATTGGACCTGCGTTTACTGTTATAATTTTCCCAGTCTTCAAATCGGCAACGGAAGAAATTTAAGAATTGGAGACAGTATCTTTTCCAATTATTTCTTACACGTTTTCATTTGCTTCAGCTTCATTTAACCAGTGAAAAAAAAAAACTATATTTATGCGAACAGTGCGATATGACGGACGCTGCGGACGAGGAACGTCCGAGTTCTCATCACTGCCGGTGATTAACGTGTGTTTATAGCATCCGTAATTGGGATAGATATGATCCCACTCAAACTAAAAGTTAAAAAACAACAATCATGTACTGTCTAGAATGAAGAAAATAAAGTTTTATTCCATCAAAATTTGGTTGCTCCCCGGCGACACACACAACTTGCCCGGAGACTCACCAAATAATCAATCACCCGGATGAATCTCGATTTTCCCAGTCTTTTTTACAAATTTTCTGAAGGTTGATAATCAGGAGCTTACTTTTCTATATTCACCAATCTGAATTAAGGTTGTTTACATTCGTAATTCGATGTAAGCATAAAAAATAAACAAAAAATACAACCGAAAGTCAACTGAAATGTTTGAGTAGTAAAATGGGGCGCACTGTGGCGATTAAACAAAATACATTTTCAACAATTTTAGGGTTTCCGGGGCTGCATCAAAGACCCTTACAGCTCCTGCAAGTGTTCGATTTGTTTTTATTTACTGCAGTATTTTTAGCTTTCGCTTCAAAATAGAAGTAAACAAACAACATACCTTTTATCTAGTGCAAATCCCGATGTGTCACCGACACCTCGCCCGATGGTTCACATTTTTCCGATTAACCCCCGTTGATTCACCGTTTTTCTAATACACCGTTTCCATAGGTTGATATAGTGTTGGAAAAAAGAAATGCAAAACAAGTAAATTTGCTACAGCTATCAAAAACAAAAATTTATTATTAAAACTATTTGTTTTAGGTAACATACCTGTAAGTAGGGCCCATAATTTCCACCAACAGAAGGTCCTGAAAATAATGTTCTCTTACGGTGAAATGCAGATGGGTCTTAATTAAAGCCATTCATAGCATTTACAGTTCCATAAGATAATCTGACTTTTATAAAGTGGCTTTAAACATTGATCTTTTAAGACTAAAATTGTATGCAAATTTTCTAATCATTCAGGGTCTTGAATTTATCATGTTTATAGGTGTGTTGTACACCTACAGTATATAAAAGCTTATAGTGAATAGGTCTCTCTCAGCGAGAGCTTTGAATTAACGATGCAAAAAAACTGATAAATTTTAGCAAAAAACTTAAGTTCTCCTTGAACATTTCCGAGACACTACATGTAGATCAGTCTTACCTTCATCCGGTGTAAGTCCTACCCAGTCTAGGATGTTCTCTAACTTCTCAATAGCACCTGGTACAAATCTGGTCTGAAAGTAGCCAAATAAACATTATGAAAACACGCCCATGCAATATATAGTGATTTTTTAAAATTGTAAAAAAATGAAAATTTTTAGTGGAAATATTTTGATATTTTTCTTATTTTTGCTCAAAACATAGATTGTGGGTACACGTTAGAACTGCCTCGCTGCCTCAGCGAGGCAGTTCTAACGAGTACCCACAATCTATGTTTTGGAGCAAAACTAGGTATAACCCTGCAAACCCCAGTTCTGCTAAATGAAAGTGGGGTTTGAGGGGGTATACTTTACATGGAAATGTTATCCTGATGAACATAAAAGCACCAAACATGTCAATAGATGAATTTTTTTTTTTTTTTTTTGATTCAGTTTTACGTCCCTTTCAAGCTTTTTCACTCATATCAAGACGAATCAATCGGTAGGTGGGGCGAAAACCGGAGTACCCGGGGAAAAAACCACCTGACACACCCGCAAGCAGAACATGGCTTGTCTCACATATGAATTCGTGCCCCGTGCGAGGCGCGAACCCACATTGGTGAGATGATCGAATGATCAAGAGCACTGAAGTCAGCGACCTTAACCACTCGGTCACAGGGGCCGCCAATAGATGAAATAACAAGCTCTGAAAAGATTGATAATTAACTGTCTGATCTAGATTTGAAATGATTGAATTTTGGCTATCAAACAGTTAAATAACAGGTACATGTATACATTTTTTTTTAAATTCCAAAGTATTGTTATCAGCTATTTTAAAGGGATAAGGAGAAATTAACACATCCAGGATTAATATTAAATATGCAAAGAAGGCAGTGTTATATTAACATAAACAAATGACTACAGCGCTACTTGTCTGTGCTACAGTCTTATATTATTTGTGTAAATGCATGTTCAAACCTCTCTAGTCTTTTACCTATACATATCTATCTTCATATGATGAGTTGATCATTTTCTGATCAACACCTCAAATCAAACATAGGGGAAATCCGGTAAAGTTCGGACAGGCGCTAAAGTTTGGACACTATTACTATCGTAATCATTGTGATTTCCTAACCCCTGCAATCGACTATTAAATACTTTTATTTTTTCGACAATGTTGTCTATTTCGTTTCCTTTCGGTTCGTTAAAATAGTTTAGGGTACAGTCTCGGCAATACCGCACGATTTCTTGAGCCTTTCCATTTTGACCTCAAAAACTTCGGTCCCGTGCAAAATTAAACCAATTGTTATTGAACGCTAGTTGAGGTGTAAACTCGGCGTTTCTTGTTTATTTTTAGAGTAATTATGTTTCAAATTACACCTGGACCTCTTTATAACACACTTCATTAAAGGGTATATACAAACGTTATTTTTGAACATTTTTATTCTTTGTCTGCTGATCACATTTGTTCTTGGGACTTGTTTATCGAAAACTAAACCCAACCATACCCATCGGCTCAAAAGATATGGGACTGTATTTGAATAACAATATTATATTCATGTGAGACTTGTCTCCCTTGGTAAAAAAATAAAAACCAAAATAATTCACTTAAATGGTGATCAAAACTTTTCAAACTAACTAATAAGTTGTATAAATGGTTTATAATTATTTTCAAATGATAATTTGTTTGTTTTAGTCGTTTGTTTGCATGATATTTAAAATTTCCTATGTGCTTCTATGACGTCATAGTGGCACTAATGAATATTCATGAGATAAAATGCCAAATTGTAAATCAAGCTATCTCCGGAACCTGTCATGATAATTTGGTGAGGTTTTTGGCAATCATTTCCTTTTATCAATATCTACTTCAGTTTTATAAAATCAAAACCTTTAGATATGACCTTTAAAGCACGGTTTTGGATATAACACGGACCATCCATGGACCCCAAATGGTCTACTATTACTATATATCTATACATTTTACTCTCGTTATAACACGGATTGGATAGCTAACACGGAAATTGTGTTGGACCCCAACAATAGTGTTATAAAGAGGTTGTGGTGTATATTTTAACTTTTTTTCTAATAGTTTTCACCTGGAATTTACATATTTTTACAACAAAAATGCAATTATGATACGGCTGAAGTTGTCCGAACTTCCCCGCATGTTGAATAAGGGCTCTGGGGAAGTTCGGACAACAATTCACATCTGCTCTGGGTTTTTCCGACAAGAACTGACTATTGAAAGGCAGAAAGTGATTGGCTAGATCTATTTTGACCAATCATATCTTTGGTCTTAAAACTGGTTCGGTCGTCTTGCAAGTCGTTTCGTCTCTCGGGCTCTGTATTTAGTTCAACAGAACATTTCCGACAGCCATCCACACAAATGGAGTGAACGAGGTATAAAAGTGTAACGCGATATAGGTTAGACAGTTGATCTACATGTTAGTTTAGCCGAATAACCATTCATACGCAATCCAGGACTAAATGATGGTGGTCTAGACCCTGGTGAAATAATGTCATTTGGCGTGTCACCAGTAAACTATTCAGATCTAAATATCAGATAAAACGGGTGACACTAGCTTTTTAAAAATCTATCCTTGTTTCTAGCTACGCTGTCACTGCTTTCGTTACACAAAACACACATGTATATACAGTGATAGCACGGGCCATTCTTAAGATGTGCTGCACGTGGCGTTACAGCGACGTCACAGAAGCAGTCAGCATTTTGTCCTTTGGTATAGAAACGTACACGTGTGCGTTGTGTTTCAGGGGTCAAGAGAAGTTTTATGGTGACCTGTTCAAATGTGTGGAAACTGGAAAAGTCTGCATTGTAAAATATTGATAATGCACTCACGCTGAGTTTATGTTGTAGCTTATAACCAGCGACTGAACCGCACATTAATTCAGCCTAGATCTGTGTCTGCACCCCAATAAAATGCATCGGAATGTTACTACGGTTTGCACCATTGATTAACAATATTTTTCTATTGTTGTTGTCAGTTTGAAGGGCACTATTATTTCTCAGACTTTTTAAAATACATATACATTGGATTGGGATTATCTGTTTGTGAGGCATCTTGTCGTACTCAGCAGTCAGTAATCTTGTTTGACAGCGACGCTGACAAAATTTTCGACCATTTATCTGACAACAACTTCGCAGATACAAACACTACATGCAATGCTCCCTTCCGTCTTGTTTAAGGTGTAACCAGCAGTATGTTAAAATGATGGACGTTTAAAGTGTTTCTAAGCATATGGCCTTGGAACGGTCAGAAATATAAAATTACTAGGGCCATAATACCATAATATATTGACCCCCCCCCCCTGTACCAGTATTATGAAAATAGATGCATGTTGAAGCTGTTATATTTGATTAAATGTTTGAATTTTATGTGTAATAACATGAGAAAAAGCAATTTATCATCATATGAATAAATAGCAAAAACAGGGTAGGGGGGGTCATAATATTATGACCCGCGGTCACTTTTTGCCTATAATATTTTGACCCCCCCCCCCCCCCCCCACTTACAAGTGGTGTCCGTTGTCAGGAACTGATTTCATTTGATTATAATCAAGGGTATACCGGCTCTTGAAAAACTAAACCAAAAAAAACACCTTCTTCATATCTGTATTTTACAACCTTATTCAACATCAAATCATGTATCAGTAATACAAAATGCATGTGATTCTCCACTAAGATATGGATCCAGACTATAGTAGTAATATGTCACCACTAAGAACTATACCACAAAGCTATCACCACACAGACAGATGCCACAAAGATCTAAATTATAACCACTACAACTCACTGGACTCCATTTGATACTCACACAAGACCTTTGCATTACTATAATCTACTATACACAATTATATCCCGTTGAATGTTCATTGACAGAATCTCACACCTTACTTTCTACACTGAGTATATATATACAATTAAAATCTGAAGTCTATACTATCACTATATTGCTTCCAAATAATGAAGTCCGTTTTCATAATTAAAAGCTCCAACTAGCAATCAACCTTGTGAATTATCAAATTAATATGCTAAGGTAATCAGAGTCTGTCTATAATATGTCATCACCATAGCTATTATCTGATTCTGAGACAATCTTGATTTCATGTAAATTGTCTTTTCCTCTTAATCGTCACACTGTCAAAACATCTATTTAACCACTACTAGTATTACAACTCCACGTGTGCTTTTGTTGTTTTATAATATGTCAATAATTCATGAAATATAAGCATCACAATATAGCTGTACTTCATATACACTATGTTCAATCTATTATTCACTCCACATAAGTAAATTCTCCCTGCCCAAGATGCTTCGATAGTCATCCTCTAGACATGGATTGGATTTTCTCCCACCATAACCATAGCAATGTATACTGCATGTGACACTGTCTGCTGATTTTCATCTACCAGAGGCCACCTACAAAGGTATGGCCTTAATTAATATGATTAAATGTAAATTAAGAAATTACTAAACTAGAAATGTTCAAAATTCCAGAAATTTCTCAAAAATATAATCAGCAGATAATGTAACATACAAACTAAAACTACTTACAGTTAGGTATATGGCAAATAATCCAAAATGTATATGAACCTCAACGCGACAAAATGTACCTTCGGACATTCTGACATTACTAGTAGAAAGCAGCAAAAAGCGGGAAAATGATGTAATATATGTTTTAGAGTTAACACTGTATCTCTAATCTTTGAACACTGGGCTACCAAATGATTGAGTTTTAAAACATATTTATTTACAATATTTGGAGTTATCTGCCCTTGTTTTAGCCTGTTATACATATAATTTTCCTATTTCTATCATTAAATGGTAACCATAGCAACCGCATCATCATTAAAATAGACAAAATAATTATGACATATTGCTCGTAAGGTCGGTATGCTTCTATCATAACAATAGGTTCAGACCAGTGCTTAAGCAGTTTTGAGCAAATGCATCAAGTTTTGAAAGCTCTACGAAAATGCAGAAATGCTTTACGCAACTTTGACGTCATTTTTCAGGACAATGACGTATGTAGGGTTCATAAAGTAAATCGGTCATAACTCACAAAATAACTGAAATAATATGGTCAAATACAGACTAAGAGACAAAAGAAACATCATACATTCAAAGTAACTTTGTTTTTCTAATACTCGAGAAATTGTCTGAAGGTACACTTTCTCATGTTGTGGCCCATATATCTCTGGGTATCTGACTGACAAAATATTTACAGCTATAATCTGACCACTAAAATCTACTCACTCACAAAGTCAAGGTATTGGACAGGTAATTTAACTGTCAATTGCACTGTAGGATTATATTTACAAGATATTGTTTTATTAAAACACACATGTCACAACTGATTTGTGACATCCGTGAATGTAAGGTAGTGAAGCTGTTTTATTTCAATCAGATGTCTGAATTTTATGCATTATTGCAGGAGAAACTGGTCTTTTATCATTATCTAAACAAATAGCATACACCCAACAGGGGGGTCAAAATATTATACCATAATATATTGACTCCCCCCCCCCTGTACCAGTACATGTATTATGAAAATAGATGCATGTTGAAGCTGTTATATTTGATTTAATGTTTGAATTTTATGTGTAATAACATGAGAAAAAGCAATTTATCATCATATTAATATATAGCATAAACAGGGTGGGTGGGGGGGGGGGGGTCATAATATTATGACCCGCGGGTCACTTTTTTGCCTATAATATTTTGACCCCCCCCCCCCCCCCCCCCCTTACAAGTGGTGCCGTGAATGTAACGTAGTGAAGCTGTTTTATTTCAATCAGATGTCTGAATTTCATGCCTAATTACAAGAGAAACTGGTCTTTTATCATTATCTAAACAAATAGCATACACAGGGTTCGCGCTAGGATATATTTTTCTTTCGTCATCACTTTCGCCATTTGAGATTTTTTTTCGCCATTTTCTTGAAGTTTGAGCCAAATCTTGGCCATTTTTTCGCCAAGAGGACACATCTCACTCAGCTCCTTGCTCACTTAAACCCCCAAATATTTTGTTTGCCCTTTTTAACTTGGTCTCTCCAGTTCCCTAAAAATACATATTGCCCTTCTCACCCAAGTCCCATACATGCTACATGTACTAAGTTATATTTCAACAGTAGATCCAGGTAATGTAATTATGAATTTCCAACTGATTTGAAGGGCAGGTGTAGACTGAGATCCCTATACATATAGTTTGGGAAAATATGTTTTATAAAGCTTGTTCTTGTATTTGTAAACAAGGGGAACAACTACTAAAATTATTAGTTTATGCTTGTACAAAATCAGAAACAAAACTTTTAAGATTAGTAGACAGATTGAAATATTAAAATTCATATACTTTAATAGAAAAAAAATAAATAACACTCTACAAAATCAAGAGTTAAAGCTATAAAATAAATGCATGGGTAAAGTTGAGTTGCTGATTCTAAAAAGAATCTGTTTCATTTTTAAATGACATATATTGACATTTCCCCCACTCATCAGCATTCAAACATTATTTCAAATCTAACACGCTGGTGACGGTCTATATCGTTACCGGACCACGTGCGCCAAGCGTGTTACGCCTGAATACACAAGGTCAAGGTCAGAAATGACACTTGAATAAACACCGATAAAGAATAGGATTATCTCTATTGTAGGCGCGAATATACAGGTAATCAAATGATGGTTTTCTATGGAAAACAATGGCTTTTTGGCTGGACAAAGTGGCTCTATATATTCGCCATTTACTTTCGCCAAAGTCAAATTTTAGGAGCCAAAAAATAAAAATCTTCGCAAATGGCGACGATGGCGACCGCTAGCGCGAACCCTGATACACCCAACAGGGGGGTCAACCTTGACGGGTGAACAATTTGGTCAGTTGTTCGGCCCTCATGGTGGATCATTAAAACCGTTTGCAATATGACCAGCCTGGCATGCTTGTATCTATTATATCGTATGACATCCCAGTTTCGTTTGTCGTAGTTGAAGTCTATTGGATGTAGCATCACAGCATGAACAATAAGCCTGCTCCCTCTTTCGTCGAGGAAATGTCAGTTTGAACTCTGAGCGACATTGACACATACATGTGCATGAACGTTACTAGGCTTGTAATACCAGTGAAATATGGACAAAGGCATATCATAGGTAGATCTAAACTTTTAAAACATCGACAAAGAAACTTAATCTTTCCCAAACCTATTAATGGAAGGCACTTACTTTTATGAGGCGAATACCAAATATATTTGATAGAATTGTTGAAATCAAGAATTTTCACGAGTGTGCAACATGAGTGAAAATCTAATGTTTTCAGTCTACATAGAGACGAAATATTTTTGTATCTGGTATTAACTAAATGGCTGTACATGTAAAAAGGCATAAGAAGGCTTCTTGTGACATGTATGTAATTTGAAAAACAAAATATAATTTTGTTATGGTTTTATGTCCCAGACAAAAACGTTCAGCCATTTCAGGACAGAGCCACCGCAAATTTCATGCAAAAGAACAGCACAAGGTGAATGTACGTACATGTACCAGTATATGGCCAGTAAGAGGATTATGTTATTGGCTATGCACTGTAGTTCGCACACCAACAAGTTTCCGGCACAAAGTTGCACGTGAAATGAGTATTGACGAATAGCGGACATTGCAAAGTACGTGTATATCAAAGATTGCAAAAGCATGTACATGTACAGCAATTCACGTGCTACTCATGCTGCTGATTAGTACAGGCCCTTTCAGACTAACGTCACGGTCTACATAATATGCTATCGAAATTACGTGGCATATATCGACTGGTATACTGTCGAAAATTTGTTTTATGGTGACGCATAGCGAAACCTTAAAACATGATTTAGGCCCGCATATATGGCGATATACATGCTCCTATGAATTTAGCCATTCCCTTTCTTCAGCACTTTCTTTTTTTCAAAACGCCGAAGACATCCGTATTTTCCACGAGACGTTGAAGTTGCCAGTGAGAAGACCGGTATAGAACGTGTGACCACTAGTTTACAAGGCAAGTGACATAATCACTGTGCCATGGAGGCGTCTCAGAAGTGTCTGAAATTCCCAGTCGGAGACAATAAATGCCGTCCGAACTTCCCCATGGGTGGCCGAACTTCCCCGAATAGCGGTATATGTCTTGAAACGCGCTTGAACCCGTTCTTTAAGGCGGTAACAGCAAGCAAATATGGTATTCAAGGGCCGAAAGTGCTACTTTAACCCGACTTACAATCCTGGTAAAGCGGGAAACAGCCGAGAAAGGGTAAAATCCATCACCATAGAATAACCTTGTTAGCATACATGTGATGGGATCCAGGTGAGCAAGTGGGAGATTTGGATTTCATTTCAGGGAGATTGGGGTCTACTTCAGGGAGATTTTCTTACAGCTTTTAAAATGTGCAGTTTTGCGTGATTAAGTGCAAAAATAACATATTTGTTTATAAATTTAAATAAAATTTGTCTTATGTCTTATTTACATATCTCCATTCCACTGCACCCCCCCCCCCCCGCTCCCCCCCACCTACCATCACCAAAATAACAAGTTTCAGGTTGAATGGTAGGATGTTGGTTGATCACTAGTTCCCAGCATAGCCATGATTGATTATTATCCAAAACCAGCAAAATTATCATTTGAAGGGTTATCTTATTGTTTTACTTGATCTGAAATTCTGCTGTGCTGAAGTGTCAATACATGTATGATTGCATGCACTCTGAAGTCTGTCAATGTCCTTTCTTCCAGTCTTTTGTGGGTCTGTATTAACACTTGCAAGTGCACATACAAGTATCTATCTCATTTCACATATTTAAATTGAAAGAAATTAAATAATAGTGCCAGAACTGACCAAGAAAATGCAAAATCGATCCCAAAACAGATTTCAGCTGACAGCTGTCATATTGGTTTGTTTACCTTAACACCGGATTACTATAACGGTGCGTATGTAAAAGTTATCCACCATCAATTTATCCGGTTTGACATTTCGGCGGGAAAGCGTTTGGGCATTGTTTCAGTAACTATACCCTTTCATCAGCGTAGGAAATATGACCAACTAAGACCATTTCATACAATGTTTTCAAACAGTGCTATTCTTATAAGTCAAGCTTTGGGATTCTGATGGTTGAGCTGTCAAATTTTGAAAATAAAATATCGTTTTGATGGCAGAACGTGGATCAAAAGTTTGTCCTACGATCTGATATTTTAAAAGTTGGCAGGCGCCAACAAACAGCATGTTTATGAGCTAATGAGGTGTCAATTTTTTTAGAAAATTTCCTACATTCAATGGACATACTAAAGTTGTATATGGAAAGTTTTTTTTTTGTTTTTTTTTTTTGTTTTTGTTTTGTTTTTGTTTTTTTGTGAAAACTATTTCACCCAACCAGACCGTAGCACTGATCTGCCCAAATGACGGCACAGAAGACGGCCAAATTTCTCTTTCTTACTTACTTGATACTATCTTCTATTTCAGTTAATTTAAATCTGGCACTAAATTGAGTACATATTTTGGCCAAAGGTTCTTTATTTTGGTCACAGAAATGCGATTAAAGTTAATTGGGTCTGCTACCGGTAAATATTATCCCAGTGTTTGCACTTTGAACAGGTACCTTTATCAATGCACTAGCCAATTTAACACCTCACTGCATTCAATACCCATCAAGTGACCCATCAAGTGACACCTGAGTGACTATTGTTTTCTCCACCAGGTAATTACGTAATGGACACTACTTAATCCCTTTGACTTACGACTCCAGTGTTCCTTTTCAGTGTTTTGGGAATGGGGGCGGGGCCCTTTGAATTGGGAAAATTGGCGATAAAAATGGGCAATTGGGAAAAGTCAAAACCTGTTGAAAACTTGAAACTAGGATCAATCCATGCGCTATGACATTGCAGACTGGAAAACTGAGTCTCTCTAACTACATTTTGACAGTTTGGCATCTGCTAAAACCATGAAAACTTTGAATTTCATGACAGAGTTTTTCACAGTTTTCCAATTGGGAATTTTTAGACAGCAATTGGGGAAAAAAAGATACTTTTTTGCATTGGGAATGGGGCCCTATTTCGGCCCCAGATTAAGAGTAAAAGGAACACTGGACTCTGAAGTGTTTAACGCAAATTTTCACACAAAATGGACGTTTTGGAAAATTAATTTTGAAAAATTCAGCATCCGGGAGATTCTAGCCGCTTTCCTGGAGGCCGGTAGACGGCCCTCATTTCCTGGAGACTCCCGGACGATGCGGGAGGAATCACATGTATGTGTTAGGAGGACCGACCCTGTCCGAACTTTACCGGATTTCCCCTAGTGCATAGTCGCATGTCAGTTAATGACATGTGGGTCAGTTTCAAGTCGGAGGTTCTCTCGGCTATTGAAAGGTTTATTCCATCAAAAATGACCAAAACAAAATACAGCTTACCTTGGATTGATAGTTCGATCAAACGCTTGATTAGGAAACGCGATAAGCTTTACTTTCGTGCTCGCAAGTCAAGTAGCCCTGACCTAAAGAACCATTACAAACGGTTCAGAGCACATGTTCAAAAGAGCATCAGAGATGCATATTGGAAGCATGTTACCAATATCTTCTCGTTAGAAAATGATAGCCCTGATCCCGACTGTCCCCGGAAAAATGAGAAGGCAAAAAAGTTTTGGACATTTGTCAAGTCCCTTAAAAAAGACGCGTCTGGGATCAATACCCTTAGAGAAAACGGAATTTTGAAGACTGACACCTTGGATAAGGCCAACATTTGTAATAGGCAGTTTCAGTCAGCCTTCACTCGCGAAACAAATGATGAAATCCCCTCCAAAGGCACAAGTCCCTTCACCGCCATGGGTGAAATTACAGTTGACCCCAAAGGGGTCACTAAACTGTTGAATAATTTGAATATACATAAGGCGCCTGGGCCAGATGGCCTGAGTGCTAGGGTGTTGAAAGAATGTAGTTCTGAAATTGCTCCTATCCTGGCCTGTATCTACAATGAGTCGCTTGCTCAGGGTGCTGTACCAGATGATTGGCGACAGGCAAATGTAGCCCCGGTATTTAAGAAAGGTGAGAAATATGATGCAGCTAACTATCGACCGGTGTCGCTTACTTGCATCTGTTGCAAAACTCTAGAGCATATACATGTAATAGTCAGCAAAATAAACAAGCACCTGGCCCTTGAAAGCATCCTTGCTGATTGTCAACATGGGTTACGAAGTCAAAGGTCTTGCGAAACCCAGTTAGTTCAGTTTTATCATGACTTAGTTAGTAATCTGGATCGAGCTGTGAACAGCGGGCATAAGCAAACAGACGTGATTGTCATGGATTTCGCTAAGGCCTTTGACAAGGTCCCACATAAAAGGTTATTATACAAACTTGACTTTTACGGGATTAGAGGATCCACACATAAGTGGATCGACTCGTGGCTCTCTGAGCGCTCTCAAAAAGTGGTATTAGATAGAGCTGGGTACCACGAAAAAAAATGTACCGCGGTATATCACGGTTTTCAGTCAAGTACCGTGGTATGTATCGCGGTGTACCGGAAGCTATATATAGAAACAATTTGGGCCTTCTGGTGCAGCACATTAAATGTGTGGGGGTTAGGCAATTCAATTATTTTTCTTCCATTACCAAAATCAGCCTTAAAAAGATAGATTTAACACTGCCTATTAGGAAATAAAGTGTAGGACTGTTTTAGGGCATATCAGTTGTCATGAGTCTGTGTACATGTTGTAATCAAATGGTTGATTAATCTAGGCCAAAAATAAAAATTTGTTTGTTTGCCCTCTCCCTACCTACTCACCTAAAATAGGGCCTACTCAAAAAAATTTATTGCCCTTTAATTTTTTTTTTTTTTTAAATGTTTCTGTCAGAAGATAAATTGTTTTCCCTAGAAAGTAATGTGTTTTCATTTAAACCATGACCCTCCTCACCAATTGGATATTTTGTTCTTATGTTCAAGCACTACAAAACATAAAATGCAACTGTAACTGTGAGTAGCTTTGACAAAATTGTAGCTAATTCCTTTCACCAAAAATAACGCATAATACAGTAGTTCATAAAAAAAAAAAAAAAATCCTACCTACCTACCCAACTTTTCTAGACAGGGTAGGGAGAAGGCAAACAGAAATAATTTTAAATGTGGCCCTATATCTCTGGCCACCAGTAAATTGAACTGGCTTTTACAGATGTTTGGTTGATAAACATACTCAACACTTAGCGACACACCACAGCTTGAGCTTACTGATATGTAACATTAGCATATGTAACATTAACATATGTAACATTAACATATGTACATACTTTTTCTAAGTCATTTCAAGCATCTCTGAATTTTTTGGACTTTGGATAATTTAATTTAGAATGAAAACAACATAGCCAACATTTTGGTGGAGGAAGGGCAATTGAAAATTGTTCTCTGTAGATGTTTTAATATAAGATCGTGATCAAATTAATCATTTAAGGACACAGACAAATATGGAAATATTAGTAATTTATTTAGCAAACAGCCTCACAATGGAGACTGCCTATATGTACCATAAAAACCGGTACAGTGAAAAAGTACCACGGTACGTACCAAAACAAAAGAGAACCACGGTATACCGGTTTACCGGTTTTACCGCCCACCTCTAGTATTAGATGGCCGAGCCTCAGATCCAGTCCCGGTTCTATCTGGTGTCCCGCAAGGATCGGTCTTGGGACCGGTCCTATTTCTTATTTTCATCAATGATCTTCCGGATAATATCAGGTCATCTGTTCGGCTATTTGCTGATGATTGTGTTTTGTACAGGAATATCAAGTCTCCTTTGGATTGTCACATTTTGCAAGATGACCTGAATAGCTTGGCCAAATGGGAAACAGATTGGCAAATGAAATTTAATGTTAGCAAATGTCATTCAATGAGGGTGACTCGGCTACACCCAAGCAATCACATACAGTTCAGCTACACACTGCACCAGCAAATATTAGAACAGGTTCAGTCCGCTAAATACCTAGGTTTAACTATCACAGACAACCTTGATTGGGGTCAACATATTTCGGAAATTACATGCAAGGCAACTAAGACTTTGGGCTTTCTTCGGCGCAATTTGGCATTGGCACCTAGGCATACAAAGGAAGTTGCATACAAAACATTGGTTCGTCCTCAGCTTGAGTATGCAGCCCCTATTTGGCATCCCTATCATGAAACTCAGACTGAGAAGGTGGAGAAGGTGCAGAAGACTGCAGCCAGGTGGACCTGCAGGAGATGGAGGAACTCCAGTAGCGTCGGTGATATGCTTGACGAGCTTGAGTGGCCATCCCTGCAGTCCCGCAGAGAGCGGTCCTCCTTAACCTTCTTCTACAAGATACACTCCGGTACAGTGTCTCTTGATAAAGACAAATACCTGACCCCGGCACCCAACCTAAGGCGAACTCGGGCATCGCATGAATCACAGTATACAAGACAATTTGCCTATAGTGATGCCCTGAAAAACTCATTTTTCCCCAGAACTATTTCGGTTTGGAATAGTCTCCCTTCTTCAGTGGTCTCATCTAAGACCATTGAGGAATTTAAGGCTTCTATTTAATCATAGGCCCAGAGGCATGTGTTTTAGCATGCCTCTATCTATATCTTGTAAATAGTTTTAATGGCCCACCCCAAATGTTTTTTCTCCCTTGACTAAATTCTAAATTTAGCCACCCACCCCACACCTGAGGAGATGATCAGAAATTGATCGACTCAGTATCAGAAGATAGATAGTGCATGTTGGGATGACTTCAAGGGAAGTTTGTTCATTCAGTAGAGGTACATTACTCGGTGTTTATCGCTATGACTATTCTAAATTTGAAGCGCTACAAACAAAAGCAAAAATCATCAAAACATATCATATTCATTTAGATTATTTAATTTACAGGTAAGAAATTTGTAATACTTCGGCATATTATGGTTTTGTTAGCATCTAAAAATGATAAGCTCATAACTAATGACCGAGGATACCACCTCCACCAAATGAGCAAGACACCAGGAAAGATGACCAATCATTTTGATTACTTTTAACAGAAGAGTACTTTGCTGACCTGCCCTACTGTCAGATTTTTCTATCTCACAGGCCTAAGCTTCAGTTTATTACCTGGTCTGTATCCTCAATTCTCAGAATATATGACCCCTCTTTTGCCCGAGCCAATAAATAGTTAAACAAGGCTGTCCGGAGGCCCCCTAAATGCAACATCCCTGTTGGACTTGGGGCAAATCTTACTCGGACTTTGTTTGAGGAATGTAACCGTTGAAAAGTACGGTACAGAGCATTTAATCTTTGAAAACTAAAAACTTTGAAACTGTTCATCATGGGCAGCGCCATATTTGACACTTTCCGGTAGTCGCAATTTTGCGACAATTACCCACATGAGCATCGTGCAAAAATGATTCCTGGTCAACTCCCACCTATCGTGACAAACTCCACCCCCCAGTTGAATGGGACTCTAAGCCCACCAGCCCTACACACTAAAACTAGCAGGCTTGCCTCAAATCCAACTAAAAAACAGTCGCAAAACACTGTTGTAGCATCTCCTGGAAGGTCCCCTCCTCTACATACCAGCATGGTCCTCAATAGATATCCTTCCTCACATACTACTGACAATCTCGGACAAATACCCTCTAGCACTGATAACCATCACTGTGTATGTCCCCACTGTAATGTTTCCCCTATGGAGAATGCTATTGAATGTTCAACGTGCTGTAACTGGTTTCACTATACTTGTGAAAGAATGGGTAAGGATGAATTTGAAAGGCACTGTGACGACTTGAACGCCTCCTACACCTGTTTAAGCTGCATGTCCGGTGCTATTGGTCTTAATGATAGCACGGAAACCGCAGTGGAAGATCTTGAAAGTCAGAATGATATAAATGCAGTGGATAGGAATGCTAACGGTGGTGGCTCGCGTGACGCTGACGAAGATGATCGCTCCCAACAGGTCCTACCAACAATCATGACAAACGATGGTATTGGTGAATTGCACACCCTTCAGTCTGGTCCAATTGACCCCGATGAGGGACCCATGTCTCGCCTGAGCGTCGAACGGCCAGCTAGTCCACAACAAGGCGCCTCGCTGCCTACTGAACAGATAGTACCACTGGTGGGGAAAGCGAAGAAAATGGATAAGCCAAGGCCTACATCCAAGAACATCGACGGTTCTGCACAAGTAACCCCTATCCTTACCGATGGTGCTATTGGGCGAGTAAACTGCTCCATAGATGAACAGATGTTGAAATCTAAAGAAAAGACACTGAACCAAAAAGAAAAGAAGTTAAAAGACGCTGAAAAGAAACTCCACCTGAAGGAAATGAGCCTTGCACATCAAATTGACCAAAATGAATACTCAAAGGCATATATCCTGACAATGGACAACAAGCTTAAGGAGCTGGAGAATTCTAACAGATTATTGAAAATGAAGATGTTGAGCCAGTATGGTCTGGATGGAACTGTGGGAGAACAACATTTACAGCATAATAAAGATTCAGTAACTGCAGAGTCACAAGCTCATAACATACACTCTGATTCTGATCTCAAATCTCGGGTTACTCACTTAGAGTTCAAAGTACTTGAAAATAGAATTACTCAGCTGGAACATAACCTTGCTTCTACTTATGGCCCACATTGGGCACCTCATAATTACAATTACTACTACTATCCTCACCACCCGTGCCACAGTCCAGCCACACCATATTACACTTCAAGACCGCAGTACACAAATTCTATTCCCTCTGTGTGGGACAGTCATTATCATCCCTACCATGGTAGTCCTGAAATAAATTACTGGCATGCTGAACCACATGTAACATATCAGTATTCTCAGTCTCAACAGACAGACAGTACATACATGAATACACATCAACAAGTATTATCCAATGCTGCTACTGAACATCTAGTAAACAGCTCTGACAGTAATTTGCATACTAATCAGAACACGCAGTATCCAACATCATCTATTGATGCGGATAGCATACAACCAATCCCCGTTCATTTTTCCTGTCGAGGCCGGAGAAAGACCACCCGCCTCAAACCCTCACCCCCACCTTCATTACAGTCTCACCAGAGAATCAGGAGGAGAAGACATCCATCACTGGTAGATCAGAACAAAGACACTCCAGTAGACAGGATGGCCAACAGACCAGCCCACACAGGCCAAAAGGAAGCAGCTGTCCGCGGAAACAAGACGACCGCCCAGAATGTGTGGTTAGAAACAGACAACCGTCCTCCAAGCTACCCTTCCATCCTATTACTAGAAGGGGAGTGTCCACAGAGAAAAGGTCCACAGTTGGTGAACAAGAGCCCTCTGGAAATCCCCAAAATACTAGTTTTGGAACCACTGGAAGACGCACAGAAGGAGGTTCTCAACCATCGTTGTCAATAGCAACATTAAACACTAAAAATGTGAAGACTAACTTGAACTATCTCACTTCTCTTTCAAAGTCTCACAGTATCCTTATCGTACAAGAGCATTGGCTTTATGCTTTTGAATCATCGATAGTCCAACAAATTTATAATAACAGTAATTATCATATTAAATGTGTCGACGACTTGGATCCGATTCCTCCTATACAACCCCCAAGGGGGCATGCAGGAACATGCATTCTGTGGAAGAAAGAGATAAATCATTATGTAAACATTTTGCCTGACGGAGGACATAGGATAACAGCAATAGAGTTCAAAGGAGATGATGGGCTGGTGTGCCTAATTAACGTGTATATGCCTGCAAGAGGCTCTCCCGATTGTGACATGCAGTTTCAGAGTACCTTAGATGAAATCCATGAGATCTTAGAAAAATATGGTCAAACTCACAAGATAATTCTTGGCGGAGATTTTAACGCTTCCTTGCATCGAACTCCACCCCTTGGAAGGGATCGAGTATTACAAACTTTCCTAGCTGAACATAATCTGTACTTGCCAGATAATTATCCCAGCCAATACACCTATTTCCATGAAGGAACAGATGCAAAGTCCCAGATTGATTACTGGTTCATTTCGCCTCTAGACCAGGAAACCGTCGAAGTCGGAAAAAAGGACCCGGTAAACCTTTCCGATCATGTAGAAGTCTCCCTCTATACAGCAATATCTTGTGAAGTCAAGAGGAACTCAGATGGTTTATTGGAAGCCAAAGAAGGAAATGAAACACAGATTAAGCCAAAAATCAGATGGAATAAGTGTGATAAACAGTACTACTGTGACCTTCTGGAGTGTGGACTTGGTACTCTCTGTAAACAAATACCGGATTCCCAATTTGAGATGGACCTAATGGTAGCATCGGTGAACAGAACACTATACGAGGCATCTGCAGCTGCAGCCCCAGCTCCTAAAACGGCCAAAAATAGAAGAAAGAATAATCTCCCACTATGGAATGAGGATATTTCCTTGGTGGTCGCGAGAAGTAAACAAGCACATAAGGAATGGCAAGCAGCAGGTTCCCCGACTAGTCCAGATAACCCATTGGTTAAAAATCGAAAAGACGCACGGAGGCTGATGCGTAAGACTATTCGACAGCAGGTCTATGCTGACAACCAGTACAAATACCAAGAAATAATGGATGCCAATGAGCGTGACACCAAGACGTTTTATAAATTAGTTAATCAACAAAGAACAGTAAAAAGCACGTCAACTGAAATCCTTTATTTTGACGGAAAGACTTGTTCATCTGTCAATGAAGTGGCGGCTGCATTCTCTGAACACTTTGAGAGGTTGGCGACCCCTTCAGATAATCCCGACTATGACGCTGGCTATAAAGCCCAAGTGGAGTTTGATACCCTTCTGATTGAGATGATCACGCAGCAACAGACCTGTTGCATCAAACCCGTCTCCCCCAAGGAGATTAGCAATATTATCAACTCATTCAAGACAAATAAGGCGCAGGATATCTTTGGGCTGTCCTCTGAACATCTTAAATATGCCCCAGATTGTCTCTATCATATCTTATCCTCACTTATGAACTGTATCCTTCGCTCTGGCTATGTTCCCCAACAACTTAAGCAGGGTATCTTGACACCAGTCTTAAAAAAGAAAAAGGATGCAACTAGGCCTACTAACTATCGTGGCATTACAGTTCTCTCCATCTTGGGTAAGGTTCTTGAGCGGGTATTGCAAAACCGTACAAAAGTCCAGATAGAGTCGCAGCAATCCAAGATGCAAAGAGGTTTTACTAGTAACTCATCTGCGGTCAATGCCGCGCTTATTGTATCCGAATCTCAAAATGAGGCTAAGGACCTAGGGGAGCCCCTTAAATTAGTGACTCTTGACGCCTGTAAAGCCTTTGATGTAGTGTGGCAAGATTCGCTACTACGTAAAATCTACAATGTCGGAATACAGGGTAGTTTATGGGTCTGTCTTAAGAACCTATATAGGGGGGCTTTTTCTACTGTCAAATGGCAAGGGCAGGTCTCAGAGCCCTTTGAAATTAAGCAGGGTGTTAGGCAGGGGGGTATCCTCTCCACCTTACATTATAAACTGTTTAACAATGACCTTCTACACTTACTGCAAGCTCTCGGAGTGGGTATGAACATCGGTCATATTGACTGCAGCTGTCCAACATGTGCCGATGATGTTGCCCTATTGGCCAAATTTCTTCTATGCCTTCAGGTTCTTCTTACTGTTGTTATGTATTTCTTGGGCAGAGAGAGATATGGTATCAACACATCAAAATCCGTAGAAGTTATCCTCAACCAGGGCATCAGAGCAATAGAGGAAGGTAACCCAAATTATGGCAATGACAAACTAGAAAGAAGTGACTCGGAAGTACATTTGGGAGTAGATAGAAACAGTTCAGCTAATGTTGATGCTGATGGAAGGGCTCAGACAGGAAGGAGGACTATGTATGCCCTAATGGGAGCGGGTGCGTACGGGTGTTCTGGAGTCCCCGCCCCACTAATAGCTCATATCTGGAAGATTTATGCCCTACCCCGCATGATCTATGGCCTTGAAGTCTTTACTCTTACTAATAAAGCTATACAACTGTTGGAGAAAGTGCAAAGATCTATTCTTAGGCATATACAGAATCTACCACCCAATACAGCATTAACAGCAGTGTATGGGCTTCTGGGTCTTAGACCAATTGAACAAGAACTCGATCTAAGGAAATTGACACTCCTTGGAAATATACTCTCCCAAAAATCTACTCTTGAATACGAAATTGCACAGAGACAGATGTCTGTCAAGGGGTTGGATAGTAACAGCTGGTTCTCTAAATGCAAACAGCTACTTCACAAGTACAAACTACCAAGTATCTATACTCTAGACGGTCAAATTGACTCACTTGAATCCTGGAAATCCCAGTTGAAAAAGCATATTGACCTGTTTATTGAAAAAGAGTGGATGCAAGATGTAAAATCCTCTCTAAAATTCCTGAATACTAAAGTATTGAGTGTGGGGAAAATTCATCATGCATGGCGCTCTGTCCCCAATGACCCTCGGCTTGTAAAGCGAGTTTATCCCAAAATACGTCTTTTGACGGGTACTTACATTTTACAGGAAAATAGGGCTCGTTTTAACCAGTATGAGATCAATACGTGCTGCCCTCTTTGTGGCGATGGGATTGAGGACCGTGTACATTTCCTAGCAGTATGCTTAAAACTTGCAGGAAGCAGACAGGGCTTAGTAGATGCTTTGGTTACAATATTGAAGTCCAGAAATACTGATGTTAGGATTTATACTCTAGTAAAGGAACCTCAGCTGCTAGCCCAAATAATTTTAGATTGTTCAGTCATAGCTGATACTAAACAATTGGACATTAATGAGGATATGTTGATCTCGATTGAGAAATGGTCACATAATGCATGCTTTGTGTTGCATCAGAAGCGAAGTGAACTTCTCGGCTTAACTAACAAAAAGTAAAACTGAGTAACCTCCGTCCTTCCCTTGCTCGTGTGGACTGCCCGTACAGCAGGGAGGGGCGGTGGTTGCTTGTTTATCTGCTTACAGTTGAGTGGCGAAGACTGATAGCTTTCTTACTAGTATGCAATTAAGTGTTGTAGCTTTGCTTGTTGCTTGTGGTGCATGTAGTTGAGATAGTGTATAGTATATCCCTGTATGGTGTATATATGTTACTGATAACAACCTTACTAATGACAGCTTAAGATACCTCAATCCTCAACAGTATTAAGCTCGCAATTAGTAAGAAATTATTAACTTTAAAATTAGATAATCTTAATCCCCTGTGATATAGATTGTTGCGAGTGATATGAGGTTTAGTTATATAGTGAATTGGATTATATGTGTGTGGAGGAGAATTCTGTATTGCCAGTTCCCAGAATTTTAACCGTGGAGATGTGGAAAATTCTTAACTATCGTTGTATGGCTACTATATGAACTTTAATTTGAACTTTTAATACGCTTATGTTTTAACGTGGTTTTAAGCCCAATTCTACAAGTCAGCTCTCGAGCTGTTGAGCCTAACCAGGCTGGAGCCCTCATACAACAACAACAACAACGTGGTGGTGCGAAATACAACAGTCAACTCATCAACTCATGGATACCATGCTTTAAGAGGAGGGAGTCTGATCTTGTTCTATCTTTTTCTTTGACATTACAAATCTAACAGGTCAAAGCTTTGTCAGTACGCCGGAGACGGCTTCAGGGTACCTACCGTGGTAACGGGTCGTTTCGGCCGTGGGTCGTTTCGGCCTTGAGTCGTTTCGGCCGTGGGTCGTTTCGGCCTGGGTCGTTTCGGCCTGGGTCGATTTGGCCCTGGGTCGTTTCGCCCAATTTTTGTGGGTCCATCATGGAAGTTGCACTGAACATCTAGTCATCTACATACAATACTTCCCATTGACAGGCTGTGTGGAACTACCTGGACAGAGCTTCTAACAATAATGAACAGTAGCGGCCTCGGAGACCCACTCTGATTCCAAACTCCCTCCTGCAATCATTGCCTACTCTTACTCTGCTTCTCAGATCTTTGTACATGGGCTGGACCAGTCTCACTAGTCATTCGTCTATTCTTAGTCTGTGCATTGCCCATTTCATATAACAGTTCGATCTCCTTTGCTGAAATGTCTGATGACTGTTCGCATCTCTTGTGAAAACCAGGGACTGATTTCCCTCCTGGCGCACCCCCTGGTGAAGTATTGTCTATTTGGCGTGTCACCGGTAAACCATTCAGATTCAGAGTCAGATGTGTGGAACAAGGTTTAATTAATGCATCTTCCAGGCCGATGAAAGTCATGAACAGTGCAAGTGCTTGTCCTGTAGCTGACACACAATAAAATAAATTGCATAAGTAGTGCCATGACCTGACATGAAGGCACACTGCATTTTATCTGGTTAAGATGCCGTGTCTAGAAAAACACACTAAAGTTATAACTGCTACTCCGGAATTCCCTAAAATTTGAGTTTTAACGTTCGGTTCGGTTACAGCTTTTATACCCATCCACATAAGGTCTAAAGGGTAAAGCCAGAATACCCACACATGACCTTATCCCGAAGAATAGGCGTTGTAGAAATCAACACTCTTTGGCTTTTCAGATACCTTCAGCTAACAAAGAGGCGTACAAAAAAGTACAAGTAGGCAAAGATCAGGAAAATGCGCAATCAGAAAAAGACTCCCACTCCAAAAGTAGC
The DNA here is from genome assembly GCA_964017185.1 of Rugalucina vietnamica. NCBI lineage: Eukaryota > Metazoa > Mollusca > Bivalvia > Lucinida > Lucinidae > Rugalucina > Rugalucina vietnamica. Next base: position 41,630,715 of record OZ024883.1, on the reverse strand, counting down.
TTCTTTCCACAGACTATCAGGGACTGGAATGACCTCCCTGATTCTCTGATCTCCTCTGCTGAAATGTCCGATGACTGTGTGTCCAAGTTCGCATCTCTTGTGAGTGCCAGGGACTAATTTCCCTCCTGGCGCACCCCCCACTGGTGAAGTATTGTCAATTTGGCGTATCACCAGTAAACCATTCAGATTCAGATTCAGACATAATACTAGCTTAGTTCCACACCCGCGTTAGCCTGTGATATCACTGGCTTGCATCTAAATTCAATTCTAAATGACCTCTTTAACTTTATTAAAACTGTAAACAATACAAATATGCCGATGATAACACGGTTACATATAGCCACAAACGCATGTCAACAACTAAGTCAGTGTTAGAATCTGAAAGCACAAAAGCTATCAAATGGTTTGGCGATAACAAAATGCAAGCGAACCCGGATGAGTTCAAGGCAATTACCCCTGGTCATGAAAACTGTACCTCTCTAACCACATGTGGCTCTAAAATCAATTGTGAGGATTCTGTTAAACTCCTTGGTGTTACCATAGATTTTATGTTAAATTTTGACACACATTTCAAATATCTGTAGAAAAACTGCTAAGAAAAATAAATGTTCTATTGCGTATAGGTAGACACCTGACTGTTGAAACAAAAATTCTAATTGACAAGTCTTTTATTAAATCAAATTTTATTTATTGCCCCCTGAAGTGGCGTTTTAGTTCTAAAGGTAGTACTGCGAAGATCGAAAAGTTGCAGTACAGAGCACTTCGCTTAGTTTTAGTGATTTCACCAGCTCATATGAGGCTCTCCTGGAAAGAGCCAATATGCCTGCTTTAAATATCAGCAGGATGCGACTTATGGCAATAGAAACCTTCAAAATATTGCACAAAATGACACTTATATACCTACATGATCTTGTATCTTACAACGAATCAAATTCTTCTTTCAGGTATGAAAAAGTAGCTGATATCCATAGGGTTATAACTACCAGATACGGTAAATCAACATTTAGCTACGAGGCGGTGGTGGTGTGGGACAACTGAGAAAAGTCGAAGACTTTGGTGAGTTTAGGACATTCGTCCACACCTGGTGTGGTCCCCGGGGTGTGGTCCCTCGTGCAAATGTTCTATGTGTCAACCCTGTTAATTGTAACCCTGCCTCTGTGACTCCTTACTTAATATTTTCAATTACATGTATTCAGTATATTTATCAATCCTGAATGTTGTTGATTTTACTTGTGCTATATATATTTCTGTTTGTTTTAGTTTTCTCAGTTTAGTTTGCAGATTGTTTTATTTTAGTTGCTATTTCTTATAATGTGCTACCAAAAGATTAAGTAGTCTGTGATATAGTCAGGGTTCTGACTGGCTGGTTCTCTCTTTTTCTTTCTACCTAGGTTCCGCTTTTCTAGGTCTCAGGATCCCTCCGATAGCCTGGTTTGCTGTTGGGAATCTTGGGCCACTAAGTTTTGTCCTGCCTTTTTCGCTTTCGCCCCTTTTATTAAGTTCTAGGTAGAATGATGAGGAGGGACCCACCAGAAATAATTCAATATCTTGATCCAATTTTGTAACACGTATTGACATACCTGATGCCTTTGTCTTTCCCGGGTGCGTGTGGATTGCCCATATCGCAGAGAAAGGCATCAGCATGGGTACTGTTTTCAAGCTCTTTCTTAATGCAGTATTAAATAATTTATTTATAAGGCGTAAATAAAAATGACTGTGTTTCCACTATTCCGACGACTCTGAGTTTTTGTGTCGACCCTGCAGTTTTATTGACAATAAAAATAAAATAAAACTATTTTCATGCCAACCGACCCTCAACAATTTAGTGGAAAGCAGACAATGATTTAAAAACTGCTATAATTTCAACAATACTAGTTAAACTCATTCACTTTCTTTAGCTTCTAATGGTTTTTAACTTCATCTTATGTCTGTTTCGAATACTTATAATTAATTTTAGCGCGTTTCTACCTTTTTTTTTACCCATTTTCAACAAACAAAAAAAAAAAAAAAAAAAAAAAAAAAAAAAAAAAAAAAAAAAAAAATACACGAAAAATAAAAAGATTTTCCGACCTACCGACTCAACCCCGGCATGTTAGTGGAAACAAGACTATTTTTATTTTACGCTTAATTAAGCTCATTTTATACATATTTCTATACATTATGTTATAAAATAAGGTTACATGCTGTGATATTTCCTTTAAGTTAACTGTGATGTTCGTTATTCCCATGTTTGCATGTACAGTTTTAATCTGTGTTTGTCGACAAAATTAGCCTATTGCTAATGTTCTTCTGTTGTAAATTTAAAAGTCGACTTTAAATAAAGTTTCTTGTATCTTGTGTGTATATAAGTACGTATATCCGTATCGTGTTCTACCATTCAAGGGAAGTAATTGTGACCTGATGTAGCAGGTAATGATAAGAATTTAACCGGGTGTGAGCAAAAAATAGGTTATCTTGTTTATTTTTAGTGAGCCATTGAATCATTAGAACCGCGGTAAGACAGTATACCAGTATACCTCTATCTGATACTGCAACGCCCCCTCGCGTGGACTTTGCGCAGGAAACTGTGTGCGCCTAGCAGATTACAAAAAAAATATTAAAAGAAAGAGGCTCTGGTGGTGATTAAACCCTTAATCGGGGTTAAAACGAGGTGCTCCGATAAGTCAGCGACGGAACACTAAAACACATAAACATACACTGTAGAGGTACTAAAATAAAATTAAGTTTTAGTGAATGCTAAAAAACAGTTTAAAACGAGTTTATTTTAGCCATTTTACTGACGTCATTTGTCTCTGATGTTTTTGTGCCCTGGGAAACAAATGATCTGGATACGAACTGACCGTGTGACACGGAGAATGAACAAATAGTCGTAAATGTGAGGACAGAGACCAGTAAATGTAACGTTGCCTGTGATTGGCCCGAAGTGTGGGCAGATCTACCGCGGCAAATTTAAGATGTAACGCTACCTACCATTGGTCATAAATGCGTATCTATCAAATGTCTTTTGTCACATGATAGTATAGTCGTTCTTGAATATTTTGCTATATATTTCTATTTAACCGGCTGCTGTTTTGCCATGCTATGGCCAAATCGCGGATGTAGTTATTTTTGAATAATTATTTTTTCATTGATGAGCGATTTTGGGGTGTCCCTAAACAGCGAAAAGTACCGTCCTTGAATGCTGGCTAACCCCCTATTTTTTTGCTGCACTTGTACACGGCCTGGGGCGATCTCTCGTCTGCAGAATGTGTCGGGGTCCTCTATAAGCTGTGAAGCCTAAGAATGAGTCTTGTTTTGGGGCAAATTACAATGGGAGTCTATGGGAACGATAATTAGAGGTCTCTGCCCTAAAGAGAATATCACCTTCAGGCGTGCTCCCTGTTTCGACACTGAAATGAAACTGTGTTTTCAGGAACCAATACCCCCATTGTATCTCTTCATGATTTCACATCTGAAGCCAAAGGCGGAACAGACAGAAACTGGCCATCCTCGAATTTTAAAATAGAAAAATTCACATAAAAATGCACATACAAACAGATCAATAAACAGACAACATAAAGATTTTTCACAACAGAACAGCACTGGAACTGTTATTTAAGAAATGACTCGGGTGCTTTAACGAAATTTACTGGACCAAACCTCACCCATTGCATCAGTAATGGTTCCAAACACCTCTGGGAAGTCAACAAGGTGCAGTTATGACCCCTAGAATGTATAATGTAATCATTAATGATTTTCAAGTTTTTCACGTTCTCTGGTGTAATAAGGTTAAACTCACCATGACAGTGCATCATAATGTTAAAATGAAAAGAACAATATACAAAACAGACAAATTGAAGGTCAAGGTCACAGCTTTTACCCGTTATTTTGTGAAGAATAGGTAATTTTGGTGCAAAAATCCAATTTTAAGTGTAGAATTGTGACTATCATAAAGGTCAAGGGTCAAAGGTCAAGGTCACTGAATTGCCTTATCTAACCTTTCCTGTCATAGTCCTTAACAAAACGATACCAGAATTGGTGAAGCGTCAACGCTTTGAATTAATTCAGTGGCTGTATCTTTACCATGTAGAGAGGCAAATTTGTCTTATTTTGGACTTATTGAGGTAGGGGGTCGGTTGACTTTTTGAATAGCTCCAAGACTATGATACGTTTAACCAAGCATCAAACAGCATCGTTGTTATTGTAAGAGCTCCCTTCATTGTATAATTGCAATATCTCGTCAAAATAAGCGAAATAATGGGTGTCTTTAGGACAGAGACCAGTAAATGTAACGTTGCCTGTGATTGGCCCGAAGTGTGGGCAGATCTACCGCGGCAAATTTAAGATGTAACGCTACCTACCATTGGTCATAAATGCGTATCTATCAAATGTCTTTTGTCACATGATAGTATAGCCGTTCTTGAATATTTTGCTATATATTTCTATTTAACCGGCTGCTGTTTTGCCATGCTATGGCCAAATCGCGGATGTAGTTATTTTTGAATAATTATTTTTTCATTGTTGAGCGATTTTGGGGTGTCCCTAAACAGCGAAAAGTACCGTCCTTGAATGCTGGCTAACCCCCTATTTTTTTGCTGCACTTGTACACGGCCTGGGGCGATCTCTCGTCTGCAGAATGTGTCGGGGTCCTCTATAAGCTGTGAAGCCTAAGAATGAGTCTTGTTTTGGGGCAAATTACAATGGGAGTCTATGGGAACGATAATTAGAGGTCTCTGCCCGTGAGTCTTTAATATCTATTTCCGGTTTAGTAAATTTCACGCTTTTCTGCGAGCCGACTAATTAAAAGCCGAAGAAAGAGAAAATTAATACTTTTCGTTGAATTATTCTCCCGTTGAAGTTACGGCTAGACACAAACCACCATTTCCTCGGGCTGGGGTCCCGCCCAAAATGGTATATTGCGCATTTTCATTGACTGATGTCAAGGTCAAAATGTGTTGCTTGTCTTATGCAATAAAGTTGGATTTGTAAAACGACATTAGGTCCGCAGTTGTCAATTATGCACCAGTCGTTTGTATCCCCGGCTCCCCCGGGGCCGGGGATAGCGGGGACATAGCGGGGCTAAAGTGCCAAGCTTAAAGTTTAACCTCTGATGTGTCCCGGCAGTGCCAGGGATTTGCCGGGGTTATGATTTCCCACCAATACACTGTCACATGAATTCAAATTAGATTTAAATGATAATTTTAACATTTAATTATCTTTATGGTACTTATTTAATTTCCAAATGCACCTAAACATTCACATGCATAAATTGAGGCCCTTCTCCCATGTTTCAGTTTCATCAGAACAACTCCCAGCCGTTGTTCCACGTTATTGTCAGCCCCTGGAGAGCCGGGGCTTTTAGCAGGGGTTTTACCAAAATTCTTGCCCTGCAGTGCCGGGCTTTTAGCCGGGCTTTAAAAATTGAAAAGTTAAAAGCCCCGCTATTCCCCGGCCCCGGGGGAGCCGGGGATGCAAATGACTGGTGCATTATTTGCTACATATTTCTTCAGTAAATCAGGTGTTATGAGTTCGTATAGCATAGCTAATAGATACAGTAATCTGTTTAAAAATGCTGGTGGGAAAACTGACATAAATGCTGTAAGTTTTTGGGAATAAAATTGATTTATAGAATTGACCCAGTCGGTGAGGGTCGGACTTATTACCGCAGGATACCGCAGGATTGCTCAGGATACCGCAGGATAGTTTTATTACATATTATATTTTATCTTAAATGATTATAAGTAAAGTATTTGAAAGTTTTATTCATAAAACATTTGTATTGTCATATAATTTTGGTCTATTAGGTTTGTTTTCAGTATGAATCACCGTGTCAAAGCAAAGACTACCGCAGGATAGATAATCATACTACCACAGGATAGATACGTAATGATCGTATTTTATTGATCATTATTGTTCATATTTAATTGCTTTAAATAAAATTAAAACTGAGATCGTGCAAGAGCAAACTGTGTATTTGCATTAGGCTCAAACGAGGTATGAATTTTATATTGCAAGTTAATTTGCGTTTCAACAAATCGTACATGCGGCTTATTTAATAACATTAAAAAACAAACCTTATATTGCAAGTTAATTTGCGTTTTCAGTCCTATTGCAAAAATAATTTTCAAGCTGTGTTTTCTTAAAAAAAAATAAATAAGAAAAAATAAAAATAAAAAAAGAAAATAAATTTTAATAAAACATAGTCGTAACAATATTGATCATTCTTTCTTTCTTCGTTTGATTTTTCCTTTACCTAAAATGACACCTCAGTGATCAAACAATTATCGGCATTTTGATAATGCGATTAATCTGTCTATAGTCGGTGTCATAAGCCTGTCGTATAACGCAACTATACGTTGATTGATACTTATACACGTGTCAAAATGTTTGAATCTAAGCGCAAAACTTTCGATTTTTTTTGTTTTAGGCGTGGTCTATCAAATGCATTTTATCTATTTATTTTTATTTATATATAATATCGCAAAGTCATAGGTAAACAATACCAATACAATTGAACAGATAGGTTACATTTCATCTGACAAGTGTGATATAGAAAAAAAAAACAACATTTATTGTTTCTTCTTCTTTTGTTTTATTTAAGTGACATCTCCATGATCAAACACTAATCGACTCATCGATAATTCGATTAATCTGTTTATACAGTGGGTGTCATAATCGTTTGGTATTACGCAACCTCGCGTTAATTGATACTGATACACTAACTCTTGATAAAATTATTAGTACAAATACAAAGTCTCAGGCAGTTTTCATTTAACGATTTTATCTTGATTCAATTCAAGACTTTAGATAAGCAATACAAGCATTTATCGTTTAGGATCCTGTGGTTTCGAGTTTGGAGTAAGGCGAGATTGAATGGCTATTTGATTTGGTATTTGACAATTTACACAACTAGTTCTCATGACATATTACCCTCATGACCTATATTTGTTTTCAGAATTTGATGACCACATCTTAATATATTGTGATTATAGTTAAATAAGCGCATTAGGAAGGTTTCTTTCTTCAAATTAACTATTTGTAGGGCTATCCTGCGGTATTTAGTCAGACAGTGTATATAACTATGGTATACTAAACGAAGGCATCATCTAGTTTATGTAATTGTAAGGTGACTAAATGCAATAGTTAGTCACTAAAACATGTTTTTGATCTTATAATGATACTTTGGAACTGTATTTTGATGTATTTTTCTATCCTGCGGTATCCTGAGCAATCCTGCGGTATCCTGCAGTATCGTGCAGTATCCTGCGGTAATAAGACTGACAGAGTCGGTGAGCTACTCTTTCTTTAGAAAAAAAATCTATATAAGGTCCGTAACTGCCCCTTTCCTTAATATTCAGTCGAGGGTATAACTCGAGCAATATTATTTTGCTTTAATCATTTTTAGAGGCTGAGTACTGTATTTCACCTCATACCAACGACCGGTCATGACATCATGCCTACTGGATCAATCACTATAAATATATATAGTACAGTATATTACTATAAAGGCCTAGGGAATTTAAGGCCTGATTTTGGCCTCATGTGTTGATAAAAAACTGAATTTTGGAATTTTTAGCAGAAATGTATTGCAAATAGCAGGTATAGGTCCCTGCTTATAAATTCTAGCACAACTATCACATTCAAATTACACCTGTTACCATGGCAACGCTCCGAAAAGCTTAGAAATACCATTTTTTGCAATTTTGGGTCAATTTTTCACCAACATCGTTTTCAACTACCGACCCACGCGACGAACAATTTCTTATTGTGAAATAATTATGAAGTATCACCCAGGGATATTGCATGCTAAGTATCTTTTTGTTCGGAGAGTGGGCTAGCACTTAAAAATTAAAAAATGTGTTCAGAAATGGTCGAAAATAGACCAAACAGTGCAGAATGTGCTCTAGCTATGGTTCTTCTGGGCGTTGCCATTGCAAAGTTTGTAGGATAAATGGAGTACTTGTCCTTGTTTTTAATAGAGGAGGCATATGGCTGTTTTAAGGAATAGTTTTCTCACCTAAATTCCAAAAAAATTTTTTTGACAAAATCTGAGGCCAAAATCAGGCGTTAAATGCCCTAGTCCTTTTTAGAACAAATGTATACTTAAAACCATTTAAAACGCAACTAATATACATGTTATTTCTACCTTTCAGAGATACCTAGAATGCTTTTTTTACAGCAAAATCAGTTGCCCATCGTCCGAGAATCTTTCAGGGAAAACTGAAGTTGAACTCAATTTGGCACATCCGGTAGATTTTTGGGTGAAAAGTGACAAAATCATCAAAATTTGATTTTAAACCCATTAAATCTTACATAACAACCCAATTTCAATGTGCAAGTATGTGGTCGAATACCAGCATCAAGAAAATGGTGTAAACCCGACAATTCCACCTGCTAGTATGGCCAAAATTAATTTTCAAATATTCAAAAAAATACCACTGGTTTTGAGAAACTTCCGAATCCCAAATAAAACAGAATCATTCCATATTTGGGACACAAGAGAGTAGTGTTGTGCCGATATCGAAATAATCGATAACTATCGGAATCTAGCTTCTATCGGTAGCTATCGATTCGAATTTTCCACTATCGATTAATCAAAATTAAATACATGAGTGTATAGTAAAAACATTTACTAACATAAAATGTTGTTACAAATTCAATTCATTTGTCACAATAATGCCTCCTTATGTCTGCCTTCATTTAGACTTGAATGCATTGTTAATATTCACTTATTAAAGCATCACTTGACAATCTTCACTGTTTATAGTTAGGTTTTTTCTATGCTATGTGCTACAGCAATATTCTATCACATGGTCACTTTATCATTTGTAGAAAATGTGGCCTTAATATATTGGCTATGTTCAATTTAAATACAGAGAAGGGGCATGATGCAGTGACTTGTCACTACATTGTCAAATACTGAGCATTTTAATCACTTCACTGGTTAATGTAAGGGGAACATACATTTCGATTGTACAATCGATAATCAATCGACTAATGTGCTCCGATAATCGATAGTGATTTTCGCGACCGATACCCAACACTACAAGAGAGGTTACATTCTAGCGTATGGGTCCAATTTATGACAGTTTTGATTTTCAAAAATGGTGTTCTTGAATACACTTCCTGTTTTTATGTACTGATTTTGATGGCCATTTTTAATATCAAAACTTGACAGAACAATGTACAGAATGGTATGCATAGACTTTAGGGCAATATTGCAATTGTTTTGAACACAAATGAGCCAGTCATAAAGATTAACAGAATAGGCTGATTGATTAGGTGCATTTGCTATATTTCGCTTTTGTTTTGTCCATGTTTGAGTTGTGTCCCTTTATCAATGCAGATCGCTTTACTTCAATTGCTTTATTAGCACAAGACGAGTATGGTCTTTATATGATTAAATTATATCTAGAGGACAATTTCATGATTTTATATAATAACATAGTGAAAATACCTAAGAATCTTTGGATATGTTATATTTATGCTAAAAGTTGCGTTTTTACTGGCTTCATATATACTTTGAATTTATATGTCTGACAGATAATCCGACAGCAAAACTTTTCTAAATAAAAACCACATCCTAAATCCATATGCACATTGGTTTATTTGTTTTTATTGATGCTTAACATCCCAGTCCACAGCTGTGGTCATGTCGGGACATTGTCTCCATTTTATGGGACTTTCACCCAAAATAACGACATCATGAGTTCATGACATCCAAAAAATGCTTAAAAAGAGTATATGACCAGCAAAGAGAGCCACAAAGGTCTATATGTATGGATGGTTTGACATGAACCACTTTTCCTGGGCAGGCTCAGAACTGAGCAGTTAACCAGTAATCAGACGATTAGTATCGTATAAGCTTTGCCTGGAGGCACACACAGCCCATCTGTTTCTTTAGGCCCTAATGGATGGGGGCCGTCCGTCGATATAAACATTGGTGCCTAGGGTCTATGCTACAAGACTTTTCTTTTCATTCTTGCATGGGATATGTACAGTCCAATTTGGATAATTCAAACGCCGATTTTTCGAAACTACCTGATTTTTTGAAGACATTTGATGGTCCCAACAATTTCCGCTATTGTTTATTGTGAAAATATAACCGATTTATCGAATTTTGATTTTTTAAAAAAATTCAATTTTTTGAACAATTTTGCCAGTCCCGATCAAAGAAATTCCGATTAATTTAGCCCTTGTCATTCGAAGTCGCAAACTGCCAATCAAGGTCACACAAGATGAGCATGATTTCTTTGTAAAGCGTGGCCAATTATTACACACACGAGTGATTTCACAGGTATATCCGCTTCAGGTAACAGACATAAGATTAACGGTCACAGTTTAGGTGATGATCCATAAATTGAGTAAATGATATTTTAATTGAGATCGATTGCAACAATTACCGTGTTTGATTAAAAATTAATTGAAAATTATTGTCTTTTATTTGAACATTTCTCATCCTTTGATTTTATATTATCCAAGCACATCTTTCTTTGAACCTTCCATCCAAACGGAAGCTACTAAGTCTTGCCATAAAATTGTCTGCATGAAAGGACCGAACATATCCGATTTTTTGCGATTCTCTAAAGTTTGAATTCTCGATCATTTGAAAGATTTTATGTGGTCCCTTGCATTTCGAATTATCGAACTTCGACTGTAGATAGTTACAGAAGCTGCATAGAAATGATGCATCCCTTCAATGACTTTTTGATTTGTACTTACAATGCTGGGGAAATGAAGGTAATCCTGCTGATTTGCCTCTTCTTATGAAATGTGCACTCACAAAGAGCTATTGTTATAGTGATGCTTCTCATTTGTATTTCAGACCACAGCGATTTTGGCTGGCCTTGGTCTAGCTGCACTCGGGTTTGGAGGTAAGTTCTACACATAAATTTATGTAAAAAAACAACAACACAACAACATCAAAACACACACACACACACACACACACACACACACACACACACACACACAGAGGAAGAACAAAAAAAGCAAAAAAAAAACAACAACATACAATAAATAATTTATGTTGTAATATTTGATAGTATGAATGAAAAAAAAAAGAGCAAAGGGTTCCCATTTACCCTCTATTGAGGGTTTTTACCCCCAAAATTTGTCATGTACAATGTATGCTCAAAATTTGCAAACCTTATATAGGCCTATACATAGGGGGTATAAAACTAAGAAAATTAAGCCAGTATACCCCCAATTTCAAAATTCAGTGGGAACCCTAGAGCAGCTATTTGAGAAAAATTTTCGAGGTATCCAGCTAGATTTGACACCAAGCTGTGTAATCTTTTAAAGACTTGAATTGTATTTTGTTAAATTATCTATTTTTTTTTTTCATATGTTTTTGTATTTTTGTTCAAAACATATAGTTCAAGAGTGCATGTTAGAACTAATGAGTACCCAATATCTATTTTTTATGCAAAATTAATAAAAACTGTATGGCCAGATGATGCCCACAATGCCAACCAGCACGGGATGTAATGCACGCCCGGTAAAGTGCAAATTGACCACCGCCGGTGGTCAACGTAAAAAAAGTTGATATACATCTGGTGGTCGTTTTGAGCGTTTCCTGTTATTAGTTTTCGCGAGTTTGGTGGATGTGGAAGGTAAGATATTTTTTGATCAAAAACGTATTATAAAAATCAAAGAATGTCAGGCTATCAGTTTTTTGCCGTTGAATGTCTAGCCGAAGTGGTAGTTGAAAAAAATAAACCGTTTTACTGCAATCCTTTCCGGCCCGTTTGATCGGTAGTGAAAACGAAAGTAGAATCTGGTCAAACACAGGTTAAAATGCCCTGATCGTGCATTTGCAAGCTTTCTGTATCCAATGGTCGTTGCAGTTAGTTAAATGAACACTAAATTAGCTTTTCAGACATAATTTTAAAATATTTCAAGCTTTCCTTTCAACACTTAGATCGATTTTGTCCCGGCGGTCAACTTGAAGTTGCGGTGGTCGTATTGATCAATGGGAATTACAATGTAAATTTTCATCGTGAGAGAAAGCCAGAAAAAATGCAACTTGATGTCGTTTTCTGTTAGGGGGCACGGCAACATTAATGGAGATGCATTCTAGACACAACCAAATCCAAATCAATGCCGTCGGTGTCCTCATAATTCAATTTCGTTTGTCCATTAGCCATTCAGTCACAGTTTAGCAATATCGGATGTATTTATTACTAATTTTTGGTAACCCCAGCAATACAAATACTACCTCATGCAAGATGCATTGAATTTATGTACATAATTCGCATTTACTCGAAGAAAAACCATTAAAATAACAGTGTGGTCAATTTGCAAACTAGGTGGTCAATTTGACCTTAAAAAAGAGCAATTTTGAAATGATTTACTGTCCAATTTGAAAAGTATTGAAGGACATCCCTGCTGTTTAATGTTGAGCAGGCTCAGCCTGACAGATTCGACAATTATAGGAGTAACACTAAGCAAAGCGTTCATTGTGTTGTCTGTATGGAATCTATCTCCTGTTTTGCAATATCAATTCTTTGAATATGTAAAGGTGAATAATCACGTGGTTTATATCAATTATGTCAGAAGTTCTTCGGGAACGACAGCTTGTGAATTGCTGGTGCCATTAGATTCTTAATTAGCTTGTGGTTGTGCATAGCTATAGTCTATCATAATCAAACTTCGTTTTGATTTCTTTGGGGTGCTAGTATACATGTACGGACTTATGGTGGCTCGATACCAATTTTTGTTGATAAATAAATCTATAATTTTAGACAGCTTAAAATATAGGTGGAATGCTACTCAAAAAACAAAATATTTGTGGGGGTATCCATGCTTTTTAAAAAGTTACAGATTTTCAAAATTGAGAAAAATATACTTTTTGAAATATTTTCAATTTTATTCTTCACGGAATAGATCTAAAATATGTAAACGGAATGTGTTTTAAACTGTAAATATATTCACAAGCTAAGTGGCAAATAACAAAATTGAAAGGTAAAAATGAATACATGTATATGCATTCTAGGGCAAAATACAAATTTTTGCAGAAAATATTTTTATTAAATTTTTATACATATTTGTCCAGTACATCTCCAAGAATATACTTACAATAACAAAAAAAAACTGATTTTTAAACATGGGAATGATTATCAAATATGATAATGCATAAATTGGTAGGTGTTTCCACGCTTTTTAAGCTGCTATAAGCATTTTCCCACACCCACCCCTCACAAAGGTGCATATCCCGGCAACTTCATAAAAAAAGTTCAATAATATTTTAAAGCTGGTCAGGGATCTCACTAGGATTTTGAAAACAGGAGTCCGGGACTCCTCCAAAAGAAAAAGTAGGAGTCCCAGACAAAATTTAGGAGTCCCACTATAGAAACTCAATTACAATCCTAATTTTTTCAACAAAAAAAAAAAAAAAAAATACCTCTTTATAAACAGGGTTTGGGGCTTCTATTTTTTAAGACAATAATATTGACATGGCACTTGTCAAAACCTTACTCTCACCTGATGGTATAAAATGACATGCTATCAATTGTAGAACTGGTTAAATTAAACATTCTTAGTAGTGTGGTTACACTGGTTAGGTACATGGGGAGGGGGGGTGTACTCTACTAGGTAAGACCAAGAAATGTGTGTAATGCACTCCAAAATTAGCTCCTTTTGTAGACAAAGCCTTTCTGTGACATCTGTCTATCATATAATATTAGGTGTATATCATTTACTTTCGCCTGTTCAATAATGAGTTTGGGATGTCAATGAGGGGTGACCCCTCAAAGGCTGGATTTCCTACTGTCAATTTGGTAAGAATTATAAGATTGGCTTGCATCCTCATTACTAAATTTTGGACACTTAACCTCTTTTGATCACTTTAAATGAAGTTTTACCAACAAATTATGATTTAGAGGCAACAAGAACAAACAAATAATCACGATTTTTTCATTAATTCTAAAGTCGCGAAAACTAATGACATTTCAAAAATCGGTCCAAAAGTATAAAATTTTTGCTTTTTTTAATTGTTTATGTAGTTCAATTGATTTTTAAATGAAAATCGCTAGGTTTTCACAAGATTTTATGACTGTTTAAGAAGTGAATTGTTTTATTGTAGCTGACCGATCAACCGTAACATGTTAGACAAAGACACGTGTTTTGAACGCGACTGTCACATTGATCAGACGCCGCAGGCGTGAAACTTTATAGCATGTCTAATTTGCATTGGGACAACACTGTTAATTTGAGTAATCCCTATCTTGATTGGAGATAATTGATTCTTGGAGCTAATAAACAACAAAGCCAAGGTAAAGATGGGAATTTTGGGACGTCTCACGGCGAAAAAATCTTGCGTCCCGGGAATCATCTCTTGGCAGAATTATGCGTCCGGGCACGAGTTTTCTCGTCCCAGGACGCCGAATCTGGCGTCCTCGAGATCTCTGGCTGGTTATGTATGGATGTTTAGATTCGAAAATTGCCAATGTGATGATACCAAAATTATTAAATTCTAATAAATATTAGATGCGATATAAGGACCAAACCACCACTTGTCGTACACCACGATCATATTGTCCCGACAATTAGTATGCTATAGAAACATTTTTAAAAGCTTCAACTTGAATGTAAAAAGTTATTTTTTCCCTTTCAATACCGGCTGGATATGTGTCAGATGAGGCATTCTAGTTAGAGAATTTAAAACATCTGTTCAATTATTAATAATTTTTAAATAAAAAAGAACAAAACAAGCAATTTCGATGCATTTTCATTTTCCATTCTTCTTACTTCTTCTATTGATGGGATATGCACATCTCTTCAACCATATGATTTTCATCACAATATGTGTAATTTATATTAAATAATACAAATTTTACAAGAACCAAATAACGTTAACTCTTGCTTTTCGAGCTCATTACAGTTGTCTTATCGACAGGCCTTAATACTTTTGATTTAGTCCATGTTTTTATGTTTTTCTTCTTAGGAAATCCGAACTTTCCTTTCGGTGTATAGATTTTAGAACAAATTGTCTTTTGGGGTGATGAACCAATAGCTCTATAGGGTGATGAACTGTATTTTGGCTATTTCTTAGATATCGATTTGAACGGACTCTGGACAACGTCTTGGATTTCTTGTCCACGCCAGAGATATGGTTTTTGTTCATCAGAAAACGACGCTTGGTTCGTTTCCCTTTAAATCGACCCATCTGGAAACGTATAAAGGAAAACATAAGGTCAGTAGGCGCACCTAGAACTGACGAGGCCAGTTATTCTTCAGCATTAATACATGCATTCATTCTACACTTTGCAGTGGACAATCACGTGATCTCGACTCGTTTGAACTAGCGTTTGGGTTTAACCAGCGAGCCAATCGACTGCTGGCAAAATCTAGAAACATTATGAATCTATTATTCCAACTGCTCGTGACAATGTGATGAAGAGGTACATGCATGTGTAATTTTACACGCCAATTCATCTAGCATTGACAATCTTATTATGACCAATGTTTCTAAATATTTCGTCTGAAATTGATATAAACCACGTGATTATTCACCTTTACATATTCAAAGAATTGATATTGAAAAACAGGAGATAGATTTCATACGAACAACACAATCGGAACGCTTTGCTTAGTGTTACTCCTATAATTGTCGAATCTGCAAGACTGAGCCCGCTCAACATTAAACAGCAGGCATGTCCTTCAATACTTTTTAAATTGGTCAGTAAATCATTTCAAAATTGCTCATTTTAAGGTCAAATTGACCACCTAGTTTGCAAATTGACCACACTGTTATTCTAGTGGTTTTTCTTCGAGTCAATGCGAATTATGTACATAAATTCAATGCATCTTGCATGAGGTAGTATTTGTATTGTTGGGGTTACCAAAAATTAGTAATAAATACATCCGATATTGCTAAACTATGTGACTGAATGGTTAATGGACAAATGAAATTGAATTATGAGGACACCGACGGCATTGATTTGGATTTGGTTGTGTCTAGAATGCATCTCCATTAATGTTGCCGTGCCCCCTAACAGAAAACGACATCAAGTTGCATTTTGCTGGCTTTCTCTCACGATGAAAATTTACATTGTAATCCCCACTGATCAATACGACCACCGCAACTTCAAGTTGACCGCCGGTACAAAATCGATCTAAGTGTTGAAAGGAAAGCTCGAAATATTTTAAAATTATGTCTGAAAAGCTAATTTAGTGTCAATTTAACTAACTGCAACAACCATTGGTTACAGAAAGCTTGCAAATGCACGATCAGGGCATTTTAACCTGTGTTTGACCAGATTCTACTTTCGTTTTCACTACCGATCAAACGGGCCGGAAAGGATTGCAGTAAAACGGTTTATTTTTTTCAACTACCACTTCGGCTAGACATTCAACGGCAAAAAACTGATAGCCTGACATTCTTTGATTTTTATGATACGTTTTTGATAAAAAAATATCTTACCTTCCACATCCACCAAACTCGCGAAAACTAATAACAGGAAACGCTCAAAACGACCACCGGATGTATATCAACTTTTTTTACATTGACCACAGGCGGTGGTCAATTTGCACTTTACCGGTCGTGTAATGGGGTATACATCAGGATAACATGTCTGTGACACGTATACCCCCTTGAACCCCACTTTTATATAGCAAAACTGGGGCATGCAGGGGTATACCTATTTTTCTTATTTTTGCTCCAAAACATAGATTGTGGGTACTCGTGAACATGAACATGAACCCACAATCTATGTTTTGAGCAAAAGTATTAAAATATTCCAATGAAAATTTTATAATTTGTGATGATGAACAATTCATTGTATATTGCATGGGCATATTTTGGTAATGTTTTTTATCGAAATATCAATTTTCTTATTGATAGGTCGCTATGCAGCCAAGCACTTGAAGGATGCAGGAAAAGTCTTTCAAAAGATGGAATCTATAGCCGGAAATGGTGGGGTAGGTTATCTTTGATTACTACTACAGTCTATAGGCCAAACTCATTATAACGCTATCTGTTGGGTCCACAAAAAATGTTATAAGTGAAACTGTGTTATAATGAGGTTATTTACAATAGACATATAGAAAAATAATCATTTTGGGAGCCATCACATGGCCGTGTTATATTGAGAACCGCACTATAGTGAGGCATGTTATAATAAGGTTGAACTTTATTTATAATCAAATGTGTTTTAAGATAGGATTTGATGTTATTTTATTGTACCTTAGCTATTGGCCATCACCCATTGACTTGTTCTACTTAGAGCTGAACTTGGCCTAGGCAGCCATCAAAGAACTCGTCAGCGCACATTAATAAACTAATATAATAATCAAGAAATAAATAACAAAAGCTATTGGTTAGACATTGAATTGAACAACACAACTCCAAAAATAATTTGCTTGTAAAATTCATTGGATACGAGGGTCATTCAATAAGTGATGCAATGTTGACTATAATTTTTCGTTTGAACACGTTATTAAAGTTTGATTTAGTTTTCTTGAAACATAAATTCAATTCGCCCTCTGCGAGACAGTTCAACACCTGGTCACATGCTCGGCTTCCTGTTGCCTAGCAACAATAGAACACTGGGAAAAGACACTAGGCCACGGCTCTTAAAACCGTTGCCATGGTGACAGGTAACCCAAATTAAACGTATTCACCTTATTTTCTCACACCGAACTTAATACTGTTGTGTTAAGTGTTCAAGATAATGTAATATGATTGATATATTTTAAATAACACTCTTTGAAAGTTGAAAAATTGACTAAAATTTCTCGATTGAAGGGTGGAAAATGGGGGTAGAGATACAATATCTGCTGCGATTTGACAACTAGTTTGTTTAATCAAACATTTATATGCCTATTTGTTTCTGCCAGTGACACTTTTTAAACTACTTGCTATAAAATGCAATTCTCAGATAACATGTTTGGTTGCCTAGAAACCAAAACAACCAAAATCTATGGAAAATGCATAAAACCGAAATTGCATAAGTTTTGGCGTTGCTAAGCAACAGTTGACACACGTGGGGCTGTATGAACATTGCAGTTGCCTAGAAAGTTCTGGTCAAGGTGACATTACACAAACATGTAAATTAATAGCTATTTAAAACACCATCAACGAAATACCAAAGCTTTATGTTTATGTATTTGACTTTTCAAAACTGGTTTTCGCGGCAACAACACCTTCGCTGCCATTCTATGGTTGCTAAGCAACATAAATTATATGGTCTGATTAAGTCGATATGTATTTTTCTGAATGCAGATTGAATCAAACTTTCAGAAATTAAAAGTATTACCTCTGTCAGATGAAAATACACACAAATATGCTACATATTGCATTACTTTTTGAATGACCTACGTAACAGTGTTTTCCAGTCATATCCTATGTGTATAACTTCAATTTCAGGCATTCAGCAAATTTTACAGAGGTGGTTTTGATGCCAAGATGTCTCGCAGAGAGGCTAGTCTTATACTAGGGGTCAGGTAATATGAATTTCCTGTACATGGATGTATTGCAAGTTCTTTTTTTATAGTAAATTTTCAGTTTTCCAGTAAATTTCCAGTTCACTCTAAGAAAATAGAAAAGAATGAAGCTACAAAAAGATAGTCTCTGAGTGATCAGTTAACACTTTGCATATTTTCATTAGAGTAAAATTTATAACTTTTCTGTATGTTCATAGGGTTCAATCTTTGTGTCCAGTGTCAAACTGTCAGTAGTCAGTATGCAACATTGCAGTATTATACTTTGGATTCTTGCACACCAGATAGAGAAATCCTACGTTTTACCCCATGTGAGAAATTCTTATCCCACCCTCGTTATCTCACCCCGGTCGCACCCTGCGTTCATGTGTTCTTTTTTAACATTGGTTGTATAGGACGTCACATTATTTCGTCGCTAAGCGCACACGTCACGATGACGTCGAAACGTTTTAATTCAAAATGGCGGACGCCGCAATTGTAGCATTTTTCTAGGTATATAGTATTAAAATCAAGCTACGCCGCATTAAGGCGTGTAAGAAAAAGAATCCATCATGCTTGTAAGGTATGGATAGACAAATCTGTCCCTCGGGTCACAGTTTGGCATCATTCGGCAAGCCTCGTGATGCCAATCTGTGACCCTCAGGACAGATTTGTCTATCCATACCTTACACTCATGTAAGATTCTTATATTCTTTCGCTGAATTTAAATGTCATTCACATTGATGATGCATCCATAATTGGAACTTATACTGATTTGTTTGTTTGTATTATGGTTTAACACCCCAGTCAACAGTTTTTTTTTTTAGTCATGTTGGGATGGAGCCACTTTTTCCTGGGTATTAAGTTAGCCCCGACAGGTTAAAACGGGTCTTAGGGTCAATGGGTTTCCGTTCAGGTCCGACACAAAGCAACCTGTTCAGTCACAGAAAATGGCTAGAAGCTTGAAATTTCGGATTTAAGAAGAGGAAATGTACTATCCGTGTAAAATTGACAAAAACAAAGGCGCTGATCAGCTGTGTTACTGCACAGCTGATCTGCCGCTTTGTTTTCGCATATGCAAAAATACGGTTTTCTCATGATGCGGCTCAATTATTACCCAGTACTCTGGGGAGTTAAGTGGTCTTGCTAAAGGACATAACTCAGTGCCCCGAGTGGGAATCAAACCCAAGACCTCCAATTTGGAGTCTGGTACACTACCACCAGGCCACATCGCTCACTGAAAGTGTGTTGTGACATATCTTCCTTTGCATTAATAATATAAGCCTGTGTGTGAGAAAACCAACAATTTAGGTTCCGACCAGATCCGACACAAACCGGGCTGTACAGTCACAGAAGATGGTAAGAGGCTGGAAATTTTGTATTTCGAAAATAGAGGAATTGTACTATCCATGTAGCGAAAACAAAGGCGCTGATCAGCTTCGCAGTTACTGCGAAGCTGATCTGCGCCTTTGTTTTCGCCTATGCAGATTGTTGGTTTTCCCACAGGGCGGCTCAATTATCTTCCTTTGCATTACTATTATCTCCATTTTTAAAAGACCTCATGCCTAATCTGTATGATGTATATTTCAGCCCATCAGCTTCACAAGCAAAGATAAAAGAGGCTCACAAAAGGATAATGTTATTAAATCACCCTGACAGAGGTAAAGTAAGAATAGAAGACACGAGAATTGATGATCTGGGCCCAGTTGTTCAAAACTAACGACGTCGTTAGTTAACGTTTGTAGTGTTTCCCCCAGTCCCAAAAAAGGGCATGGTAAGGTTGCTAAAAAAGGGCACTTTATAACGCGCGGCAACATGTCAAAAGGGCACTTTTAGCGCGCGGCGACAAGCAAAAGGGCACTTTTTAAGTGGCCCATAGCTTGCTATGAGGGCACATTTAAGCACAGGTCATTTAAGTTAACACTTAATATAGTTTCTCTGTATTAATAAATTTGCTTTTCAGCTTAAATTGTTCTTTCCTCAATTTCAGGATTCACTTTTACCAGAGACATCTTAGAAAATTTCTTTTCCCTCTGTCTCACATTACTTTAATACTGAATTATTTAACCATGCTTGTCAAAATAAAAAGATAACCTCCCTCAAGGTTTGTTTTTAAAAAGTAAACTATTGATAGTTGTAACTAATTTACTGGCACACTTATGTTACCAGGTAGGACATTCATTTTTCACACCTTTTCTGATTAACAGCTCATTTGGTGTCAAATTGGGTAATTGTCATTGAGTTATCATCAACATTTGCCACTGCAATAAAGTGACAATAAACAAGGGATTAAAGAAATCAACAACTGTGAAAGTCATGATCATAAATTTTGCAAAATTTGTTTCTGCAGACTTCAAGCAAAAAATCTTGTAACTTCTTTATTTTTTGTCCGATTTTGACAAACTTTTTACCAAAATGTAGGGCACAGAATGTTGATTTAGAAAAAGGGCATGGCGCTGGGAAAAAGGGCATGGCGCTGGAGAAAAAGGGCATGGCGCGGCGCCATAGTAAAAGTGGCTAGGGGAAACACTAGTTTGGTTAAAATTTCAAACATGAATATTACAAATACACTGTTATTTTTTGTTGAAAAAATGTGAGAATCCTTTGCACTGCAAAGGATTCTCACATTTTTTCAACAAAAAATAACAGTGTATTTGTTACTTTAGCTGATATTTGCTTAACAAGTTTATGTCTTAACGATATTGTTAAGCTAACGATGCTTTGAACAACTGGGTCCAGGAAAACATGTCCGTTAAATGTATACCCCCTTAAACCCTGTATACCCCCTTAAACCGGTTTTATATAGTTAAACTGGGGTTTGCAGGGGGATACTCAATTTTCTTATTTTTGGTCCAAAACATGCATTGTGGTCACTCGTTAGAACTGCCTAGCCACTTTGTATATTTGAGTGAAAATATTTACAATTGGAGCAAAAATAAGAAAAATAGGTATACACCTGTAATTCCCAGATTTGCTATATGAGCCGCATCGTGAGAAAACCGGATTTTTGCCTATGCGAAAACAAAGGCGCAGATCAGCTTCGCTGTAACCGCGAAGCTGATCAGCGCCTTTGTTTTCGCTACACGGACAGTATATTTCCTCTTCTTCTTATATCCGAAATTTCAAGCTTCTAGCCTGCTTCTGAGCTTGTACAGGCCGGTTTGTGTCGGACCTGGTCGGAAACCCCGAAGACCGGTTTTCTCGCGTCGCGGCTCATATAAAAGTGGGGTATAAGGGGGTGTAGATTACACTGAAATGTTATCCTGATGTAATCCAGTCTACATAGAAAGTTCAGTACAAAACATGATCACAAATGTTACGACACACATGAAGAGCAAGATTGCAAGCTCTTTCCCCACAAGGTAGCCATCTGTCTAGCATCAATTAAATACAGAGGTGACGAGTACAACAGAGGTAGACAGAATACATTTGCCCATGCAATTACATGTACATTGATTTGTAACAGCTGTGAAAATTTCATTCAAGAAATTTTGACATTTTATTTTTTTCTTTTGCTCAAAACATAGACTGTGGGTACATGTTAGAACATGTCTATGTTTTGGACTAAAAATAAGAAAAATATGTATACCCCTGCATACCCCAGTTTTACTACATGTATATAAAAGTGGGGTTCAAGGGGTTATACATTACACAGACATGTTGTCCTGATGTGAAGATAAATCACAGCATAACCGTTGTGGAACGGTCTAGAAATTACTGGAAGGCTTAAATTGATTTTACAACTTGCCAGTAAAATACTAATTTCTCTTCTCTCACACCTACTGGAAAACTAACCCCACACAACTGTAAACAAAAATTTCTGATACTAGTATCTGCATCCACCAAAAGATTGTATGGAAGACTCGCATTGATATTAAATATGTTATCTTCCTAAAATATAGAAACTATGTTAAATATGTTATCTTCCTAAAATATAGAAATTATTATTATACCCCCCACAAAACGAAGTTTTAGGGGGGTATACTGTTTTCAGCCTTTCCGTGATTCCGTAATTCCGTGATTCCGTCAACATTTTGACATCTTTGCTGAATAACTTCAGTAGTTTTTGCCCGATGTTCTTCAAATTTTCAACACACCTGCACCATTAGACAACACATGTGTGATATGAATTTAGGGGCCAAAGGGTCAGTTTTGCAAGAGTTATGGGACTTTTTAAACCTATACATAGAATGTTTGCCATAGTGCTAATAGTGCATACTTTGTGAAATCAACTCCTCCTACAGCTTTCAATATTCTCTTTTGATACTTTGCAGATATGTGCCAGATATATTGAAGATATGCATGAAGAAGTATTATGCTGAAAAAATGAATTTTGACAAATTTACAGCATTTTGAAGTTAGCCAATTTTCGATAATTGCCATATTCAATAATGGTTGGTAGTGCATACTTTGTGAAATCAACTCCTCCTAGGGCTTTCAGTATTTCTTTTCAATACTTTGCAGATATGTTCCACACATATTGAAGATGTGTATGAAGAATTATAATGCTGAAAGTATAATTTTTTACAAATTTACAGCATTTTTTAACAAAGCCATTTATTGACCATTGCTTATACACAATAATGGTTGGTAGTTCATAGTTTGTGAAATCAACTTCTCCTAGGGCTTTCAGTATTTCTTTTCAATACTTTGCAGACATGTTCCACACATATTGAAGATGTGCATGAAGAATTATGATGCTGAAAAAATAATTTTCGACAAATTTACAGCATTTTTTAACATAGCCATTTTTTGACCATTGCTTATACATGTACAGTAATGGTTTGTGAAATCAACTCCTCCAAGGGCTTTCAGTATTTCTTTTCAATACTTTGCAGACATGTTCCTCACATATTGAAGATGTGCATGAAGAATTATAATACTGAAAAATTAATTTTTGACAAATTTACAGCATTTTTTAACATAGCCATTTTTTGGACCTTTGCTTATATACAATAATGGTTTGTGAAATCAACTCCTCCTAGGGCTTTCAGTATTTCTTTTCAATACTTTGCAGACATGTTCCACACATATTGAAGATGTGCATGAATAATTATAATACTGAAAAAGTGATATTTGACAAATTTACATCATTTTTCATCATAGCCATTTCTTGACCATTGCTTATATACAATAATGGTTGGTAGTGCATACTTTGTGAAATCAACTCCTCCTAGGGCTTTCAGTGTTTCTTTTAAATTCTTTGTTGATTTGTTCCAGATATATTTTAGATGTGCATGAATAATTTTCAAGCTGAAAATTTAATTTTTGACAAATTTGACAAATTTACAGCTTAGCCAATTTTTACCATTTCTCATGATAAACAATGATCATAGTGCATACAGTGAAATCAACCTCAAGCTTTCAATATATTCTTTTAATATCTTATAGATGTGACTGGCATACTGGGGATGTACATGAAGGATTATAATGCTGAAAAGATATCTTTGACAAATTTTCTGCATGTTTGACTTAGGAAGTTATTGGCCAGCTTCAGATAATTTTGCTGGGGGTATACTGAAAGCCTTGCTTGCAGCCAATTTCTAGTTTTTACAACTTAAATATTGCTTTATATTTTCAGGAGGCTCACCATACATAGCAGCTAAAATTAATGAGGCCAAAGACTATTTAGAAACAAAAAGATGATGACCGGGACTCCCAGAAGTTATAATTAATTGGTGCTCATCTGTGATTGACAGTTGAGCTGCTGCATGAGAAAACCAACAATTTTGTGGTTTCGACCAGGTCTGACAGAAACCGGCCTGTACCATCACAGAAGATGGCTAGAGGCTGGAAGTTTTTGATTTAAGGATGTTCGCTGCTAACATTTGACATTTCGGAACTTCCGGTTTTTCTTTTGTTGAATATCTCGTAAACGGTTGCAGATATTTCCCTAATATTTTACATTTGGATACATATTGATGATATACATTGAATGAGCCATGAAAATTGTCAATCTAAGAAACTTCATATTTTCACCCCATTTTCTGCAACTTTTCAGAAAATTTAAGTTGTCAGTAAAATTTAGGGGGTAGGGTAGATTAAACTTGAATATTATACATCTTCAAATTAATTGCACTTGTTCGATGTTTATTTTAGCTGCAGTATATATGTACACGGTCTTCTAGGTCAGTCTTTGGTGTGCTGGTTTTAAAATTTTAGATGGTTTTATGAAATGGGCTTTAAGAAACAAAACGGCCGAAAAAAGGCTGAAAATGGCGATTTTCAAGTTGGTGGTTCTCTCTTATATGCACACTACCCTATATATTTCTTTCTTTTATTCGAACTATATAACCACGTTCTATGTTGTGTGAAAATACAAGAAAAAGTTTGAATCAACAAATATGGGTTTGGCACATTTCAAAATATTGAGTTTTTCCAACTTTTCAAGTATGGGGGTAGGGTTGGAAAATGAATCGTAAAATTATGTCATCCACTTCAAGTTGCAAATTCTTCTATGCGTTTGGTCCGAAATAGTCTGAATTACGTAACTATTGAGACTTTTGAAAGAATTCTATGTGTATTTTTGTTCAAGACAGGTATATTTTAAAGAATTAAAAATTATATTAATTTTACTAAATTTAAAACATGGCGCTCAGAGGTCTCATTCAGAGGCCTGTAGCTTGAAAAAATGCACACTACCCTATATTTATTTTGTTTTCAGATGTCTTGTGTTGTATTTTGGAATCAAAAAAGAGTGGTTAGAAAAAAAGTTTGAATACTTTTTCAATGGCAGCGAACATCCTTAAGGAGGAGAGGATTTTTATTATCGGAGTAGTGAAAACAAAGGTGCTGATCAGCTGTGCAGTTACTGCACAGCTGATCTGCGTCATTGTTTTTGCCTATGCATGTTGTTGGTTTTCCTATGCAGCGGTTCATTTTTATCTTCATTCCTCATTGGAACTAAGTTTGGTACATGTAGTTGTTTCGGTACATGTAGTTGTTTCGGAACATGTAGTTGTTTCGGTACATGTAGCTCAGAGTTGTCATCATCTAATCAGATTTCTGTTGTAGACAGTAGGCCATACCTTGTTATAGGATATTTAGAGAACTTTAAAGCATGTTCTGCAAGTTTACGGACAAGACATTGTAATCCTTTTATGTGCAAAGTTATTGTCCTTCATCTGACAGTTTTTCGCTTTCGATAATGAATTTTGACTTGAGCATTACCATATTCAGATACAAGCTGCATCATAAGAAAACTTCTCTGGATAGGACCTTGGATGTTTGACATGGACAAAGCAATAAAACAAACAAAACCAAAGGATATCCAAGGTTTAGCATTTTTCATCATGATGTTCGTTCTTTAGCTGCGCTCTTTAGAACCCGAATGAAATTGTTCTTCTTTATCTCTCAATATCTTTTCCATTCAATTGGCAGAATAAGAATGCATAGATACAATATTTTAAACTGAGGTTGGTTTTAACAGAGACCTCAACAGAGACTTGGGGAAGACATTTGAGCCACCTCGTGGAAAAACCAACAATGTGGTTTTCGACCAGGTCTGACACAAACCGAGCTGTACAAGCACAGAAGATGGCTAGAGACTGGACATTCTGGATTTAGAAAGTAGAGGAATTGTACTATCCATGTAGCGAAAACAAAGACGCTGATCAGCTTCGCAGTTGATCTGTGCCTTTGTTTTTGCCTATGTAGATTGTTGGTTTTCCCATACGGCAGCTCATTTGTGTAATGAAAATTGACCATCACAAATTTGAATGCAATACATGTATTCAATACATTGAAATTGAGAAAAACAACACGACTGTGTAGGTCTACGCTGGAAGAATTTTCATTATACAGTAATTGATCTACAGGTTGTAAGTCCAGACATTAAGTCTGTTTTCTGAGGTTACAATGTGTTTGTTTTATAGTAAAGATTAAAAACATTTGAAGAACTGCTTTAAATTTCATTTACATACCAGACGAATGTCGTGCCTAAACACTACACGCCGGAGGTATGTATCAGACCAAACCGTTTTTGAGTGACCACTCTTCACTGTAAACATTCTGTTTTAATGGTCCAGTCGACAATTTTTAAGTCATATCGGAATGGAGCCACCACAAATTTCAATAATGTGCCTTGCTCAAGCGACACCAGTGGGGTCAGACTCCATGCCTTTTGATCCAATGTCCACCACACTTCAGGGTATTACTAGCGTAAACTAGAAAAAGTGCCTTGAGAGGCACGTATACCCCCGGCTGGTGGTCACCCAGTCCTCCTTCTCCCTCCCACAACCACCCAGCACATGTACACCCCTGACATTGAATCACAAATCCCGAACAAAAGACAGTACCCTTATCAAATACTTTATAGAAGTGTGCATTCTAAAGCACTTTGATCACAGACATGAGGGAGTGTAGTTTTTAGAGTGACATATCTTCTTTAGAGCAGTACACAGAGCTGACTTGTGTACTCCAACTAGGACTTAATCACGGACATTGAGGGTCAGGTCCTCAGTCCTAGATGGAAAATGAAAATAGAATGTCAGTCTAAATTAAAAAAAAATAATAATAGTAATAATAAAAGTATTGATGTCCTAGATCTTGAACTCAAGCGGGCATGGACCCTGGGGTCCAAACTCATAGAAACAAAGCCAACCCTATAGGGTACCTATAGTCCAAATATGAATGGTTTCTGATATATAGTTCATGAGATATACACCAATAGAGAAACTTTAACCAAAACTTTGACGCAAATTAAAGGTGACCTAGATTTTGAACTCTAGCCCCACCCCCGGGCATGGACCCTGGGGTCCAAACTCATAGAAACTAAAGCCAACCCTATAGGGTACCTATAGTCCAAATATGAATGGTTTCTGATATATAGTTCATGAGATATACACCAATAGAGAAACTTTAACCAAAACTTTGACGCAAATTAAAGGTGACCTAGATTTTGAACTCTAGCCCCACCCCCGGGCATGGACCCTGGGGTCCAAACTCATAGAAACAAAGCCAACACTATAGGGTACCTATAATCCAAATATGAATGGTTTCTGATATATAGTTCATGAGATATACACCAGCAGAGAAACTTTAACCAAAACTTTGACATTTTAACTGAACTAACGAACTAACGAACCAACGAACTAACGAACATACGAACGGACGAACGGAAAAGCGAAAACTATATACCCGTCGGCATAAATGCCGGGGGTATAAAATAAGACACAACATGAGGAGCACTGGTCATGTATCACTCATTTGATAACTACGGTTATACTTCACCAGACCTTTCACCCATGCTTAAGTATTTGAAAACATTAAAACTCATAAAAATTGTCAAATCCAAGCAAGGGTCATGGCTATTTTGCTCTTTTTTAGCTCACCTCAGCCGTTAGGCTCACAAGGTGAGCTTATAGGATGGCCATGATCCGGCGTCCGTCCGTCCACAATTTCAAAGATCTTCTTCTCTGAAACCGCTTGGCCAACCAAAGCCAAATTTTGTATGAAGCATCTATAGGAAGGGGGAACCAATGTGTATATAAGAAATCCAGGTCACATGACCAAGATGGCCGCCATGCCCATATATGGTAAAAACCCTTCAAAAATCTTCTCCAGAACTGGTGGACTGATTTCAACGAAACTTGGCACGAAGCATTGATGGCTCAAGCACTACAATGTATATATAAATCATGACCCTGTGATGACCTTGACCTATTTTACGGCAAGGTCAACATAGGTCGCCAATGCATTTGAATGGGGAAAACTTTTAAAATGTCATTTAAAGTCATTTAAAGTAAGTCTTGCAGGAAATGGGCAGTAGGACTGAATATTAATGATTCTGAAAAAAATTGGACCCCAGGGGCTCATATGCCCCCACCCCGGGGCAATATACATGTATATTACCATAATATTCAAACATCATCTCCTCTGAAACCGCTTGGCCAATCAAAGCCAAATTTTATGTGAAGCATCAATAGGAAGGGGTAATCAATGTGTTTATAAATAATCCAGGTCACATGACCAAGATGGCCGCAATGCCCATATATGGTAAAAACCTTTCAAAAATCTTCTCCAGAACTGGTGGATTGATTTCAAAGAAACTTGGCATGAAGCATCGATGGCTCAAGCACTACAATGTGTATATAAATCATGACCCTGTGATGACCTTGACCTTTTCTTACGGCAAGGTCAACATACGTCGCCAATGCATTTGAATAGGGGAAACTTTTAAAATGTCATTTAAAGTGAAAGTCTTGCAGGAAATGGGCAGTAGGACTGAATATTAATGATTCTGAAAAAAAAATTGGACCCCAGGAGCTCATCTGCCCCCACCCTGGGGCAATATACATGTATACTCAACAAAAAAAGTTAAGGAAAATGTGTTCGAGTGCTTATTGCAATAAATTTAGTAAAAAATTAGAAATTCAAACTTTGGTACATTATAAAGTGTTTTTTTGTCTTTCCAATGAGGCCTCATTTGAACTTGTGGCATCAGCAGTGGCTGAGGAAAACAATGTCAAAGTTGACTAGTCGTCAATCCAGTTTTCACAAAATTGCAATATTGTTTGGTTTGAGTAAAACGTGTCAATGTAGACTCTTACCTTAAAAGCATAGACTTAGAAGACAATATTTCTCATGACAACAATTCAGTACACAAGACAAGATGTTGAGACATGTCATACTGCTTTTTCTGCATCAGCATCATTTCTTAGAAGGCAATATCAGGCTGCAAAGCACCACAGCAAACCAACAATTCTTTAATTTGACCAACAATATGCCGAATTTGGTGCTGAGAAATCAGACTCCTTTCCTCCTGAAGCATCACAGCAAGAGCCTGGAGAGATTTTGGTGCCAGTATTCCACACCAGACCATATCATGCGGTCTCAGAATGTGTAACACTTGTTCAGAGGGAGGCATGTCTGGTGGGTGGGTTGCCTAGTCATTGACCTCAACGTTGTTCTGACATAGGTAATCTTGGGTGATACTGGGTCGATTTCATCTGACATTGCCCTCCTGGTACCATCAATGGTACTGGTGCTGAAAATGCTGTACAACAGGTCTGTTCACCTCAGTGTGTGCACTGTACAGCTGTTAATCAGAAAATGTGTCTATGGAGATATCGATATTGTGTGAAAAAGCTCCAGTGACAATTAATACACAAATCGAACAATATGGCAACTTTGTGAAACATGGAGGGGCGACCCGTCAACTTTGACATTGATTTTTAAAGCTTCTGTAAGTGTCATCATCTCAATTAAGCCCTCATTTGAAAGATAAAAAGACACTTCATAATGATATGGAGTTCACATTTCAAGAAATATAACAGATCTTGTGTTATAGACCCTCAAACACATTTTCCTTAACTTTTTTTGTTGAGTATATATTACCATAATATTCAAACATCTCCTCTGAGACCGCTTGGCGAATCAAAGCCAAATTTTATGTGAAGCATCTATGGAATGGGGGAATTAATGTATATATAAATTATTTAGTTCACATGACCTAGATGGCTGCCATGCCCATATATGGTAAAAACCCTTCAAAAATCTTCTTCTCCGAATCTGGTGGACCGATTTCAAAGAAACTTGGCATGAAGCTCCAATGGCTGAAGTACTACAATGTGTATATAAATCATGACCCTGTGGTGACCTTGATCTATTTTACGACAAGGTCAACATAGGTCGCTAATGCATTGGAATGGAAAAAACTTTTAAAAAGTCATTTGAGGAGAAAATCTTGCAGGAAATGGGTAGTAGGACTGAATATTAATGATTCTGAAAAAAAAAATTGGACCTAAGGGCTCATATGCCCACACCCTGGGGCAGTATACATGTATAACCTGTATATTACCATAATATTTAAACATCTTCTCCTCTAGGCCAATTGAAGCCAAATTTTATGTGAAGCATCTATAGGATGGGTGAACCAATGTGTATATTAATAATCTAGGTCACATGACCAAGATGGCGGCCATGCCCATATATGGTAAAAACCCTTCAAAAATCTTCTTCTCTGAAACCAATTGATTGATTTCAATGAAACTTGGCGTGAAGCATCCATGGCTAAAGTACTACAATGTATATATAAATCATGACCCTGTGATGACCTTGACCAAGTTTATGGCAAGGTCAACATGGGTTGCCCATGCATTTGAATGGGAAAAACTGTTAAAATGTCATTTGAAGGGAAAAGCCAGCAAGAAATTGGCAAATGGACAGAATATTGATTATTCTGAAAAAATAAAACGGCCCAAGGGCTTCATCTGCCCCTGCACTGGGGTTAAATACCATAATATTCAAACATGTTTATTCGTATATGCAGCAGACTCAGGTGAGCGTTTACAGGACCATTGGTCCTCTGGTTTTACATCTCGCCAGCAGCTAAAATTATATGGAGACATGAGCTCAGTTATAAGTCTTGTAGTAAGGGCTTCAAAAGCTGGAATCTGACACGAAACCCTGGTTTACAAAGTGAGTTGTTTTAACTGCTATGCTACAGTCTTCTGCAAGGGACTTTATTTGACAAAACAAAACAAATTTGATATCTCATTTATAATAGCCTTAAGAAGACTATCGAGACAGACAAGGGCAACAAACGAGCCGTGTCTTGAGAAAACCAACAATGTGGTTTCAGAACGTCCGAACAATGGCTAGAGGTTGGAAACTTTGGATTTAGAAAGTAGAGGAATTGTACTATACTCCTCCTCTAAAAAATCTGGTCACCCAGTTGTGTTCAATAAATGAATAGGAATTACTTTCTGTTTTTGTCAATTTAAAAATTACATGGCACAATCTGGTGTGTTTCAACTGCACTTTGGCATACAGTATGCATCTTTTGCGATGCTCAGTATTAAACATAGATGTTCTATGGTTATAAGGATCCAAATGGGTGGGGATCTAGAAAATCAGCACAGCCTCGTGATTCTCCCATGCTTGTTCCTCCGGACACAGCCACAGCGTAGAAGTCTCTGTGGTGTAGTGGTAAAGCCACTGGCTTTGTAATCAGGGATCATTTGCTCGATCCAGAGCTCCTTCAGCCTTTCTGATGACATTTTCAGCATGGTGTGATTTCGTATGACTTAAGTTCTTGAAAGGGCGTACAACCCCTTTTATGGCAAAAAAATTCCAGTTTTAGGCTGGGAATAGAGTAGTTAAGGGTAAAAACATATCAACCAAATTTAATTAAAAGTATATAGAGTGCAAAAAGAATTAACAGCTGACAAGATTCTTTTGAGGAGGAGTATATCTGTGTAGCGAAAACAAAGGCGCTGATCAGCTTTGCAGTTTTGTTTTCGCATATCCAAATTGCTGACTTTCTGACTCGGCTCAAATCTACATGTATTCTTTAACTGAAGTTTGGATAACACTTTCAGATATTAAACTGCTTTTTCCTTCATCAAAGCAGTTCTTTAATACATACATGTATGATTTTCTTTTGATTTCAAATTTTCCATGCCGTACAGTTACTGCGAAGCTGATCTGCGTCTTTGTTTTCGCACATACAGATTGTTGGTTTTCTCATAATGCGGTTCATATTTAGGCAGAGAAGATAGAAGACAGAACAAAAGTGTAACATTCCTGTCATGTTTGAGATTTAACAAGTCATATTCCAATATCAATGTCTTCAAATATCACAGAAATTTTCAGCTCAGTTCAAGGTCTTCAATTTCTTTAATCAAGGCATCTTCTGTCTTTAATTTTTCAAGCTGAAAAAGGACAAAAAGTACAAAATATCAGCATGAATTTGTTAGCTGGTTTTAGGTAAGTCATAAAACAGATTGTCATCGCATAAGTATCCAAATCATATGAGCCGCGATGTGAGAAAAACGGTCTATGGGGGATTCCGACTAGGTCTGATACAAACTGGCCTTGTACACTAACAGAAGATGGCTAGAAGCTTGAAATTTTGGGTATAAGTAGATTAGGAATTGTACTATTAATTTAGTGAAAATAAAGGCACTGATCAGCTGTACAGTTAGTGCACAGCTGATCTGCGCCTTCGCATAGGCAAAAATTTGTTTTTTTCATGACGCGGCTCTTATAATATACCAATGTTTTCGTTTTATAATACTATGGATTAAAGTTGTCAAGAAAGAGAATATTCTCTATTCTCCTTGCAAGTTCAACATCATTCTCAAAACACCTTTCTACATTTCTCTTTGTTCAAAAGTACCACCAGAAAAAATAGTTACATGTACTATTACCCAAGGACATTCCGGAACGACTGGAGGGTCTGAAAAGTGCCATAAGAATTTTGAAATAATATTCACTTATAAAACTAGAAAATGTGTTTATGAAACACTATGCCCCCAACTGGTACGTCATTTTCAAGATGTGGCAATGTCTGAAAAACTGAAAAGTTCAAATTGCAAAAAAGATGACAAAAATTAATCTGAGGAGTATATCCCAATCACATGTATATCTTCAAAGCATGGTTACAATGTAAAGTTTCAAAAGTATCGGTATTTAACTGTAGGAGGAGTTCTGCACACAAGGTACCCCCTATCCATTCACTGAAATGCCTGAAAAAAAAATGACTAAGTTCAAATTGTGAAAAAAATGACAAAAATAATCCGAGGATTATATCAAAACAATATGCATATTTTCAAAGCATGGTCACAACATCTGTAAAGTTTCAAGAGAATTGGTATTAAGCTGTAGGAGGAGTTGCGCACACAAGGTACCCACTGTCCATTCACTTCAATTGTCAAAATGCCCAAAAAATGGCTAAGTTCAAATTGCAAAAAAAGTGACAAAAATTAATCTGAGGATTATATCCAAACACTATGCATATCTTCAAAGCATGGTCACAACACCTATAAAGTTTCAAGAGAATCGGTATTAAATTTAGGAGGACGTGCGCACACAAGGTACCCACTATCTGTTCACTTTATGAAGAACCAGAGGACCAATGGTCCTGTAAAGCTCACCTGAAACCCGAGATATATACCAATAAACTTGTTTGACTAGAATGATAATATACATGTATATAACCCCAAGGCCGGGTCAGAGCAACCCCTGGAGTCAATTTCTTTTTGAAAACATAAAACTTTAGTCCATTCGCCAATTTACTGCAAGTTTTGCCCTTCAAAAGACATTTTAACAATTTTCCCCATTCAAATGCATGGGCGACCTAAGTTGACCTTGCTGTAAAATAGGTCATGGTCACCCAAGGGTCACGATTTATATAAACTTTGTAGAACAACATTGCCTGATGCTTCATGCCAAGTTTCAAAATCATAGGCCTTCTGGTTCTAGAGAAAAAAGATTTTTAAAGGTTTTTGCTATTTATAGCCATGGCAGCCATCTTGGTCATGTGACCATGACCATTTATATATACTTTCATTCCCACTTCCTAACAATACTCCTCATAAAGTTTGGCTTTGATTGGCCAAGCAGTTTCAGAGAAGAAGATCTTTGAATATCACTGTAATATACATGTATATTGCCCCGGGGTGGGAGCAGACAGACCCCTGGGGTCCAAATTTTTTCAGAATCATCAAAATTAAGTCCATTTGCCCATTTCCTGCAAGGATTTTTCTACAAATGACATTTTAACACTTTTCCCCATTCAAATGCATGAGCGACCTATGTTGACCTTGCCGTAAAATAGGTCAAGGTCATCCCAGGGTCACGATTTATATAAACTTTGTAGAGCTCCAGTCACTGATGCTTCACACCAAGTTTCAAAATCATTGGCCTTCTGGTTCTGAAGAAGAAGATTTTTAAAGGTTTTTTCTATTTATAGCCATGGCGGCCATCTTGGTCATGTGACCTTGACCATTTATATAAACTTTCTTTCCCCCTTCCCAAGGATGCTCCATATGAAGTTTGGCTTTGATTGGCCATGCGGTTTCAGGAGAGAAGATGTTTCATTATTATGGAAATATACATGTATATAGCCCCGGGGCAGGGGCAGACAACCCCCCAGGGGCTAAAATTTTCCATTAACATTAATCTTCTGTCCATTTGCCTATTCCCAGTAAGTTTTACCAATTAAATAGCAATTTACCATTTTTTCCCATTCAAATGCATTGGCGACCTAAGTTGACCTTGCCGTAAAATAGGTCAAGGTCATCCTAGGGTCATGATTCATATAAACTATGATGGGCCCATGTCCCATATGCTACATACCAAGTTTCGTGGAAATCGGCCCACTGGTTCTGGAGAAGAAGATTTTTAAAGGTTTTTGCTATTTATAGCCATGGCGGCCATCTTGGTCATGTGACCTGGACCATTTATATAAACTTTCGTTCCCCCTTCCTAAGGATGCTCCACATGAAGTTTGGCTTTGATTGGCCAAGTGGTTTCAGAGGAGAAGATCTTTGAAATTGTGGACGACGGACGACGGACGGACGGACGGACGGACGACGGACGGACGCCGGAGCATGGGTATACTATAAGCTCACCTGTGAGCCTTCGGCTCAGGTGAGCTAATTAAAAAGGGACATAACTCTCACAGTATGGGCCCCTAGCCCCTTGAATTTTCCTGAAAAAAAAAAAAAACGGGTCCTCTTAATTTTCATATACAAACTACATACCAAATTTCAAGATCCTAGCTCTAACGGTTCCTGACGGTGTGCTAAGTGCAACTCACGCACTGCACTGCTCTGGACAGACGGACAGCCAAACCAATATGCCCCTTGTTGGGGGCATAAAAATTCATATATACACTACCTGATTCAATTCCAACTGTTTCCCAGCTTTCTGTTGCTCTTTCAGTTTATCTATCTGCTGTAATTTCTGAAATGAGATAAGATCGTTAAACATGGCCTATTCCCTTTGTCATGAATATTTTCTTTGCTCAGTTCATATTGTGATGGCAATTGCTGACATGATTTTCCCTATACCTGAATCTACACAATGTGTCTAGATTGGGCTTGATAAAATCAGGAATTCAGGATCCACTATGTTTGTCATTGATTTTGTTGACATTTTGGTATATCAAGAATGAGTGTTAAACAACTTTCCAGGTGCCAAATAGTTTAGGAATATGTACATGATTCAAGGTGTTAAGTCAGATTTGTTGTTGGATATATCACCAAGATTAACATGGGGATATGTCCAGATGGTCAGTTACTTAACTACTATGTTAAGCGGAATTTTTTCTATGAAAGCATGTGTCAAATGATGAGTGACTGCAGGTCTACTGATTGGAAAGTAGCCACCTGGGACGAATGATTCAAACCTTTCTTAAGTTTCGTAATTTCTTGTCTTTCTCAGGGTCCCCTGTAGAGGGAGCCGGCGTAGTATACTGGGCACCAGATGGCTGAAAGTCTGTACTGTTAGCTGCTTCCTGGTCATTCTCCTACAAAAAATAAGCCTAAACATTAGTCAATCATAACAAAACGAAAGTAAGAGGTATTACAGATGTTATATGTCATGTTTCATATATACGACGTGAAATAAATATTCTGTATCTGTATTTCCCTAAATTCTGTAATTTAACGTCTCAAGATATCCTGCAGAGCATCAGGATAACATGACTGTCCTTGTGATGTATACCAAACTACACCTCTCTTTTATAACAGTAAACTGGGCTGTACAGGATTGTACATTTTTCTTCTGTTTGCTTCAAAACATGCAAGTGGGCATTTGCTAGAACCCTCTGTTTCAAAAATTTTAATTGCAAACCATCTAAAATAATCTGCTATGTTCACTGTACAGCTTTGACAGCTTGCATCAGACCTGGACAAAAAAAAACTAATAACATACCACTTGCTCAGCTTTCTTAGCTTTTTTTGCATCCCGTTTCTTCTTCTGTTTGCTGACAGGTTTGGACGGATCTGTAATACATATATAGAGTGCATATTGTATAAAAGAGACATGAACAGAAAAATCTGAAAACAGATTTGTTTGTTTGTTTGAATTGCTGCTTAACGTCCCAGTCAACAGCTGTGGTCATGTCAGGACATTGCCTGCATTTTATGGGACTTTTACTCAAAACTAGGATGTCATGACATCCAAAAAGTGCTTCAATATAACGACGCAAGTAAGCCATTAAGACTTGTATGTATGGATGGTTTGACTTTAAACCACTTTTCCTGGGCAGGCTCAGACCAGAGCAGTTAACCAGGAATCAGATGGTCAGTCAGTAGCGTATAAGCTTTGCATAGAGGCACAAGCAGCCCATCTATTTCTTTACGCCCCAATATTTACGCTTTTATTGCAATCACCCTAGACGAAAGTATCTTTCTTGATGTTCTTCATTTCCCAATGAAAAACATAAAGTCACATGATCTAGAAGCCATGCCTATGGGCGGGGCAATGTCAAAACCAGCCAGTGATGCTGTTTGTTTAATCTTGTTGGCTTGACATCAGTCGCGTATCGTCAGGACGTAAAGTGCGAAAATTTGACGTATTGGCTGTTCCAAAATTACGTCAAGTCAGATTTAAACTGTCCCTTAACCACGGTAGGTAACCAAAACGGATCCTTTCAGAGGAAATATGCGTCCCCGGTTCCTTTCGGAGGAAGGGACGGTTCCTTTCAGAGGAAATTGGAAGACGAAGATTTTTAGACCCTAGAAACATAAACAAGCGTTGGGTAATATCCTCAGATAAATAGTCCACGTAATGCACAACAGATTGAATTTGGTAGCTAAAGCGAAAATTCGCAATGTGCTTCTTTGTTTTCGCCGTTTTAAATGAAATAAGTACCGTTCTTTAAGAATGCGACAGTACAGGCTGCACTGAAAACGGCTTGTTTAATAGCAAATGAAGATATTTGCAACAAAATGTCTTCGAAATACAATATAAAATATATTCCTTGTACTAGCACACAGTAAAACTCAATCAAAATACACTAATTAGCTCACAAAAAGTAAAATATTAACCATCACCAGAAAGTTATGTAGAAACGGATCCTTTCGGAGCACGCCTGAAGTTGTGATTTTTGGGCACCGGCTGTATCTGGCACCGGATCCTTTAGGAGATATTTTACCACTAAAGCATATCTTAATGGCATATTTTCTAGCTCTTCTTTTCTATAAGATCTTTTATAGCCACTGATACTGTCATTCCATTCAAGTCGCCGCAAAGTCCTAAATGCGCCAATCAACCAGAAAACAAATCATTTGTCTCATCGGACTGTAGACACCTACAATCCAGCAATATCGTCGTGTTGCTCCCAAAGACATGCTCCACGAAAGGCTTGAACAAAAACATGAAATGGCACAATTACTTCCTTGTGTACAGAAAAAATAAACATTTAAGGG
Organism: Rugalucina vietnamica; assembly: GCA_964017185.1. Lineage (NCBI taxonomy): Eukaryota > Metazoa > Mollusca > Bivalvia > Lucinida > Lucinidae > Rugalucina > Rugalucina vietnamica. The sequence goes on along the minus strand of OZ024883.1, from coordinate 41,593,150 downwards.
ACTGTGCGTTTCTTATTGCCATATTTTCTATTTGCATTGTCTAGCAAACCTGCACTTCGTGACCTCGCTCCTATTTCCGTGACAGCATTAGTTACATTTAAACAAATGTCGAACTGATTGTGGATTTTTAAATTTACCTGTAGCTGCATTATTTTCGTGTTAATCTTGTGGGTTTTTTTTATTTTAGAGCAGCCCAAAGCTTCCAGTAAAAACATAAAATGGCCTATAAAACTAGTAAAATCAAACAATTTTCGGCTTTGTTGCTAATTCTACTATTGTTTCCCCTGATCTATTTATAGACATCTGTATTTCCTGGACCTTCTTTACTTAGGCCTACTTCCTGTCCTTAAGGTTTATAAATAAAAACTTGTTTGTTACAATCTGAGATAAAGATTCATTTTTATCTCAGTTACAATGCGGGATGTCTACGTATTAAAAAAAAAATGGGAGTAATGAAAATATCACAAAGTGTTCTCTTTTCCGACCTTATTTTTGACAAACTAGCAGAAACACTCTTAATTTTACACGTCTAAGTTATTTACAGTGCATACGTATAGTACCAAACATTTTGTTACCCGTAATCATTTTCGCTGATTGAAAAAATAACTCGGAAGTGGTATCATCATGTGAAGGTAATGCCTGTTACAAGCACATTTCCTCCTGAAGGATCCATAGCCTCAGCTCCGAAAGGATCCTGTGCCCGTCTCCCTGAGGAACCGTTACCGCCAACAGAGGTTGTTTTTCATGTTTATTTATCAAGTACAAGTATATTACCACTTTATTTATTTAATTTCAGATTGGCAAATACAATATCTAGTGACAAGAAGTGCTAAAACGTTTTGATCAATGACATTTCCCCAAATATCCAAGGGTTTTCACCTGCCTGTCGTCACAAAATGCAGTTCTCGGCCAACATTTTTATCTCGTAAACAATAACGAAATGTTTGTGCACATAAATTAAGCGCTGAGATTGAACCTTGATTACCGCGTCAGTACGTGCGCATACGTTTTGTACTTACTGTTCACGATAAAACCTCAAAAAATCGTTTCTCCAAACACAACCACGACGATACTGACGTTTTCCTCCGAAAGGAACCGTCCCTTCATCCGAAAGGAACGAGCAACGCACATTTCCTCTGAAAGGATCCGTTTTGGTTACCTACCGTGTTAACACCAGATACTCTATCTGGTCTATTGCTTATGATGTAAATCATTCCTACAGTGTTTTTATTTCATATTGGAAGGCATTTCATACTCGTGAAGTTTTTTATACCCCCCCCACCCCCACCCCCCGCCAAAACAAAGTTTTAAGGGGGTGTATACTGTTTTCACGTTGTCCGTCCGTCCGTCCGTAATGTTTTGTTTCTTTAATATCTTGAAGACCCATTGATGGAATTTCATGAAACTTTGCAGGCATCTGTATATCTATGGGGCAAATATGTACATGCAAAAATTAAGGGCTAGGGGCCAGTCCCTTTTGAGTTACTTCCCTTTATAGTTCTTGATGGCTTTTGTATACAGTGAAGATAGTGCATTTACGGGCCGATCAACTCCTACAACAGTTTTAGTTGGAACTTTTTGATATTATGCCTAAATGATGTAGGCCCATTGGACATTTGCATGAAGAAATGTTATCACAAAAAAATAATTTTTGACAAAATGACAGCTATGAGAACTTTTTAATAGGCAATTTTCTTACTTTTTTACAGGTAAGGGCTTTCACGGGCCGATCAACTCCTACCACAGTTTTTGATGGAACAATTTGATATCATGCCTACATGATGTACACCCATTGGACATTTGCATAAAGAAATTTTATTGTGAAAAAATAATTTTTGTTTAAATTACAGCAATGAGAACTTAGACAATTTTTCTTAGTTTTTTTTACAGGTAAGGGCTTTCACGGGCCGATCAACTCCTACCACAGTTTTTGATGGAACAATTTGATATCATGCCTACATGATTTACACCCATTGGACATTTGCATGAAGAATTGTTATTGTGAAAAAATAATTTTTGATAAAATGACAGCTATGAGAACTTAAGACAATTTTTCTTTTTTTTTTCTTTTTTTTTTTTACAGGTAAAGGCTTTCACGGGCCGATCAACTCCTACCACAGTTTTTGATGGAACAACTTGATATCATGCCTACATGATGTACACCCATTGGACATTTGCATGAAGAAATTTTATTGCCAAAATAATTTTTGTGGTAAACAGTTACCCTGCGGGGGGTATTTAATAAGCATTGCTTATTGTCTCTTTTTTCATTTTATTTGTTCTGTATTGATGTTTTACATCCCAGCCAACAATTGTACAGTCATGTTGGGATGGAGCCACTGCTTCCTGGGTATTAACCAGTGCTCTAGGGAGTAAATGTGTCTCAAAGACACAACACAGTGGAGAACCAACCCAAGACCTCTCGATTAGGAGTCCCAACGCTCTACCACTAGGCCATCACACTTGAAGTTTTGGTGGCTTTTCTCTAATACTACTGCTTTTAAAGCTGATGCCAGATAGAAAATGCTCTTTTCATTTCTTAGCAACAAATAATATTACTGTTAAAAATTCCTACCATGTTGTTGTTGTTTCATGTTTGACGGCATTTCATACTCGTGTAGTTTAGGTGGTGGTGGCCTATCTCTAGCACCTGGAGGTCTGTACACTGCTTGTTTGGCTATTGAATGGAAAAAGCAAAACCATTAATTGCAAGTTCATAACAATTTTATTGGCACAAAAATCAAACTTCTTAAGCATAATTATTTTTATATAAAAATCATGTCATAATCAGTTTTTAGGTTGGTATCAATCGTTCAAAAGCAGACAAAAACACTCTCATCTTATACATCATGAGCTTCTGTTTGTTTGATTTGAACTTTCAAGTCCCAGTCAACTGTTTTCATTAATATTGAAACTAATTATGATATTGATTATAGATACTCTACTAACTCTCCGGCATTGGTGTTTGTACGTCTGATTGTACAGGTCTGTAATTTATGTTCTTCTCCTTATATACGCCGCTGGGAGCTGGTTGCCAGAAGACTTCCCACAATTCCTGACCAGTTGCCAAGGTAACCTGCTCTAATATCACACCTGTGTAGTGCCATATTCGATACCTGGAAAAGTTTACAATTGTCAACTACTGTTTGCTGGGGTAATGATTAATGAAATAAGTACATACTATGAGCCTCAACACAAGGAAACCTTTTTTGCATACGCAAAGACAAATGCACAGATCATCTGAGCCGCGTGGTGAGAAAACAGGACTATTGCCTATGCGAAAACAAAGGCGCAGATCAGCTGTGCAGTAACTGCACAGCTGATCAGCGCCTTTGTTTTCGCTACATGGATAGTACAATTCCTCTTCTTTTTATACCAAAAACTTAAAGCTTCTTGACTATTCCTCTGTGGCAGTTCAGGCTAGTTAGTGTCAGAGCAGGTCAGAAACCCTGAAGACAGTTTTTCTAGCGTCGCAGCTGAATTGAGTCCTCCGTCAAACCACCCATCATTAGTATTCATTTTTATATTGTCCATTCAAATCAGCACATTAGCTAACGGTCAATGACGGTTAGACAACAAGGGGGTTAGACAAACAAACCAACATGCTTTTTACAGGTAATATAGGTGCAAAAACACAATGTTTGTCAAAGGAAATAGGGGTGGGCATGGTTATACCTTGCTGGTGGAGGAGTCAATTGCAGCAACCCTACAACCACCAGTATCTATAAATACTTTTTAATGTATTTCAAGTAATACACATAAAACTAAAATATATAAGCAGCAGTTTATGGGCATCATTCATACTTCAAACTAGAAAATGTGTTTATGAAACACTATGCCCCCAACTGGTAAGCCACTTTCAAGATGTAAAAATGTCCAAAAAATGACTAAGTTCAAATTGTAAAAAAAGTGACAAAAATTAATCTGAGGAGTATATCCCAACCACATGCATATCTTCAAAGCATGGTCACAATGTCTGCAAAGTTTCAAAAGTATCGGTATTAAATTGTAGGAGGAGTTGCGCACACAAGTTACCCTCTATCCATCCACTAAAATGCCCGAAAAAATGACTACGTTCAAATTGTGAAATAATCCAAGGATTATATCCAAACCACATGCATATCTTCAGACCATGCCCATAATACATGTAAAGTTTTAAATGAATTGGCATGAAACTGTAGGAGGAGTTGCGCACACAAGGTACCCACTGCCCAATCACTTTCATTGTCAAAATGCCCGAAAAATGGCTAAGTTCAAATTGCGAAAAAAGTGACAAAAATTAATCTGAGGATTATATCCAAACCACATGCATACTTTCAAAGCATGGTCACAACATCTGTAAAGTTTCAAGAGAATCGGAATAAAACTGTAGGAGGAGTTGCGCACACAAGGTATCCACTATCTATTCACTTTATCAAGAATTAAAAAGGGAAATAACTCTCACAGAATTGGCCCCTAGCCCCTTGAATTTACCTGAAAGAAAAAATACGGGTCCTCTTAATTTTCATATAAAACTACATACCAAATTTCAAGATCCTAGCTCTAACAGTTCCTGACCAAGTGCTCGCGCATCACAGACTGACTGACTGACTGACTGCACTCACTGCACGGACAGACCCAAACCAATATGCCCGCTCAACTTCTTCGAAGTTGGGGGCATAAAAACATTTGTAACGGGAGAAAAATATTCTTCAAATTGTGCACTAGGTAACGAGTACAATGGCAGGCAAACTGACAAGCATTTAGAAGGAAAAAAGAAGCTTACTATAAGCATTAAGACATTTACCTACCCATTTCCCACTCGTAACCGTGGTGACGTTGTTGCCGTGATCACATGCTCTCCATCTGCACTCCACTGAAACGTCGTTGTGTCAGGTGACTGGGCCTGACTAATCAGCTTGTGTTGCCGCACGTCCCAGAATTCCATATTCCCCCTGAGATTACCAAATCCACACAGACATAGTAGTGCACAGGGTTAAGGAACTTTATGATCAGTAAGCAAATGAGCTGTGATGCAAGAAAACCAGTCTTCTGGGTTTCCAACCAGGTCTTACACAAACTGGTCTGTGCAGCTACAGAAACTGGCTAAAAGCTTGAAATTTCAGATTTAGGAAGAATAGAAATTGTACTATCTGAGCAGCGAAAACAAAGGCGCTGAAACTGCGAAGCTGATCTGCGCCTTTGTTTTCGCGTAGGCAAATATCCGGTTTTCTCATGACGCGGCTCAAATACTGTAAGTTTAGAATTTTCATGTAATGCACCAGTCATTGGATATACTTTCCACCTCATGAATGGGAATAAAGGGGATATGACAATAATGGGGGTATAGCCAGGCTTAACTGCAGTGCTTGACTTCAGCATTTTCCCAAGGGGCCATGGAAAAGCGTGGTTTCTGATTACACTGGTCTTTTGCCTAAGCGAAAACAAGGACGCAGTTCCTGCACAGCTGGCCAGTGCCTTTGATTTCACTTCACGGATACTACTATCCCTCTATTTCAGATATCCAAAATTTAAAGCTTCTGACTATCTTCTTTTTGATTGTACAGGTCAGTTTGTTTCAGACCTAGTCAGAAAGCTCAGTCCATGCTTTTTGCATTGCGGCTCAACATAAGCACCAAAGGATAATGTTTCCCTGAGGGATGTAGAACCTAAAATTTCTGGGCTCTGTCCCGAAGTAAAATACTAGTGTCCTATTTATGGGGCTATTCTGTTTGCTTTAGAAAAGGATTTTCATCGAAATTTTAAATAGAAAATTAAAATCACTCCTGATGTCCCCAAAGATAAAAGTGGACTTACCCAAATGATAATGATAGACAAGTCCATTCATCATAAAGGGGTTAAACTAAAGGATATTATTTCCCTGAGGATTGTAGAATCCAAAATTTCTTGGTCCTGTCCCAAAGTCAAATACTGGCTCTGTCTTCAGGTTGTATATGGTGGCCTTGGCTGGCATAACTGATCATTTGTTAAGGTTTTTTTCTATGGTAATATATATATATATATAGTGAACCCACAAGCAGAACTTGGCTTGCCTCACATGTGTCCCGTGTGGGGCTCGAACTCACTCTAGATACAGAGGCGAGATGATTGAAAGATTAAGCGCGGTAATGAAATCAGCTCTAATAACGACTCGGCCACTGGGCTACTTATTGTGGAAATAGTCCATTTTAGATGTTCAAAAGCTCTTTACAGCTTATGTATATTGTTAAATCTTGTCTAGCCGTCTTTAAATAAGCTTTTTACATTTCTTTGCTATGTTCAACCACATAAGCCTGTTGTCATCTTTGTTGGACACAGGCTGTGATTTTGTCAACAGTTTAGCTCCAGGGGCCAGTTGTTCGAAACTAACGACGCTGTTAGTTAACGTTTCGTTAAAATTTCAAACATTAATATTACAAATACACTGTTATTTTTTGTTGAAAAAATGTGAGAAGGATTCTCACATTTTTTCAACAAAAAATAACAGTGTATTTGTTACTTTAGCTGATATTTGCTCAACAAATTTATGTCTTAAGGATATCGTTAAGCTAACAATGCTTTGAACAACTGGGTCCTGAAGTGAAGTGGCAGGATGTGCCTTCAAACCTTTTTTTTTTATTCAGTTTTATGTCCCATTCAAGATTATTTCAGCTCATATGAGACAGGCCAATCAGTAGGTTGGGCGAAAATGGGAGAACCCTGAGAAAAACTACCCGACACATCCGCAAGCAGAACTTGTCTCACATGTGGCCAGTGTGGGGCTGGAACCCCCGCACCAGACACAGCAGTGAGATGATCGAGTGATTAAGAAACAGCGCTTAAGAGCGCTTGGCCACGGGGGCCGCTACCTTCAAATCGAGGCTGTTCTGCCTGTTTAGAGGTATTTGTTGAAAAATATTATTGAAATGTTAAATCATACATGATGCCCAATGAAAGCGGACTCACCCTAATAATAAAGATGGGCATTTAATCAGCTTTTCAAAGTGAAGGATACAGCCATATACCACACAGAATTCAGTACTTTTAGGATTCCATTCTACATGGTAGACTGGCCCATTTTTACCTACAAGAAATCAAATAACTGATAAATGATCCGGACATAATGATGTCTGCATTTCAAGATGCAGTTGTCCGAATGTGTAGTAACTATTTGTTTATTTTGTTTCTTTTGTGGTTAATGTCCCAGTCAACAATTTTTCAGTCATGTCAGGAGTCACAGCTTTCTGGGCATCAACCAGGGCCCTGTTGTTCAAAATTAACGACATCGTTAGTTAATGATTAATTACGAATACACGGTTATTTTTTGTTGATAAAATGTGAGAATCCTTTGCATTGCATTGCAAAGGATCCTCATATTTTATCAACAAAAAACAACAGTGTATTTGCTTATGTAGTCGGCATTTACTTAACGAGTTGAGGTCTTAACGATGACGTTAAGCTAACAAATTTTTGAACAACCGGCCCCAGTGCTGTAAGGGGTTACTGTGTCTAGCACAAGGACATTGGGGTTTGAGCCCCGATTTCTCAATATGGAGTTTGACGCTAACCACTAGGCCATCATGCTCTTAGTTTAAACATATTTATTTCATCTGATAACATATAATACAAAATGAATATACACAGTCACACAGGATCAGAGCGGAAGCAAACTGCTTATTTAGCTCCTCTTCTGAAAACTGCTTATTTAGCTCCTCTCCATCATGCTCTTCATATTTACTTCCCTCATAAAGCATCAACAAAGCTAAAGATAAACAGTTCTGCAAAGATAAGCAATGCCATTGGTTTTACATGTTCTGCAAAGACATGTAATTACTCTACTTTCTAAATGCAAAACCTCATGCCTCTGACCCAACCTGCTTTAAATTTTGGTAACTGAGTGGCCACTTATTGGGAAAATAGCTGCTCAGTCAGCTTACCTGATTGTTAATTTATCTTTTTTCACCCCGATATTTGGAGTGGGAATCTCTTTCTGATTGCACTTTTTCCTGATCATGGCCTACTTGTACCTTAAAGCAAGTTTGGGTTGAGCCTTGTCAGAAACCCCAGTGACAGCATGCTGATGCTGCATGTGGTGAATCCTACCTAGATGAACCAGACTACTCTCGCCATTCATGCCAACAAAATGTAGTCCCTGGTCTCCATAATATGATGACTCGGACGTCTCAGTGGTCGTCAATAGCAACATGGCGGAATTCGTCTTGTTCCACATCATCTCGACTTTGTCGGCCTTGAAGAAAGTTCTGTTGGCGATTGCCGCGTTAGGACCGCCGAAGTTGGGGTATTTGTAAACTCGTACAAATGATGGCTGGCCCTGTAAATGAACAAATTTCTCAGTAAAAGTATATAACTTGTAAATTGCCCTGTTATGCTATATTTTCAAAACTACCAGATTTTTAAGAGTGATCGCGGCCTTCAGTTACCCAATATGGTTTGTTGCAAAAAACATTCTTATCTGCCGAATAGTGCCAATCAATGTCAAACTTGATGGCAATTCATTGTTTTCATACCAGACATAATTTCCTAGTTTATTCGATACTAACCTGATTTTTATGACATTTACCAAATAGGACATCGTATATGAAATTTCAGAAATAAAATAACCTTTCAGGCTTTATTACAGTAGAAAATACCCAAATTTGTCCCATACCTGAACTCCAGGAACATAGCCAGCAACCATATATGGGGGACCATTATACGCCAGACTGTATCCTGCAACCACCTTAACCTCCCCCACTCCCCTCACCCCCACCCCAACACTAAACATAAGTGACATACCTTAACTCCAGGTACATAACCGGCAACAATATATGGGGGATCATTACACGCCAGACTGTATCCTGCAACGACCTTAACCTCTCCCGCTCCCCTCACCCCCCCACTTAACACTAAACATCACTGACATACCTTCACTCCAGGAACATAGCCAGCAACCATATATGGAGGACCATTACACGCCAAACTGTAACCTGCCACTTTTTGAAGGTGAAGTTTGGTTTTAATCTCATCTGTCAAAATGAAAAGCATTCAGTCAATCATTTTTTCATATACATATACCAATTTACCAGCTCTTTTATTCAGTGGATGAGCTATTGACCTAAGATCAAACAAAGCCGATGAAGAGATATGGGATGGTGGAGAGTGGGGGGGGGGCAGATTGTATCTTGTTACATTATAGAGATGTTTAGTTTTAATCTCATCTATAACAAAAGAACAGTGTGGATTGGATACTAGTGTCATATGTGACGGCCCTTTTATTCAATGGATAACCTAAGAACATAGTCAGCGCCCATATATGGGGAACCATTACAAGCCAGACTGTATTGTGCCAATTAGTGAAAAGATGAAGTTTGTTTTCATGTTGTCTAAAACATGAACACAGTTCAGAATACAATAATGTTCTCATTTACGGCATTCATGTTATACAGTGGATAATTTTGTGTCATTAAGATCATTTGACCATTTTTGTTCAGAAGGATCTTGATGATATCTGCCACATTTTTTTTTCCATTGAAATAATACTTGCAGATAAATTTCCAATTATAAGAACATGTAAAAGGCAATACGATAAACAGAATTAAATAAGAAACCTCGTTTATAAAGAATAAATGAGCGGTCTCGTGGGAAAACCAACAATGTGGTTTCCGAACAGGTCAGACACAAATCAGGCTGTACAGCCACAGAAGCAGGCTAGAAGCTTGAAATTTCGGATTTAAGAAGACGAGGAAGTGTACTATCCGTGTAGCGAAAACAAAGACGCAGATCAGCTTCGCGGTTACCACGAAGCTGATCTGTGTCTTTGTTTTCGCATATGATATGCAGATTGTTGGTTTTCCCACGCGGCGGCTCAAATCAGGAAACTTTTAAATCAAATCATATAAACTGCAAATCTTTTAGAACCTTACCAAAGTTACTGTTTTCAAAGAAGTGGAGTTCATTATTAACATTTCTACAACAAAGCTGCTCATCGTCAGTCCACTGTGGACACCTACAAAATATAATGGATTAGCCCTAATAAACACAGTGGACTTTTCCAACCCATCATTAAGAGGAGTCCACTTTCAATTTGGGGCATCAAGAGTAAATTTTGTTGGTCATTATCTGTCCATTGCGGACACCTACAAAACATAATCAATTCACGCAAATAAGGCAAGCAGATGTGCCCATCTTCACCATTTGGAACAGTCTAATTTCATATATAGGGGCAACAGGAGCAGTTCATCTTTCAGTGTACTCCTGACACCTACAAGATAATAGATTAGCCTTAATAATCTGGGCAAGTCCACTTTCTCATTTCAGGCGCATAAAGAGTAACTTTTCAGAACAGTAACTGTTCACTGTTTTATAGTCCACTGCGGACACCTAAAAATATTATGGTTTTACCAAAATAAGCCAAGTGGCAATATCGCCTATGGAACTTATATTAATCTATGACCTCATTTACAGATGTGTGGGTGTGTTAACTCACTACCAACACTTCCTGTTAGTGAATTTATATATTCTGAAAACTAGAAATTCTCCGATGAATTCTGCTGTTTGGAGTTTAATATATAGGAATGCATCCAAAGTTTTCCAACATATTCACATTGCAATATACAAGTGTACTGAAAAGTCATTGATGAATGCTTGTTACAGAAAACTTTAATTTTAACTTTACAAGAATAATCAAATGAGCCGCCTCGTGAGAAAACCAACAATGTAGTTTCCGAACAGGTCCGACACAAGCACAGAAAATAGCTAGAAGCTTGAAATTTTAGATTTAAGTAGAGGAGGAATTGTACTATCCGAGTAGTGAAAACAAAGGCGCTGATCAGCTTCGCGGTTACCGCGAAGCTGATCTGTGTCTTTGTTTTTGCCTATGCAGATTGATGGTTTTCACATGAGGTGGCTCAAATATTACCAGTATGTGACTTTCTTCTGTATAAAAGCTTTGAGACATTTTCCCGTGGCAACTTCCCACAGGCAGAGATTTGGAACTCCTTGGTTAGTTTCCTTGTCAACTGAAAATGAAATGAGTTACATGAGCCGCCGCATCAGAAAATCAACAATCTGCATATGCAAAAACAAAGCCACAGATCAGCTTCATAGTAACTGCGAAGCTGATCAGCGCCTTTGTTTTCGCTACTGGGATAGTACTCTTCCTCTTCTTCCTAAATCTGAAATTTCAAGCTTCTAGCCATCTTCTGTAGCCGCACAGGCCAGTTTGTGTCGCACCTGGCAGGAAACTCAAATTGTTGGTTTTCTCATGCGAAGGCTCATATAGCATTTTTGTTATCACTCAGGTGAGCGCGATATTTATCCTGCTCTTGAAGGTGAAAATGTTATTAATTGCTGGCCATTTTAACATTAATTAGCAGAATAAATGACAATTCCTTGTGATTCATACTTGAAATTTCTATCTATTTTGATTATTTCATAACTATGGGCAGTTATATTGTTTTTTTTGTTTTTTTTTCACTTTTATGTCGCTTTCAAGATTATTTCAGTTATGACAAGCCACTCAGTAGGTTGGGCAAAAACAGAACCCCCGAGATAAACCATCTGGCACACCTGCAAGCAGAGCTTGGCTTGTCTCACACATAAGCTTAGGGTGAAGTTCGAACAACCATCAGACACAGCAGTGAGATGATCAAATGATCTGACAGCTCAGTTGAGCGAAAAGAAAAGTTTTATAACCACTAGGCCAGGCATAATTACATCAGAAAAACATTTCCGTGTAACATATATACATGTTTGATGTACCCTTATACCCCACTTTTATACAACAAAACTGGGGTATGCAGGGATATACCTAATATTCTTATTTTTGATCCAAAACATACATTGTGGGTGCTTGTGAGGCGGTACTAAAGTGTACCCACAATACATGTATATGTTTTGAGACAAAATTATTAAAAACATTTCCAATGAATTTTTCATTTTTTTCTTCTGAAAAATATCTTTGTTTCAAACACACCTCGCCTATAAAGCCAAAGGTTAAAAACATGTTATATTGTGCAACAATTTCACTGAACAAATAAGCATGATGTTACTTTGCGCCGTTTTGACACCATTTTGATTAAATTATGACGTCAGCTATCCCATAAGTCACGTTACCTTGACGTTAGACGGTGTAACGTCATTTCAATGTGTTAAAAACATAACATGTGTAAACATTTGCGTTAAAGTCAAACGTTTGGCATGATTTCTTCAGCCCAATGGTGGAACAGTTAAAGAAACTGAAAGAACAAAATGATTTTATTCTGTTTATTGCATGTTAGAATTGAAATAGATCAGCTCTAGTGTGTGGATTGTTGAGTAATAATTCACTGTTAGTAATAATTCACTGTTTGTCAGTCAGTTGTATGCAGATAAATCTGCTGCACGCTCGTGATTTGATCTGCTTTACAACTGACCTCCAAACAGTGAATTATTACTCAACAATTCACTGCTAGAGCTGATCTATTTCTTAATTATTGCATGGGCAAGTTTTTTGTAATGTTCTGGTAAAAAAAAAAACCTGTATATGGCTCCCATGTGGCTAAAATGGATCCTTTAGGTGAAAACATCAAATTGGATGTCTTTGGTATGCTGTCTATCTCTTGTAACACTTTGAAGTCACTTGTTTGTATGATGACTACCCTAGAAACACAGAAAACAAAGAGTCGCATCATGTGAAAACCAACAATGTGGTTTCCGACCAGGTCTGACACAAACCGGGCTGTACACTCACAGAAGATGGCTAGAAGCTTGAGATTTTGGATTTAAGAAGAAGAGGAATTGTACTATCAGTGTAGCGAAAACAAAGGCGCTGAACAGCTACTGCGAATAACAGTGAAATGTCATACATAATAAGCCAAAGCTTTTGGATAAGTAGGCCCAGGAAAATCAGATGGCTCTTAGAAGAACAGACTTATATTAAACTGGAATATAATTTTAGACTGATTACTGTACCAGTACTGTACTGTGTTCAACTATTTGTTACAGACAGGTATCAGGGTTTACAACACCACCATTTTCTGTAAAATTGCAGAAATTCAGAAAAAGAAAGCGCAGACACCCTCTATTACAGCTTATTTTGTTGAATGAAATAAACATCCGGATAACATGTCTGTGAAATGTATACCCCCTCGTACCCCACTTTTATATAGTAAACTGGGGTTTCAGGGGTATACATTTCTTTCTTATCATGTAACTTATTTTTGCTGCAAAACATAGATTGTGGGTACTCGTTAGAACTGCCTCGGCAAGGTGGTTCTAACGTGTACCCACAATCAATGTCTTAAGCAAAAATATTGAAATTTTTCCAATGAAATTTTCAATTTCTGCTTCTTGAAAGAGTCTCTGTATATTGTATTGGCAAAATAAAATAAATAAAAGGCTTACTTTCTACCATTGCACCATGCGAAGAATTTCCCGTCTTTACTGTATATCATCACCTTGCATCCTTTACTGGTATCTCTGAAATAAAATGAGCCATGATGCAAGAAAACAGGTCTTTGGGGTTTCGGACACAAACCAGCCTGTACAGTCACAGATGAAAGCTAGAGGCTTAAAATTTTGAATGTAAGTAGAGGAGGAATTGTACTAGCCGTGTAGCAAAAAACAAAGGCGCTGATCAGCTGTGCAGTTACTGCAGCTGATCTGTGTCATTGTTTTCGCATAGGCTAAAATCCGGTTTTCTCATGACATGGCTCAAATTTGAGAGGCATCTAACATAAGGTTATCTATATTTAAGTAACAATTTGCATGCGATTCAAAAGCCCGGACCAGTGGTGCTATAGAATTTACCGGAGTGATCTCTGGCTGCTAATTCACAATGCAGGGTTCCCACGGAAAGTATAAAATAAAATTCCATGACTTTTCCATGATAATTCCATGATCATAGTTAAATTTCCAGGACTGATTTTTCTGTTTTACTTTATTAATTTTTTTGTCATATAACACTTTTTAAAGGACAAGAACAGATAATTCTATTGCAAAAGTACCTTACTTCAAGGTATTATCTTGTTTTCTGATGAAGACAAATAAGTTTGAATGCCCTTTTGAAAAACATCACTTTATTTATCGATACTAATCCAGCGAGCAATTCAAAGCGATCGAGGAAAAAAAAAATGAATCCCAAAGACATCCAAACTGGCATTGCATATCAAAATTCCATCATTTTTCAAATTCCATGACTTTTCCATGCAAGGAATTTATTTTAGCCATTTTCCATGTTTTCCAGTGCCCGTGGGAACCCTGACAATGGGTCAAACCAAATGGAAGGCTTTTTCAGGACAGAGAAATCTTGTATTACTAATACTATGGAATCTGTAGCAATGTTTTCTAGAAATCATTTTGAATCCTTATTTAAATCTTATTATCATTACATTAATTTCCATTGTATTAAGACAAGCTCATTAAATGAGCCGCCTCATGGGAAAACCAACAATTTGCATATGCGAAAACAAAGGCGCAGATCAGCTTCGCGGTAAGCTGATCAGCGCCTTTGTTTTCGCTACTCGGATAGTACAATTCCTCTTCTACTTAAATCCGAAATTTCAAGCTTCTAGCTCTTTTCTGTGCTTGTACAGCTTGGTTTGTGTCGGACCTGTTCAGAAACCACATTGTTGGCTTTCCCACAAGGCGGCTCATTTAATAATCTAACCTGCCAAACTGAGGCTTCGTCTTTAACGCTGGAGGGCCATTGATCATCCACAGCCCTTCCGACCCACGCACTGAAAATGAATAAATAAAAAAAATAAGGAATTTTCGTATCTAAAAATAGGCAATTTTCCATCCAATGGCATCCATCGTAATAAAATGCCAGGATGAAAAATTTGCATATCAGGTTAAAGATTTACCTTTTATCCACAGCCAACGCAACTCTATTTTTTCATCTCTTCTTTTAAATTGGTCAATTATGTGAAAAATTTTGTGCACTTTTATCATTAAAATGGCTCGAAAATCTTTGCATGTTATCAAATCTGTGATTTTAGTGCGCATGCGCGGGAACACGTCCAAGGGTACTAAACTGCATTTTCCGTGCCCCGCACGCCTGGGCTCGAATTTTTTCAAAACAGTTCACACGATTCAAATCTTGGACGATCGTCCGATAAGTGTATGGCAATACCAATGTTGAAACCCACGGCTCAATGCCAGAAAATGGCATTGATTTTCGGTACTTGAAAAATGCTTGTTTTAAGGCGTTCAACGTCACTTGGTCACATGGTCGACGTCAATGCAGATGTCAACCATATGCTTTATTTTGTGTTGGCAACCTAGCCCTATTGAATAAAGTGTATTGCAGCTATGGGAAAGTCGTTTTTCAATGTGTTTCATTGCTTTAAATTATGGTGGTTTGCACAGTTTTGCAAGAAAATCATTAAAATCGCTGAATTTTCCTTCATTTTTGAAAATGACCCCTTCGCCAGTTTCTTCGCAATTCTAGGCGAACGAAAACAGTCTGACGGCTGATTTTAACAGGTCATCTTTGAAAATGGTTTGACTTCATATATTCGGAATTTCGGATGAATCGACTGAAACCACAAAAAGTTATTAAAAATTTAGGGACGAGTTGCGTTGGCTGTGGAACTCAGTATATAAACACCCATCAAGATATTAAAAGAAAAACCAATCAGATGTATTGAAAAAAAGTCACCTACAAGCCAAGCAAAGTGTAATTCAATGGCGGCCATGTTTGAATTTATTTGTCTCCAAAAAGCGGGTCATGTTCCACTGACCAAAATATACATAAAATCAATAAAATGAAATTATTTCAATGTCTTATTTATAAGTTTAAACATTTTTCTTTCATTTGGTATCGATTTATTTTGATTTTGATGTCATTTGAATAAAAATATAATGCTTTGAAAATGTATCATTTTATAATAATAAGCATTGTTGGAAAACTGTCAAACCGCTGATATCACTAAAAAGAGTTTGAGTCCGTCCTTATTCTGATGGGTCGGTCAGGAAACCTGAGTCACATTTATATTTTAGGCCCAATCTGTAATTAGACATTGATCACTCTTGAACATAATGACCTGTATCATACATGCAGACATTCTCACACATATACAAAACAGGTTAAAACTGATGAGGAATCAGGGATCTAGAGGACGCCAGATTCGGCGTCCGGGGACGAGAAAACTTGGGCTCGGACGCATATTTCTGCTAAGAGACGATTCTCGGACGCAAGATTTTTTTGCTGTGAGACGTCCCAAAATCATTTTGACAATGTCTATCTTTACCATGGCTTTGTTGTTTATTAGCCCCATGAATCAATTATCTCCAATCAAGAAATGGATAACACAAATTAAGATGATGTCCCAATGAAACTAGACATGCCATAAATTTCCACACCTTTGGGATGACTGATCAAACAATGTATTTTCATAACAGCCCATAACACATGTCTTTGTGTATCGCTTGATCGGTCAGCTACAATGAAACTATTTACCTCTTAATCAGTCATAAAATCTTTTGAAAACCTAACATAAACAATTAAAAGAAGCAAATATTTTACGCTTCTGGTGCGATTTTTGAAATGTCATTAGTTTTCACGACTTGATAACATCTTATTATTTTTGTTTCAATTGCCTCTAAATCCTAAATTGTTGGTAAAACTTTGTTTTAAGTGTTCAAAAGAGGTTTAATGTCAATGTTTTAGTTATGAAGACTGCAAATCAATCTAATGACTTGCCAAATAGAAATTCACCCCTCATTGACCCCAAACTCACAACTGAACAGGTGAAAGTAATGAAATACACCTAACATTGTATACCAGACAGATGTCATAGAAATGCTAAGGCTACAAAAGGAACTTATTTTGATGTCTATTACACACATTTATAGGTCTGGTCTAGCAGATGCCCCCCCACCCACACAGCATTGCTGCACTCAAGCATACATGTACCTAACCACACTACTAAGTATATTTAACTGATTCTACAATTGATGGCTGAGGCTATTCGCACGACGGTCGTGCCGATAAGCGGCGTTATCCGCACGACGGTCGTGCTGATTTGCGGTGTTATCGGCCCGACCGCCTTGCGGATAGCCAATGCTACAGGTATTGGCTATCGGCACGACGGGAGTATAAGATTTTCTAACAAGCTTACGTATGCATTAAACTATTAATTTGTCATTAAATGAATAATTATGTGTTTAGTTTATTGAAATACATTCGAAATTAACATTTTTGTTAATTATGAATAAGAAAACTAGTTTGATTTGATTAATCCAGCTGATGTAAACTGAATCGCAGTAGATTTCTTACGGCAGAGAAAAAATATAACCGTTGCAATTTTTTTGATTGTGTTACTGAAATGTTTCCATACTCCATTGTCATAGGCTGTTTATTCTTTTGGATTATATCACATTCTATTATTATTTAGGTTACGTTAATTACTTTCTCATTTACGCATACGAATGATTGATTTTTACAGGTAAATAATTTCAGCAAAATAACAATTTTGTTAATTTAAAAGTAAAGAATTCCTGCATGTGTAGTATTCTGTCAGTTTTGAAGACAGTGTATAATATTAATCAACTTAAAATGTATCCATTTCTAAACATTTTTAACATTTGGATGTCGGTTTCCCTGTCATACAGATAACGCCGCTTATCCGCACGACGGTCGTGCCGATAAGCGGCGTTATCGGCACGACCGTCGTGCGGATAGCCAGTGTCACAATTGATAGCATGTCATTTTACAACATCAGGTTAAAGTAAGGTTTAGGTAAGTAAAATCTCATCAGACGTGTCATTTGACTTACAAGCCATCACAATATCATATGTTCAAACCCAGCTCTCAAGCCTAGACATTTCAAAAGCCACAGGACTAGATGACCTAAGTGCCAAAATGCTACGACTGAGCTCACACATTATAGCAGCTCCTTTAACCCAAATTATAAATCTAAGCATCAGAACAAAAATATTTCCAGACAGTCTAATTTAACATGCCAAAGTAACTCCCTGCTTCAAAAAAGGAGATAAAAGTGATAAAACAAACTACAGACCCATTTCAATTCTCCCAATAATATCAAAAATCATTGAAAGGCATATTAGCGATCAAGTGAAAGACTACCTGCTCAGGCACAATCTTCTATATGAGCGCCAATCTGGCTTCAGAAATAACCATTCATAAGAGTCTGCTTTAACTGCTATCATTGATGACTGGATTTCTGCCATAGACAAGAATGAGATAGTGGGCACTGTCCTGTTAGATCTTTCTAAAGCATTTGACCTGGTGGATCACAAAATATTGCTGAGTAAGTTGAGGGATCCCTTAGATGGTTTGAATCATATCTTTCCCAAAGGCAACAACAAGTCTCTGTTTCAGGAAAGTTATTAAACCCACTGCATATATCTGCAGGCGTGCCTCAAGGATCAGTCTTGGGACCTCTACTTTTCCTGCTATATATTAATGACCTAGCTCTTGAAATAAATAAATCACTAATTGATTTCTTCGCTGATGATGCTACAATGACAGTGACTGGAACCTCTGCAGCAGATATTGCAGAGGAACTGAATAGAAACTGAATAGAACTGAATAGAAATAAAATGACAGTTAACATATTGAAAACAAAAGCCATGTTCCTTTCATCAGCCCCAAAGCAGACTAATTTACAGGCAAATGCTCCAAACATTAAAATTGGTAATGACCAAATCCAAAATTCAACCCAAGAGAAACTGCTGGGGGTTATAGTCGACAGCTCATTAAATTGGTCTTCACATGTGAAGGCAACTCTTAACATGCTTAAAAAGTGTAATTCTCTGTTATATCTTCTCGGAAGAATTAAAACCTTCCTAAATTTATCAACACGTAAACTGTATTTCAATGCATACAAACTTCCCCATCTAGACTATTGTTGTAGCAACTGGGGAAATTGTAATGATAATCTCGTTGAAAAGCTAATCAAATTTCAAAAAAAGGGCAGCTAGACTTATTTTAGATAAACCTATGGATACACCTTCTGAGGAACTTTTTCAAACGTTGGGCTGGATGAAATTTGATGAACGAGTGAATTACAGAAAAGCAATACTCATGTATAAATCTCTGCATAATCTAGCTCCCACTTATTTAAGTTCAAAATTTACCTACACCAGTGACATCCACCAGGTCAACCTAAGATCCATATCAGATTCTACACTATATGTACCAAAACCAAATCTTGAGATCTATAGGAAAACTTTTGCATACTCTGGTTCAAAAATTTGGAATGCCCTTCCAGAGTCAATCCGTAGTGCCCCAAGCCTTTGGGCATTCAAACAGAGATATCTAAGGTGGAAAAATTCAGATTCATAGTGTCATTTTTACATGTAAACCATTTCTTTATATTGAACATTTACATGTATGTAGTTCATAAATATATTTAAATATGATTCAGTAAGTTTCTTGTGGTGATTCTCCATCTTTCATCTACAGTTAGTGTCAGTCAAATTAGAGTTTCAGAAGAAAAACAAAAGCTCCGTTTCTGCAAAGATGTGACAACAACAATGTTAGGTAATTTATATCAGGACCACCAAATTCTTACTGAATCAAATATTTGATATGTTGTAAATATCAGTACCTTAATTAGGCTGGGTATTTGCGTAACTACCCAATTAAAATATGAAAAAACGCAATTAATAACGATCTGGTAGCGTAAGAAAACGCAAAAGAAATCGCCGATACGCAATACCGGAAAAATCAATTGCGTACCGGTTTTTGGAAGCCATTTCTTTTCTGTTTTTTCGTTGGTTGACTGTGATTTTAGTTAATTCTCTCAACCAATCAATGTTTCCCTTTTATTTTATGCTATGCAAAAGCGAAAGTAGAAGAAAATAAGGAAAGTAATATACAATGCGGCTTTTGTGAAAAGAAATACTGTTCCAAGTGCTCCCTACTGGATAAATCAGCATTTGATGTTCTTTCAGTCACCAATAGTGTAGCCTGGTATTGTGAGCATTGCATCAACGCAGTGCCTGGTGTGAGTAAAGTTTTAATTAGACTTGGGAATGTGGAAGCAAAGTGTCAATCTTTAGATGAAAGAGTCACGAAACTAGAAGCAAATGAAATTGCAAGTGTAGAACAAATCAGAAAGTTAGCCCTCGAGGAATATACAGACATGAAAGAAATAGAAAGTAGGAAATTAAACCTGATGGTTTTCAACATGCCAGAGAGCAAGAAGGAGGATATTAAAGAGAGGCAAAGTGAGGACTCAGAATTTCTGCAAAATCTAATGGAACAAAAAATGAATCTAAATGTGGATGAAATTGAGGTTATCAAGCCTGTTAGAGTGGGTCGTAGAGAGATAATAAATGGAGAAATAACCAAAAAGAGACCGTTACGTTTTACAGTTAAAACATTTGAGTCTAAAAGATCCATAATGAAAGCTAACACCTATCTGCGTCAGAGTAAAGATGAGATTTTTAGGAACATATACTTTACTCCGGACTTAACTAAGAAACAAAGGGAAGAAGCTTTTAAATTGAGGGAAAACAAGCGGTACAGAACAAATATTCTACATGAAAAGAATCTAAAAATCAGTAGGGGCAAAATAGTTCAGGTTCAAGATAGGACTGAAGGACATGCAGGTGAGGGTGAGGCCATGGTTGGCCTTGACCCTGGTGGACATTAGTAAAAATATGCAGTAGAAACACAAACAATGTAAATATGTTGCACCGTTGTGCCTTTCTTATGTGAAATTGTTGCACTGTTGTGCTAGTTAAAGGTTTACATTTGTGACATTTTTTATAATTTCGGGGATATTGTCTTAATTTCCATGTAATACGAGAGTTATACAGTGGTCACTATAGAGATTTAATACAGGAGTATTAATTGCATATAATATGAAAGTTAAACATTGGTCATTATAGAGAGTTAATACAGGAGTATTAATTAGTAATGCAACTAAAGCTAAACGCAACTACAAAACGTAGATAATATATTATAGAGGTCAAGAATACGCTACACCTGGAAGTTAACATAAAGTATAAAGAAGAATTACAGAGCCAGACGACGAACCTTCGGGGTTCACCTGATTCTGGTCATCGGAAATGGTATTCGGAAATGGTAAGATAAGATAAGATTTATTCAGGCAATAAGATCATATGTACACCTCGAACATCATTTTTACCAAATTGTTTTCCATTTTACCCAATTGATTGAAAATAGAGTGCGTAACAGAATTGAACTTACCCAATTAAAATTCCAGATACGCAATTGAATGAAAAAGGGGTGCGTAAATACCCTATAGGCTAAAAAATTAATTAAGGTACTGAAATATTGTAAAGTTAAGAGGGCCTCAGGGAAGATTGGTATTTATATGCTAACTGTGTGTTTCCTCTATAAATAAAGACATTATTATTACATTATTATTTAGGTAAGTGACATGGTCAATTTAATTGTCTTTAGTAAAAAGAGCCCAAAACCCTGTTTTTAAGTAGAGTAACAAATTAATGATTTTTCGGTCGAATAAAAATTGGGCTTTGTTATAGTTTCTTTATTGGGACTCTAGTCTGGCGGGTCAGCCGTCAAAATTAATTTTTGATAACTGATTTATCATTTTGAAAAATGAACCACTGGGTATGATTCATTTTGACGGCTGACCAGTCAGACTAGTGGAACTCCTAAATTTTGATTCTTGATTCTTGATTTGAAGAGTCTTGAAAGCTCATTTGAGCTTGTATACTCTCTCTAAACTTTTCTCTAACCGACTTCGCGTTTCCGGTTCCTGTATTTATAGGTTATAATAGTCCTTTCAGTATATCTCAGCCAGATTAAATCTATCTGGCTGTAAGTGTCTGTCTAATCTTGTCTTTTTTTTTGTCTGGGACTCCTACTTTTTCTTTTCTATGAGTCCCGAACTCTTGTTTTCAAAATCCTAGTGAGATCCCTGGGAATCAAGCATGATTTCATAGATCTATCCAGAAATGGAAAGAAAAACTTTTGTGGAAAGCCACTACTTGTTAACAAAATGTCAACGAACGCAAAACTTCAAAGGCTGGTAGTATTTAAGAGTAAGAATGTAAAAAATAAAAATGACACTTATAAAAAATAATAAGTGACATTAATTTATCGATAAAAGCAGCCAATATTTGATTTTCTCACGTGCAATGGGCAGCGCCATTTTCGTCGGAACTATTTTTCGATACTATTGACACGGAGACGTGGGTCGCTTCAGCGGTTCCGGGTCATCTAGGCCCAAAACCATCGGATTACAGACAACACTCCCCAGAGACGAATCTCCCCAAGACAACTCGCCCCAGATTCCGGGGCATCTCGGCCCATGACAAACTCGGCCCTTGACAAACTCGGCCCTTGACAAACTCGGCCCATGACAAACTCGGCCACAAAATCTAGGACCATACCAACTCGGCCCATACAAATCCGGTCCCTATTTATAGCTCGAAGCAATATGTACCGGAGACGCAACTCCAATATCATTATCGGAAAAAATTACCTGTGCGTTGCCGAGTCAAAATCCAGGTAAATTGAAGCGATGATTCAGATAATTATCGGTCGCTATATGAAAAAATTGATAAGCATGTGTATTGCGCCATTTTTCTTCGTTTTAACATCGTCGGACGATTATAAAAAATTGAAATGAACATAAAAATTGCATTGCAGTCATTTTTTGCAACAATTTGATACCAAACACGATAGGGTTGCTATAAAAAGTGTATGGCGAGGGGAAAGCCGCCGCGCTAATTCTCGCGTTTAGATCCCAATTTACTTATACATTTATTTCTTTTTGATTACTTCAAACATTTCTTCATTTGGAAAACACAATTAGTATTATTATTGTAAAGATTAAGCACACAAAAGGCGGCACAATGTACATCAATCATGTTTTGATTGTTTGTTTTCCACCAGTGCGTAACGCTTTGAAGTTCTAATTGATCTTAATTGGGAATTAACATTGCCGCAACAACCGATCATTTAAATGTCACAAATTAGTTCACTTAATTACTTTAAATTGTCCGTTAATCCTAGAAAACTCCCTTTAATCATGATGATGAAACAGAAAGCCCGAAATAAACAAATGTATAAAAGTACATGTACATGCGTACGCATTTCATTTCGTGTCAAAATGTCGTACGGCAAGGATGACTTTCTTGATTGGGACGATGAAACATTGGATTTGGATCTTCTCCTTGGTGATTATACGTGTTCTGAGGTTGAACTGTCTGACGATGAGGTGGTAAATAAGAAATCTAAAACTGTGAAAGCGCGTGTGGTGAAAGACAAAATCTATCAGTGTGATAGTTGTGATAATTCGTACTGTACCATATCCGGATTACGCGGCCATCTCCAAAAGAAACATGGAATTACCAGTGTAAAAGGTAGATTCAGGTTTTTGTTTTGTATCTTACGTCTTTTGTAAACCCTTAAGATACCATATTAGTACTGCATTAATAACCTCAGTTAGAGAAACGTGTCCCCCACGTTGATTTCTAGGTTGATGAAAAATTGTCAATGTGTTCACAGGATCGCCACAAGTGCTTCAATAAAGGGGGCACGTGCACTTATTTCTTCTCCATGTACAACGTACTTGCTTACGTGTATCTATACTGTGCGCGTATATGATATTTTATATTTTTATTTATTTATTTATCATTTACGATCGTAACGTATGATTTGAACTAATCTTTCTTAAGCCCTATTTGGATAATAGTCTTTGTGTTGACTTCCCTCTTGAAAGATGCTGCACTTACGATGCACGACATTTCGTCGAAAATGTATTTTGTCAAAAATGTTGTAACTTCAAAATATTCACCGCAAAATTTTGAGATTTAATTCGTAGAAAACTAGCCTACAGGACTTCATTTTGAGCCAACAACCACTTTTGTTAGGGTAAAGGTCTGGGCATGGGGACATTTTCGACAAATGTAATTTTCGACGAAATGTCGCGGAGGGTTTTACTTAATTCTCTACATGGCTCTATGGGGTCACTGATGAGGCTTGAAAGGCCGAAACTGCAGTATGATCCACCCCTTTCTCATTAATATGTTCACTGCTCTTATAGGGTCTCGGTTTTAAGTTTTATTTAGTCGAAACAAAATACCATCAACATTTATCGAAATCAATTTTTGGGCAGATTCAATGCTAAAGGTAGTTATTGAACCAGGAGCTCTTGCTCCAGTTTCTGGTTCTCTAGCACAAATGTATTTGCGGTTTAATGTCCCATTCAACACAATGTTAGTGATTTGTTGTGGCAGTCAACATACTTTCAGTCATGTCAGGAAAGAGTCATCGGTAATGTGCCTGCTGAAGTGGGGCTCTAGGCAAGAACCCGTGATTTTGAGCTGACATTCTATATCTGGCCAAATTCTCTGGTCAACACCAACATTAAAAAATCACAATGGTAAAATACACAGAGAAGCATATATTTAAAATTATTCATTTATTGCAAAGATATACAATTAAATAATTATAAACTTTCAGTACAGCTGCATTTCTCAAGCAGCAAAGCATCAAAGTAACAGTCTACTAATCCAAACTTGACACATAATAGTCTACTAACCAATTTCTTATTTGAGCCGCCACATGGGAAAACCAACAATCTGCATAGGCGAAAACAAAGGTCCAGATCAGCTTCGCAGTAACTGCGAAGCTGATCAGCGCCTTTCTTTCGCTGCACCAATAGTACAATTTCTCTTTTTTTCTTAATCCCTGATTTCAAGCCTCTAACCATCTCTTGACTGTACAGCCTGGTTTGCGTCGGACCGGGTCAGAACCCAAATTGTTCGTTTTCTCACGCACAGGCTAATATGTAAAAATATATCTACAAAGAAAAAAAGTATAGATGTATATGTACATTAATCTTCATGTTACAATATCTATTTTTTAGTAAAAGTGCTTAATATGAAAAGCGGTGATATACTTGTACATGTATCATTTTTCATGTTTGAGCATTTCTATAATTCATTTAGCCATGTTTTTATCTATTAAAACGTCCCAGTCAACAATTTTTCAGTTATGTTTGGATGGGGCCAATGCTTCCTCGGTAAAACCAGTACTGTAGGTATGTGTCTTGCTCAAGGACACAGCATAATGCCGCCTGTGGGACTGAACCCAGGACCTTTTGATTCGGAGTCCAATGCTCTACCACTAGCAAATGTGCTCCTTATACATATACATTGTAGCAAAAACGCAAACAAATCTGATTTACATTTAGATTTTAATTAATCTAAACCAGAGCACTGAGAGCAAGCACTGACAACGGTTCATAAATGATTTTATTAGTGAACCTAATTTAATGTTTTTATTGCATTGAATGCTTCACCACTTAAAGCATGATATTGTGATGCAGGCAATTATATGATCTTGTTGATATATATCAGATGGTACAAAGACAACTTTACCTGAAAATATCTGAACCAGTTCACAACTTACAAGTCTAAACAGAAGTGGCATTTCTTTTTCTTATCATGTATGCTGCCCATTACATAGATCTAACAGTATTAAAATGACTTTATACTGATCTACATTTATCTGTATAAAAGGGGTTCGATCCACCCTTGATAGGGTCACCGTAGTATAAACGTATCTTCTTGAGTTTTTTCTAACTTTACACTTTATTAACATTACATTTACGAAGCAGCGTTTATAGTTCAGCTCTTGAGACGCATTAGGATTCTCTCAGGGCAACAACTAAGGGCAAGACCTCTCGGCTACAGAATAATATCCTGTTTACAGGTGCCTTTCAAAAATAATGTTCAAATAACTTCTTCAAGTCCAACCCCGCTATTTCACAGAGTAGGCTAAGGAATCTTCATAAACCAACAATCCCTAGTTCTGTTTTCCTCCCAGTGACATCCGCGTATACACTCTAGGACGTGGGGACACGATTAATGTTAATCGCTGGATCCTCGGTCGAGAATACTCTATTTCCACCATGCAGTATGCCGACTTGGACAATGGCCTCTCAGAAGACAGGTTACCCTCCACCTAAATCTTAACATATTTACAATATGCACATTAAACCATGTCAACTAAGGAGACATTGCTCAACTACAGCATAAAAAAATGTACATAAAAACCTACTTAATAGAAAACTTAAGTAATGCTTACATAACTTTAACCTATGGATGCAATTTAGATCTTTAATATAAAAGGCCCTTAAGATAATTAATGCTTACTACTAGAAACACCGCAACCTACTGAAAAGGAGAAAAGATGGTACTCCCTAATTATGTTCACTCAATAATGTGGTTCTCTTCAAATGAAGAGCAAAACAAAGGTTTCTGCACACAACTTCCATATCATTAATAAGCCCCTCCCAAAGGTCACCACTGACCGCATCTGCCAGAATCGTACAGTCCATGATGACGCAGCACAGCCGTTCCTTATTTGTCAGCAACTGTGCCGCGTGATCAGGGACTACACGCAAAAGGATTTGCTCAATGTCGTGAATATAAGTCGATCTAACAGACTGCAACCGGGAACAGTTGAGCAAAAAATGCTTCAAATCCTCAGGCGCAACCTTACAGAGCAAGCATGTATCCGAAATCGCGCTCTTACTAAACTTGGAACGACTTGATTGTAGGATGTATGACCCTGTTAGGAGCTTAACCTTAATCTGAGCTCTACGAACATCTCTAGTACTGTGACTTGTCAACTTCCAGACATTATGAACACTGCCAACCTTACAATGGTCAATGTTGAGGTACTTCAAGGTTGATTTAGACTGGGCATCCTCATGCCATTGTTGCTGAACATACTTATCCACCCCCCTTGAAATTGCTTCCTTTAAAGCCCCCTTGGTCTGAAAGCTATCCTTGATAAGATATGCATTAGACAGCCCATATTTATGAAGGAGCAGGTTACATTGCATGAACCAACTGTCTGAGTTAATATCTTTCACTGCAAACTGCCGTTGTGCAATTTCATGTTCAAGTGAGGCTTCATCGAACATCACGGTAGCAAACAAGCTCAGCTTCCCAATGTCCAGTTCTTGTTCAATAGGGCGTATACCTAACAGTCCATAAACAGCAGCAATAGCCACTCTATCAGGTAGACACTGAATCCTCCTCAGAATGCCTCTTTGACCCCTGGCGCAGATTACACACCTCTAGTCCATACAACATCCTTGATAGCGCAAAAGTTTTCCACATCTTGGATGACACCAAAAGATTCAGACCTGAGTTCCCATATGCGCCTGCACCCATCAAAGCATACATCGTTCGCCGTCCAATTTGCGCCTTCTTCTCTGTATTTCCATTGCCCTTCAGATTTCTATCCACTCCCAGATGCACTGTATCACTCTCCTGAGGGATCGGAATATCATCAAGTGTCACTTGTTCCATATCCAACAGCTTCTTAAATAGGCTCAGCAGGACCTCAACAGACTTTTGTGCATTTATAAGATAGCGCTCCCTTCTATTATGATTGATATTAAGAACTGCAGAAATATATATATCTCTCTCTCCCCCCCCCTCTCTCTCTCTCTCTCTCTCTCTCTCTCTCTCTCTCTCTCTCTCTTAACAAACAATTTTAGTTTAATGCAGAGTTCGTCATTATGCTGAGTTTATTATCGATGGTGGGTATAGTTGAAAGAAAGAAAAAAAAAAGAATAAAAAAAAATGGTTGCGAGTATTCTATGTATAAGAAGGTTAGACAATAAAAAAAATACCATTGTCAATGCTTTGTCACACCTGGCCAGTAATTAGACAATGACAGTATTTGTTTGGATGAAGAACTCAGTCAATTATACTAAACAAACAATTACTGAACTAACCAATATAATTATCACTGTTAAGTCTGCATGTATACTGCATGTATCGTTCCGTCATTGTATGTTTTGTAGGGCGAGAAACACTTTGTTGTTTGTGCCTGAATAAACGATTTTGTATTGTATTGTATTGTATTGTATTGTATTGTATTGTACTATTTATTTAACGATAATTGGTTGATTTGCATGACTTAAATTGTTAAAATGATTCAATGACAAAACACAAAATTAAACTTTATCGTTTGTTCTTTTTTATTTTTACCTTCTTCCCTTCCTTTTCTTAAAATACATCTGTTCTATTAGAGTCATGATGAAAACTTAATTTTCTAGTCTTATAAAAACGATTAGTCCATCTAAGTCCATTAAAGTTTTTAAAGTTTAGAAAACTCTATTTTCAATTTCAAACCAGTCTGCAACTGAACGTAACAGAAAATATTTTTTTCCAAAAACACTGTTAATAAAATTTTCTCACATTTTAAAATAAATGCATGACCCTAACTTAATGTCCTCAATAATTTCTCAACAATAGTATTATAAGTAGAGACCGAGTTTGATATGGGCCGAGTTTGTCATGGGCCGAGTTTGTATGTGCCGAGCTTGTTATGGTCCGAGTTTGTCATGGGCCGAGTTTGTTATGGGCCGAGTTGTCCAGTTACCCTCGCCCCACATAAATCTCGCCCAGGACGCCGCTGCCCAAAATGATTTATTTAGCGGGACACCTCGGTCCATTTGAAAAAAATGTTTTATTTGGAAAAAGAAGATGGAACACATGTATTTCGGCTTTTGTGTTTATATAAGTATGACGTCTATCTAGTTAAAATATTTAAGAATAGTTAAAATCAGATAAAATCAGCCAAGTAAGGATCTAAGGGCGAGAATATTGCAGCTTGCAGACTGCGGTCTTAAAGACCTAAAGGCTCTGTGCGCATGCAACAGTCTTTGGGAGGGCAATCCACTGGACTATAGCCAGGGGGAAGAAAGAGTATTTGCAATAGTCAGTCAAATTGGAGACTTGCCTACAGGGCATCGAATGGCAGTACCTAGAGACTCTATGGCTGCACCTGCCAAAAATGTCCGCGAGCGTATGGCAGTATATAGAGATAGATAGATAGATATATTCTGGGAAGGTATGGCAACTAATCCATGTACAACCTTATAAACGGACGTTAGCCCTTCTATGCTTCAATGTGCGTCATCCAAGTCCCTTAGATCAAAGTTGCTGATTGTCCAGCAATCAGCTCTTTGCTGGATTTGTTCAATTTGAGAAATACTTTTCTTATGGCTTGGGTCCCAGACAGCTGATGCGTACTCAAGCTGTGGTCGTACTAGGGAGTTGTAGGCCGTTTCACGCACATTTGTTATCTTCGTTTTTATGTTACGCCGAACAAAATTTAATGAGCGGTTTGCGCTATTGACAATCCAGTTAAGAATTCCAGTGAGAATTCCAGGATAGGGAACTGGAGATATCAACCCCGATATTTTGCACACGAGACAGTCTTCATACCTGCCCGTACAGTACATAGTCTCTTTTAATGGGGATTCTGGAACATGGCACGTGTACAACCTGACATTTCGAGGGGTTGAATTCCATGTCCCGTCTGGTTTCGCACTTTGAGAGTATGTGCAGGTCATTCTGGAGTGTTGAACTGTCGTCTTAACTTTCTATGGTGAGATACAGGGCTGTATCATCGGCAAACAGAAGCAACTGGGAACAGACCTAATCAGGCAAATCTCAATTTTTCATCCTGCATTAAACAGCATTGACACGGCTTCTGCTTGATAAGAATTTCGAGGACGTCCCCAGGAGAAGTGGTTTTCGGCGTTGTGCCCGGAAAAATCGTTAAGTTGTGTCCCAGATAGATGGTTTGTCTTCATCATACTTGTCCCCAGTTAAATTGATAATCGGTGTCCCAGGAAAAGTGGTTTATCTTCATTATACGTACTACTGTTTATTGAGCCTACCTCTCTGTTGTGCTCGTTCCCTTTCGTTCCTGTCAAAACTTAGCCGGATGGCTACCTTGTTGGGAAAGAGCTAGTCATTCTGCTCTTCGAGTGTGTTGTCGGAAAATGTTTATTGTGTTTTATGTATTTTCTTTCCCACCCGCTGTCTATGTTGGGACTTTAAATTTAATTGCATCGATTCCTGGTCCCTCTATTCTTACTTCCCATAATGGTTGATTAAAGTCTTTTGAAGATTTTGTCTTCTTTACCAATTTCTCCAAGTTAAACTGCTCGAAATGAAACATTGAGACGTATTGTCGATTAGCGAGCCAGTATGCATTATTTCTTGCTCATTTCACTATAAAACGAATCTCCGTGGTCAAGTAAAACGTTTCGAATGAATATTCTTTATCACGGATTATCTCCTTTTCCAATGAAAATCTCTATTCACAATTCCTCACCGATTATCCTCGGATTATCAGATGATGGAATTACAAGGACTTGAATTTATTAGATGATATCTATTTTTGTTATAACGAAACTTGCCAGGACACATGTCAGTGAAATGTACCCAGGGGAAGATGCATATTAATAATCTTACATGTAGTCTGGGCCCAAATTCTGGAGTATAGGAAGTGCGTATAAATTGTAGTAGGGGAGAAATATAGATATGTAAATAAAATGGGCTCGAACGGCTGAACCGAATCACCTGGGTATAAATCAGGTGTCATAACTACAAGGCTAAAAGGTCCGGACCAGTTTAACCGGTCAATTATAGCCTTTAATACCCATACAGTGATGTAGATAATTATTTTTATCAATGCGTACTGAACGCATCAAAATAAATGTACAGTGTGTTTCGACAATACAACTAATTGCACGTTTTCTGAGGATTCTTATTCTACCCACTTATTCAGAATCAAACTGATAGATATGTGTACACGTGTGGATAAGATCATTTATTCAAGTTTGAAAATTAAAGTAAACTGGTTGATAATCCTGTAATCACATGTTATTCTATCATTTAGGCATGTTAAACCATACTTTTGTCCCCTGCACAGATAATAAGAGAGAAAAAATTAGGAAACTGGGATAAACTGGGATGGCTGTAGAACATGGAATACATCAAGTTTTAAATTGAAAACAATGACCATAAATCGATGCAAAATGCCTAGTCAATAAATCAAAGTGACACACTATTTTTAAACTTCATGAATAAACCTTTGGTAAACAATTTGTCTGGCCGAGGGACTGAAGGGAGAGCATCTATATGGCTTAAGTACTGAAGATACATAATATATTGCATGATGTGTAATATGGAACGATCAAATGCTGCATCAATATCATTTAACTACTTTTCGATTGGAGACAGAGCTAGCAGCCAGACAAAACTAGTTGAAAAAAAAATGTCATTTTGTGACAATTTTACAGGGTATTTTAATCTGAGTACACATAAAACCGTACACTGTTTGCGTACCACTGATTTTCACTGCGTACATGGTACGCAAAGGTTTGATTTTTTAATGCGTACCGAGCCAAAAAGTCGTGCGTACACACGCAGTACGCATCGTTATCTACATCGCTGCGGCATATACAATGTACTTCACCTGCCGCTCTATCATATATAAATTACAGCCTGCAAAAGTCTGAAGACAAGTCGAGACAATTAAATTTCTTGCTCTTGGGGACTGTGAATAAAAACTGAAAGGCATAAACATGTCAAATTAATGGGAGAAGTGCGAACGCAAACACTGGCGTTCTGTGTCGCAGAACTATGGTCACTCAAACAGCAGGCTAGCGCATCCTCAACTACATATGAACAATAAATTCTTAATATATACACCACTTACTAATTTCGCAAACTACCGAGTTTGAAATTAGCATATCTACTCATTGCACACCGCTACACTACTTCCCCACTCCGAGAAGACTCGTCCCGAACTACATGGATAAGGCAACTCCATTCTGGCAGTTTTCATTATCCCACCGCTGCAACCAAATAATGGCAAATATAAGTGTGGTTTATTATATTATGTATGCACCACTAACTTATTTCACAAACTACTGAGTTTGAAATGGAAAACGGAGTGGAGCTGTATCTGGATGATGTTACTGTTTGGAAAGTACATGTTTATTTGTTGGCCCTTAGGGAGTTGATGGGTGTGCCAACAGAAAACTCTGAAGTCAAGGTTTCTGAAAACTGGCGCAGGTCCTCCTCGGTATTGGTGATATCCGTTTTTCCAAAGAAATACTAGTCGCTTCTGTGGCTTCTTTCTGAGTGGTATGACGTTTACATCTGTGAGAACGATGGTCGCTCTATCCACGCACACTACCAAGTATCCAAGTAAGTAAGTATCTGTTTATAGCACTTGCAAATGATGTCTGAAACGCAAATAAGTGATGATTTCGACAATACCTTGTTTTAGTGCGAGGTATTGTCCACGTTACGAAAAATGACTGCGTCAGGTGTATTCCCTGGTGAAGTATAGTCAATTTGGCGTATCTTTATTACGAATTTTCGGCCCACATAGGAGCAAAAAAGCAAGGGTATAACACATATAAAACATAATATAAGCAAGGAAAGAATTTCAAATGACAGATATTACATAAACTAAGGAAGTGTGTGTATGTGGGGGGGGGGTGAAGTATGATCAATGTGAATTATGGTCCATGTGAAATACTAGTAAACTACAATTGTGTATGTATGTGAGCGTCTTTGGGCTGAGCCACACAATACAAATGATCCAATTGTTGTTGTTGTTGTTGTTGTTGTTTGTAACTTCCTCAAATGTCTGTAGAACTTCACGTTGGTGAATTAATGCGTTTATTTTAAACTTTTACTTTTTAATTTGCACCCCACCGATATTCAGAAATGTTTATTTCAATTCAATCCAATGTGAATTATGCATATATGACCACATGTATGGTGATACATGGACTATTTCATAACTTCAAATCCTACTCTCGTAAACAATATTGAAATCCACCCTGGCATTGCAGACCATGATGCAGTTCTAGTCAGTGCAAACATTAAACCCTATGAAAGTAAGCAAATTCCAAGATCTGTCCCTCTTTACAAAAAGACAAACTGGGATGGCTTCAAGCTATACATAAGATCATTCTGCATTGAAATTTTGGCTAATCATACCAACAAAGATGTTGAACAAATTTGGTCCTCCCTTAAAACAGCAATCGAAACCGGTATTTCCCAGTTTGTACCAATCAAGAAAATTGGCTCAAAAAGAAGCATGCCATGGATCACTCAGGAAATAAAAAGGCTGATCCGTAAGCGCGACAGCCTATTTCAGAAACAAAAGAAAGGACACCCCCGGGATAGACGTCATTTCAAGGAGGTGAAACACCTTGTGCAGACCAAAATAAAGTCCGCATACAACAATTACCTGCAGTCGATACAAGGCCTCAGTAACGAAGAAGGTGCCACTACTACAGACTCTGATCAGCAAAACTTTGCCCCTAAGAAACTGTTCTCCTTGATCAAAAACGCAAAACAGGATGCTCATGGTGTTTCTCCTCTTAAAGATAAAGTTTCAGGTACCACATTTTCTCAAAGTAAAGATAAAGCTACTTTGTTAAATAAGCAATTTCAGTCAGTATTCTCACAACTTTCACCTCTAAAACTCCACCAACTATGTATAGATAAACTCCAGGATTACTTCTCTGTTCGCATTCCTCAGCAGTTCCAGTGTAATTATCCTAAAATGCCTGAATTTAACATTGATCAGAATGGTATACTCAAATTATTGTCAAAATTAAAACCAGATAAAGCAGCAGGTCCAGACGGAATTAAGCCTATAGGACTGAAAGAACTTAGAGAGGAGATCACACCTGTAATCCAACTGCTTTTTCAGAAATCTCTCTCCACCGATAATATACCCACAGACTGGAAAAAAGCTAATGTGAGCCCGGTTTTCAAGAAGGGAACAAAAAGTGATCCAGCCAATTATAGGCCCATCTCCTTGACATGCATATTATGCAAGGTGATGGAGCATATAATTGCTTCCAAACTGACACATTTTAACCAGAATAATATCCTCTACGATCTCCAGCACGGGTTCAGAGAAAGGAGATCATGTGAGACAGCTCATACAGCTTGTTGAAGACCTGGGCAGACAGCTAGTAGATGGTAAGCAAGTTGATCTTGTCCTACTTTATTTTAGTAAGGCATTTGACAAGGTCAGTCATTCCAAACTCTTATTCAAACTATCTCAGCATGGAGTGAAAGGTAATACTCTAAACTGGATTAGAGCTTTTCTTGTGGGTCGAACCCAGGCTGTAGTGCTGGAGGGGGAGAGCTCATCTGAGGTCCCTGTGACATCTGGTGTGCCTCAGGGATCTGTTCTTGGGCCTCTCCTCTTTCTGCTCTATATAAACGACCTGCCACAAAACATCCAATCTCAAGTCAGACTCTTCGCCGATGACACTGCTGTTTACCTAACTGTTGGCTCTTCAGGTGACAGGGATATCCTTCAAGCAGATCTTGATACCCTACAGACTTGGGAACACGCTTGGGATATGGAATTTAACCCAAGTAAGTGCCAGGTGCTCCATATCACAAAGCAAAAACAACCTTTAAATACTCAGTATACCCTTCATGATCAGATACTTGAGTCGACTAACACTGCTAAATATCTCGGTGTAACACTTTCTAAAGATCTTAGCTGGAATGAGCACATCAGTTCAATAACCGCCAAAGCAAATGGAACACTAGGATTTGTCAAACGCAATGTAAAAACCAATAATTCAAAAGTTAAAGAACTGGCATACAAAACTTTAATCCGCCCCCAAGTCGAACACGCCTCCCCAGTTTGGTCTCCCCACACAAAAGAAAACATTAATAAAATTGAAAAGATAAAGATAAAGATAAAGAAGCTTTATTTAACGTCGCGTTTTTTAACAGACAACATTAGCTCATGAGCTATTATGCGACATAACAAATATCCTTAACAGATACTTACCTGCCTTCTTGTATCTTCCTGGAACTACCCTTTTATTGCGAGCGTCAGCAAGGGAGCTACCAGTACCATTTTTACGCCTTTGGTATGGCGCGGCCGAGGATCGAACCTGCGACCTCCCGATCCCGAAGCGGACGCTCTACCACTTGAGCTATCGGAGCCCGTGAGCTATCGGAGCCGAAATGATCCAAAGTGGGTAACTGGCAATTTCCCCTCATATGATAGTGTTTCCAATATGTTGTGTGAGCTTGGTTGGAGATCACTGGCAGACAGACGGATTGATGCTCGCATGATAATGCTTTATAAGATAATACATGGGTATGTTGCCATTCAACTACCATCATACTTTGAAAGACCCACGAGGTACACTCGTCACATGCACCCTCTTGCTTTCAGACAGATACACACTGGCGTAAAGTACTATCAGAACTCATTCTATCCTGCGTCGATTGTTCTCTGGAACAGACTTCCTTCTGAAGTTGTCCTACTGGATGATCTTGACTCCTTCAGGAGAGAAGTCAGTAAGATCACTCACACTCTACCATAATCTTATACACTGTTTTTAAGCTCTTTTAACTTCACCTCTTCTTCACTAACACTATGCCCTTTTTAAATCCAGTCTTACTATTGCACTTTTAAATCTCCTACAATCTTGCTTTTATTCTAGCACTGACAGCGCAACTGCACATAATAATAGTAAGAGGGTGCTGCAGTATGAAAAGATAAGATAGATACATGTAACTGTGTTCAGGCACTATTTTCTACAAGCGAATATCAAAGGTAGCATGTAACAATGTTATAAAAGTGGTTCGAGATATGGTACCAGGAGGCTATGATAATTCAGATCAGTCCGAGATGGTGGTGTTGAAATGACCCGGAGTTGCATGCACGAGTATAGTACAAATAGACACTATATTGAAATTCTTGCGCCAATATATAACATTTTCTATTTCAGTCACCCGGCTTTATCGCATTTTTTATGTCGATAATTATTTATTAATTTATTGTGTATTTTGTATGTTTGCGGATTCTTCATTGTCATTTTTGTCCGAAGAACATTAGTTTATTTTTGGGATTACTTTATTACAGCGGAGTGACAGACCGGATTACTGCGCTTCCGCTCTACGTGGAATAACACCAGCGTGTGACGCTCAAATTTTCTCTTCCTTTTGTAACAAGATTAACCAAACAAATAAATTCCAATCATGCCGGCTAAACAGAGAATGCGATTGCAGAATGAAAAACACAGCAAGAACATTACAACGAGAGGAAATGTGCCGAAATCTTTGGTATGTATTTTGCTTTTTTTCATTTTCAAAATTTTGACAGCAGCTGTCAAATCCTGTTTTTCAATGAATTTTTTTTTTTTTTTGTTGATTTTGATGACCTTTGGAATGTTAGATCCAGACCGTCAGCTATAGTTTACAGTCTACATGTATACATACTTAGCATTCCGAATGCCTCACACATGCGTATGCTTAGTGAGAAAAAATATTCTCGCCTCGTACTGACTTAATGTATTCTCGCGCTAAATGTGTTCTCACGGCAAGTAGTATTTTGTGAATAAACGCACAACTATGACCACAACTTGCTGCATTTCCAGAGGAATACATCACTTTAATATCAACCTTTCATTGACCAAAAGTTTATCAAACATTTCCTATTTTCAGGTGAATAATAGTTAAATAAAATAATTGGTATGAAAATCAATTAAATTTCCTTAGACCTGTAATACCCCTTCTATTCTAGACTTTATTTCTCCTCCAAAACGAAAGAAGTGCATCTCATTTTGATACATTTGGATTGTCAACTAATTGCTTTAAATAGTTTGGCATGTTTTGATCACATGACTTGAACACAATTTTTTTCCTCCACAAGAAAACACAAGTAACATGGAAATACATTACTCTGAATCCAAGATGGCCGCTTTATGCAGGGTTTGTTTACCAAGTTTGTGAAAAGTCAGAAATCAATGGATCTTCTTGATTCCTTGTCAGAATGAAGTAGGTTATTCAAGGATTAGAAACAGTACAACAGTTTCCTGCTTTTCAGTTGATATTTTAGCAGCTTTCAGTTTTACTGTTAAGTAGTGTGAGAATACATTCATCCGGGCTACATCACCATAAGCCATTTCAATTGTGAAAATCACTGTGAAAAAAGAAATCCTGCTCACCTGGTCTTCGCTCACTAGTTGAAGAGATATTGAATTTTGTCGCTATACGATGTTTGATTAAAAAGAATCTTTCTTTTCTTACTGCAGTGCCCTCTTTCGAGTATTATAATTATGTGCAGTTGCGCTGTCAGTACAAGAATAAAAGTATCTGTTTTAAATCCATAATTTCTGTCAGATTTACTCACCATTTTGTTATACTGTGACCATCTGCACTTGTTTTTTCTGGCGCTGGGCTCCAACTAATCAGAAAGCAGTTAGTGACACACCTGTACACATGGAAGCAAGCGCCGTGACTTCAAAGTCAAGTTTGGAGGCGCTCCCCACGTGTCAACCATGTGTACAGTAATTTTTTTTTATTCGATTGAAAAGTTTGCTATAATATGTGTCTCAAAGTTGTAACCAACAATTTGCATGAGAAATTTCAAGTTTTAAGCATGTTTGAATCTTTATAGTGGCAGAAAGATTCTTGAGTCTGTCACTCAGATGTGTCAAGGAGTGGACCCATCACAAATCCATATCAGTTATATTGCCACAAGGATTTGGAGTATCTAAACTTTTAACCGAATCATTTGTGACAAGAATTTAATGGATGGAACTACCAAACTCAGTTATTTTGTTTGCACCATTCAAAAGATGAACATGCAACAGATTTAATATGCATAGCCCCAAAACTTACAAGTGCGTTTAACATGATTACTGAGTCAGTACTCCTGTTCTTCCATCACACTGATTGATTTTATCACTATGTGTGAAATGGTCTTGGAACATGTGGAAAGAGGCACAAAACTGTATACTTAAAGAAAAATAGTGACAAAAGTCATATGTATATATCATTTTTGTTTTTCAGAAACCAGCTGAAGAAAAATACCCAGTAGGACCCTGGTTGTTGGCACTTTTTATCTTTGTTGTATGTGGCTCAGGTAAAAACATGTTCCATTTTATTTCACTGTCCGAGTGCTGATCAAAATATACATCATAGAAGCCTGTATATTTTATGATCGGGTTTATCATCCCACCAACAGCTTAGGTCATTGTATGACCTAAGCTCTTGGTGGGATGTTAAATCCAATCACAAGAATACGTAAAATAATCATCAATGATCAAATTGACAAACATTAGACTCTCGGTCTTTATGACTCTTCTTCAAGACTTGACAATAATCTCATGAATGCTTAAATATCTAGTTTTGTACAATATAGGTGCAGCTTAGCTGCCATCTCTACTGGTTAATCTAAGTGCCACTGTCTGGAAGAGAGTTGTTTAAAAGGGGCCACGTTGATACTTGGTGCAGACTCTTTCGGACTTTGGGATGGGACGATTTAGTCTAATATTATTTTCATATAATTATTTCATTTTTCTGAAAAGAGTCTCACAACTAAACTGAGTGACATTTATAAATTGAAGACATTCAGATGAATATTATGCAATTTGAATCATACATAAACACCATATTGTGTCTCAGGCTGTCAAATGTTGAAAAATTATATTTTTATTGTGCTGTCAATATTATTTTAATTGGGCCATATCAGGTGAAAACCAGCTTTTTGCGCAGCAACATGACAAAAGATCACTGATCACATCCAATTATCCAATACATTTATATATATTGTTTTTGCAACACAGTTGGAACAATCCATCATCTTCCTTAAACCAGAATTTAAAGCCTTTAGCTATCTTTTGTGATTTAACAGTCCTAATTCGTGAAGCCCCACAGACAGTTTTCTTGTGACATTGCTCAATTAGTTGCTTGTAGCAATATGCAACACTTGAACAGCTGTTATTTCCTTGACATAAGTCACATAATGTTTGCAATAAATTACGTATTAAGAAAATGCTACTGACAACTCTAGTTGATCTAGATCTAAGATAAGACTTTATCTTTGTCACTGTAACAAATATCTTGTTCTGCCTGTCCTCATGGTCCTAGAACAATGCCAGTACACAACTTAAGATATTGGTCCTGACTCCTGACATGACTGAGAAATTGTTGACTGGTACCTAATATTCACGTTGGAGCCTGCTCGTTATAATGTTTCATACAACCTAGGTGTTTCCATCAAAATTGGTTGTTGGTTACTTAAGGGTTTGGCATCCCACCAACAACTATGGTCATATAGAGACTGAACCTCAATTTACAGTCTCATCCGAATGACTGGAGAAGCCAGGGATCAAAACCCACAACACATTACAAAAACTTGCCCATACAGTATACAGAGAGTTTTTTCGGAAGTAACAGCTGAAAATTTCATTGAAAATTCTTTATTTTTTTTTAATATTTTCGCTCAAAACATACATTGTGGGTACACATTAGAACTGCCTCAGTGAGGCAGAACTGCCTCAGTGAGGTGGTTCTAACGGGTACCCACAATGTATGTTTTGGATCAAAAATAAGAAAATTAGGTGTACCCCTGCAAACCCCAGTTTTTCTGCATAAAAGAGGGGTTTGTATGAATTTCACAGACATGTTTTCCTGATGATGTTACAGATGAGTGGCTCCAGCAAAGTGATAAAATTGTTGCATTTCAAAGCATTTTCTCACAGTATTTAGGTGGCATTTTGCCTTAATGCATACAGTGTTAAGTTATACATACCATGTGTCTTATCTGGCTATTTCTTCTAATTTCAGCAATTTTCCAAATTATCCAGAGCATACGAATGTACTAGTCAGTGACCAAGATGGGAACAATTCATAGTGTACGGAATGGAACATTATTACGGAACGGAACATTGTCATGTCTCAGGAAGAAACAGGAAATTACGATTTGGCTGATTGACTCTCGGTGACACAGATATGAAGAGTATTTGATGAAATGGACATATTTTTTAAAATAGATGATTTTACAATGTTCAACGTCACATGGAAATAATGCATTTTATTTCTAGAACTTTGTAAGAACTGCAGTCATGTCATATTTTATATTTTATAAAACTAGTTTTATAGCTAGAATTCAATGCTTTATTTTAGGTTTTAAGCATGTTTTTTTTTTTTGCCCAGCAGCACAGAAGTTCATAGAATTTTACTTCCTTTTTAAAGGTCATAAAATGAATATTTTGAATAATTAATGTAGCACCCTTTTGGAAAATTCAATGTCCTTTTCTGACAGGATGCAGTAAAAATGAATAGGGATAACAGAGAAATTATTCAAGAGTCAACTCAAGTTCCATTCAAGTACTCTTTTTTTCTGTTTCTACAAGTTCTTCATTGACATTTCCAGCATGACGTTCATCAACTCATAAGATATTGTCATCAGTAAATCTTCCATCATATGAGCTGTCTTGTGAGAAAACCAACAATGTGGTTTCCAAACAGGTCCGACACAAATCAGGCTGTACAGTCACAGAAGATGGCTGGAGGCCTGAAATTTCTGATTTAAGAAGAGGAGGAAGTGTACTATCCATATAGCGAAAACAAATACGCAGATCAGCTTCACGGTTACCGCGAAGCTGATCTGCGTCTTTGTTTTTCGCCTACGCAGATTGTTGGTTTTCTCATGAAGCAGCTCATCTAAAGTGAGCTGCATAATGAGAAACCCTGTTCTTTGTGTTTCCAACCAGGTCTGACACACACCGGCGGAACTGAAGATTACTAGAAGCTTGAAATTTCACTGAAATTATGTTGGCATTGCAAATTAAAGGATTTTTGCTATCATTGATAGCCGATCAGCTCCACATTAACTGTGAAACTGATCTGCATCTGCGTCCTATTTCACATGCAAAATGCAGGTTTTCACATGATGCAGCTTAAAGAATTCATTGTTGTTAAGGTCTCTTTTCATGTTGAAAAGGATCAGTTTCAGTGTTTGAAAAGTACAACTTAACTAGAGTAAAAGTTATAAAGTGAATCGCGGTGTGAGAAAATCAGTCTTTGTATTTTCCGACCAAGTGCCGTTAATGCACAGCTGATCTGCATCTTAATTTGCAAATTTTTCAAGTAATGAGGCTGCCTTAGATTTTGTTCAGTTGCAGGATTGTTAAGCTGTACTGTTCAAACTGTCTGACCTAAGCTGCTTTAGGTTAGCATACACGTCCACTCAGTCAGTGTATCATTCTGGCTCTGTCAAGTGCTGTGGATCTCAAAGTACCAATATTTGAGCCGCCACATGGGAAAACCAACAGTCCGCATAGGCGAAAACAAAGGCGCAGATCAGCGCCTTTGTTTTCGGTACTCAGATAGTACAGTTCCTCTTCTACTTAAATCCGAAATTTCAAGATTCTAGCTCTTTTCTAGGAACTTTCGGACCTGGTCGGAAACCACATTGTTGGTTTTCCCACGAGGCGGCTCATCTTGTCAGACTGTGTGATGCTGTGGCTGATCAGAGTCGCTACTGGGTGCTCTGAGTTTACTGGTTTCAACCCATAGCAACTTCGGTCAATTTGTTTTTGCATACATCTGTAAATACAAATTTGTAAATAAAACAGTTATATGTATATATTATTATATGATTAAATGACAGAAAAAGAGATTGTTTCCATGGTAATCCATAAGTAATTTATAGTATTTCTCCAATGTAAATGTGTAGATCATGTGAAGGGTCTCTTTAAATTTTTCACAAGTTAAATTTCCCGTCTCCATATGACATTAACTGTTGGTGGGACATTAAACCTCAAAACAACCAACTATACAACAACTTGTCGTTTTTCATGAAGAAATTCTTAGCATTAAATCGAGATGCCGATTTTGATCATTTTGCTCATTTTAAATGATCACTTTAATAAAGTGATTTTAAATTCAAATGGATATGCACAACATTGGTCTATATGGAGAATTAGAATGAGTTATCTTTCTTTTACCATCAACTCTCTCTTTTTCTGCCACTCTGCTAGAGTAAATGTAGCATCAAAGTGTGTGTGAGTAAAAGTAAATTAATCATAATTTGAGGTGAATGGGTATCAGTGTCGACCAAGTAGACTAAATTCAGAAGGATATTTGTGTTAAAATGAAGTAAAGATGTGTATGTGTATTTGAATGATGTGTAGTCTGATAAAATTTGTGTTGATGATTTCAAAATACACATTTATTATATGGCAAGTGATGAAATATAGAGAAATATGTATTAAATATAACCAATATTTGAAAAAGTTATATTTTCACATGTGAAAATATAAAAAAGTTATATTTTCACATGTGAAAATATAAGATATGGGAATACGCAAATTACGATTCCACCGTTTTATTTCTAATTTATACGTTACTAAATTTTATAATCTATGCTTATGTTGACGCAATGAACGTTCACACACAATAGCGACGTAATGACGTGACGTAATGACGTCATTTAAGATTTTGACGTCATATGCTTTATCGCGCAACGTTACAATGACTACATGCAATATAATAAAAAGAAAATTCAAGTTTTTGGAGTGAATATGAGTTTTATTTCATCTCGTGAAGTGAAAAATTATATTTCATTCGTGCCTTCGGCACTCATGAAATATAAAATTTTTTCACTTCACTCAATGAAATAAAACTCATATTCACTCCAAAAACATGAATATCCTCTATGTATTTAATATCTCTGTCATTTCATTTGCTGCAAACAGTTAAGGAAATAGAGTACATCTGTATGTATCAAAATGCTAAGGATGAATGAAATAACTGCATGGTATCTATTTCATAATTTATTGTAAAATTATACCATCAACATTAACATGATTAAAGCAAGGAGGCTTTGGATTGCTTTATAATACATAACTGATAGAAAATGTACTATGTACATGCTACACGGTCAAAATTAGCTGTAGTATTAATTAAACCAATGATTTTCATTATTGACATTTCTTTGTTTTTTCTGTATTGCAATGTTAAAAGAAGATTTAAAGTTCAAATGAGTGAGAAATACATGTAAAAGTAAAGGAAAAGATACTGCACATTTCTTCCTTGTATTGTAAAGCTGGCTTTACATTTTGCATGGCATCATTTTCTGTTTTATTTTCATTTACTGAATATAAGAAATAAGCGAAGTAATTATATTTAGCAGAGTAAATAAGAAAATATATAATTAATGCTTCTAAACTAATTTTTGGATTTGAAGTGTGCCAAAGATATTTTGGAAGTAAACAGACAAAAAAGTGCTAGAGATCATATTTCTTCCTTTTCCATTTCTTACAAAATTCAACTACTGCATATATGATACAGTATTTGATTTATAGAACTGGCCATGTTCCTTTATTCCATATGGTAATGGTTCACATATTCTGCCATTTTCATAATATTTGTAACGGTCATAAAAAATATAATTTTTTGCATCTATCATGCCAAGGTATATGCAAAGTATATTCAGCCTTGAATTGCCATTACATAACGAAAACTTGCCCATGCAACAAATCATATATTTTTGAGCTCTAAAAATTGAAAATTTTCAGCTGATAAATTATGATATTTTTCTTATTTTTGCTCAAAATATAGATTGTGAGTACACGTTAGAACCGCCTCGGCGAGGCGGTTCTAACGAGTACCCACAATCTATGTTTTGGAGCAAAAATTAGAAAAATAGATATACCCCTGCAAACCCCAGTTTTGCTATATAAAAGTGGGGTTTAAGGGGGTACACATTTCACGGACATGTTTTCCTGATGATGTGTTCTTACCAGGGAGTTAGATAACATTCAATACTACATGTACATCATTTTACTGAATTTTCTGGTTTGTTTGTATATCTTTGATAAGCAAATGTTTTGGATAAAAATCACAGAAAAAAAAAAATCACAGAAAAAGGCCAAATCTTGAAAGAGAAAACAAAATGCTTTTTGAATGTTTCATAAAAAATTGAACCTGTCTTAGTTTTTGGTCAGTAAGCAAGGTAACAGTTAAACTGCAAACATGTCATGTCACTGACAGAATTTTATTTTTTAAATCGTAA
This sequence comes from Rugalucina vietnamica, assembly GCA_964017185.1. Taxonomy (NCBI): domain Eukaryota; kingdom Metazoa; phylum Mollusca; class Bivalvia; order Lucinida; family Lucinidae; genus Rugalucina; species Rugalucina vietnamica. The sequence goes on along the minus strand of OZ024883.1, from coordinate 41,549,541 downwards.
AATAAATGTTAATAAAGGAAGAGAAAAACTCTTGAAGTGTTCCTTGTTCTTTGGAATCTGGCCTGGCTGGTACAGTGAAAAGTTGTGGTAAAGACTTTTGAAAACACAGCAAAACGCATACTAACATGTATATTTGGGAATGATGTTCATCACGAAAACTTGTCCACATGCAATATACAGAGAATTATTCTTTTTAGCTCACCTGAGCCGTTAGGCTCACAAGGTGAGCTTATAGGATGGCCATGATCCGGCGTCCGTCCGTCGTCCGTCCACAATTTCAAAGATCTTCTCCTCTGAAACCACTTGGCCAATCAAAGCCAAATTTTATATGAAGCATCTATAGGAAGGGGGAACCAATGTGTATATAAGAAATCCAGGTCACATGACCAAGATGGCCGCCATGCCCATATATGGTAAAAACCCTTCAAAAATCTTCTTCTCCAGAACTGGTGGACCGATTTCAACAAAACTTGGCATGAAACATCAATGGCTTAAGGACTACAATGTATATATAAATCATGACCCAGTGATGACCTTGACCTATTTTACGACAAGGTCAACATAGGTTGCCTATGCCTTTGAATGGGGATAACTGTAATTTGTCGGTTGAAGGGAAAGACTTGCAGGCAATTGGCAAATGGACAGGATATTGATTATTATGAAGAAAAATAATGGACACCAGGGAATCATCTGCCCCTTTACTGGGGCTTTTTTCCATAATATGCAAACATGTTTATTGGTATATACGTACAACAGATCTCAGGTGAGCGTTTACAGGACCATTGGTCCTCTGTTTTTTTTTTCAGAAGCAAAAATTGAAAATTTTATCTGAAAAAGTTTGATATTTTTAATATTTTTGCTCAAGACATTGATATTTTTAATATTTTTGCTCAAAACATTGATATTTTTAATATTTTTGCTCGAAACATAGAGTGTGGGTACAAACGAGTACTAACGAGTACCCATAATCTACGAGGGGGATTCAAAAAGTTCGAGGAAAAGTGCTGCCAAATTTGTAATTGTCATGGGAAATTTACGTTATCTGTGCATGTTGTAAATTAACATATACTCGTAGTTAACATATGCACAACATTTGAATAAAATCGGATGAAAATTAGGCATTAAATCGCGTGCGTTTCTAAGGTAACAACAGTAAAACCGGCCCAACGTCATAACAACGTCAAGCTATACGCATTCATGCCGCAGTTGGCTAGCTCTTAAGCATTTTTAGCTCACCTGAGCCGAAGGCTCACAAGGTGAGCTTATAGTACAGAAGTCAAGCCGGCGTGCGTCCGCACGTCCGTCCGTCCGTCCGTCCGTTCACATTTTCAAACTCAAATATCTCTAAGACAACATGGCTGATCGCAATCAAATTTTATCTAAAGCATCATTGAGGAGGGGGAAAGGTTGTATTAGGTTTTGGGCCAGGTCGGATCAGAACTCTGGTAAAAAAATCTTCTTCTCCGAGACCACAAGGCCCAGAGCTTTCATATTTTGTCAGTAGCAATGTATAGTGGTCCTCTTTATAAATCCTGCCAACCGTGCCCCTAGGGTCCATACGGGCCCTGCCCCGGGGGCGTCATGGGAAAAACTTTCAAAAATCTTCTTCTCCGAAACCATAAGGCCCAGAGCTTTCATATTTTGTGTGTAGCAATGTATAGTGGTCCTCTTTATAAATCCTGCCTACCGTGCCCCTGTGGTCCATACGGGCCCCGCCCCGGGGGTGTCAAGGGAAAAACATAAAAAAATCTTCTCCAAAACCACAAGGCCCAAAGCTTTCATATTTTGTATGTAGCAATGTGTAGTGGTCCTCTATATAAATCCTGCCAATCATGCCCCTGGGGTCAAAAATGGCCCTGCCCCGGGGGTCATTAGCTCCCATAGACTTACAATGGGAAAAACATAAAAAAATCTTCTTCTCCGAAACCACAAGGCCCAGAGCTTTCATATTTTGTCAGTAGCAATGTATAGTGGTCCTCCATATAAATCCTGCCAACCGTGCCCCTGGGGTCCATACGGGCCCCGCCCCGGGGCCGTCATGGGAAAAACATAAAAAAATCTTCTCCGAAACCACAAGGCCCAGAGCTTTCATATTTTGTTTGTAGCAATGTATAGTGTTCCTCTTTATAAATCCTGCCAACCGTGCCCCTGGGGTCCATACTGGCCCCGCCCCGGGGGTGTCATGGGAAAAACTTTAAAAAATCTTCTCCGAAACCACAAGGCCCAAAGCTTTCATATTTTGTTTTTATCAATGTATAGTGGTCCTCCTTATAAATTCTGCCAACTGTGCTCCTGGGGTCCATATGGGCCCCGCCCCGGGGGCGTCATGGGAAAAACCTAAAAAAATCTTCTCCGAAACCATATGGCCCAGAGCTTTCATATGTTGTGTGGACCAATGTATAATACTCTCCTTTATAAATGCTGCCAACGGTGCCCCTGGGGTCCATATAGGCCACGCCTCAGGCATGTCATTATCTACCATAGACTCATAATGGAAATATATGAAAAAATCTCTGCAACAGCATGACACAAAGCTTGTATATTTGATATACAACATTGTCATGTGGAGCTCTACTTAAATCCTGCCAATCTTGCCCCTGGGGTCAAATATAGCCCCACCCAGGGTCATTATAGGACCCTGACCTTGTTAGATGATTTTTTCACGTGAACCAAAATGGCAGAAAAGAGGATACACAATCCAGTCAAGAGCAGTAGGGTTTCAAGGTCACATGACCAAGATGGCCACCATACCCATATATGGTAAAAACCCCAATTACTTAGTCCAGTGACTGTACTTGTTGACTCTCAGGTGAGCGATTGTTGCCCCTGGGCTACTTGTTAGCTCACCTGAGCCGAAGGCTCAAAGGGGAGCTTATAGGATAGGTAGGCACCCGGCGTCCGTCCGTCGGTGTCGGCGTCGTCCACCATTTTCAAAGATCTTCTCCTCTGAAACCGCTTGGCCAATCAAAGCCAAATTTTATACGAAGCATCTATAGGATGGGGGAACCAATGTATATATAAATAATCCAGGTCACATGACCAAGATGGCTGCCATGCCCATATATGGTAAAAACCTTTAAAAATCTTCTTCTCCAGAACCCAAAGGCCTAGTATCTTGAAACTTGGCATGTAGCATAAGGGACTCAAGGTCCACAATATGTATATAAATCATGATCCTGTGATGACCTTGACATATTTTACGGCAAGGTCAACATAGGTCGCCAATGCATTTGAATGGGGAAAACTTTTAAAATGTCATTTAAAGTGAAAGTCTTGCAGGAAATGGGCAGTAGGACTGAATATTAATGATTCTGAAAAAAAAAAAATGGACCCCAGGGCTCATATGCCCCCACCCCGGGGCAATATACATGTATATCTCCATAATATTCAAACATCTTCTCCCCTGAAACCGCTTGGCCAATCAAAGCCAAATTTTATGTGAAGCATCTATAGGATGGGGGAACCAATGTGTATATAAATAATCCAGGTCACATGACCAAGATGGCCGCCATGCCCATATATGGTAAAAAGCCTTCAAAAATCTTCTTCTCCGGAACCGGTTGACCGATTTCAACGAAACTTGGCGTGAAGTATTGATGACTCAAGTACTACAATATGTATATAAATCATGACCCTGTAATGACCTTGACCTATTTTATGGCAAGGTCAACATAGGTCGCCAATGCATTTAAATGGGGAAAACTTTTGAAATGTCATTTAAAGTGAAAGTCTTGCAGGAAATGCACAGTAGGACTGAATATTAATGATTCTGAAAATAATTGGTCCCCAGGAGCTCATATGCCCCCACCCTGTGGCAGTACACATGTTTATTTCCATAATATTCAAACACCTTCTTCTCTGAAACCTCTTGGCCAATCAAAGCCAAATTTTATGTGAAGCATCTATAGGATGGGGTAACCAATGTGTAAATAAATAATCCAGGTGACATGACCAAGATGGCCGCCATGCCCATATATGGTAAAAACCCTTCAAAAATCTTCTACTCCAGAACCAGTGGACTGATTTCAAAGAAACTTGGCATGAAGCATCGATGGCTAAAGTACTACAATGTGTATATAAATCATGACCCTGTGGTGACCTTGACCTATTTGATGACAAGGTCAACATAGGTTGCCAATGCATTTGAATGGGGAAAACTGTTAATTTAAAGGGAATAAATAAAATAGAAATTGACAAATGGACAGAATATTGATTATTCTGAAAACAAATGGCCCAAGGGCTTCATCTGCCCCTGCACTGGGGCTAAATACCATAATATTCAAACATGTTTATTGGCATATGTAGCAGATCTCAGGTGAGCGTTTACAGGACCATTGGTCCTCTGGTTGGAATCTACCTGGCAAACGGGCATCTAATTGTCAGATCTGTGTGTAAAACGCAGTGAATTGTGCCGAAACTACAATTCGATATGTTGTGTATTTCACGAATTCTACTCTTTTTCTATCGTGACGATCATTTTCGACAGCATGGCGTTATTTGACGTTTCGCTGCGTGAGTCGACATGTACGCTTTTCCGATCGTGTAGAAATCATGCATACTACTTGTTGATTGCCGTTTTCTTTATTTCCTTGTTGCCATATGCGCTTTCTGCTCTTAGCAGTGTTTCTTTCTTTTATAGTCCGTTCCAAACACACAATTTATCGAATACCGTTGTTCCCATCGCATTTTAGGCATACCCACTAAACAATATGGCCGCTTTACGCCCAAATGACGTCACACACTTATATGACGTCATGTGCTCACCGCAAACATATTGAATTTTGCTCATACAAAGTTTGGTGAAAAAAGCACGGCAAACTATCAAATGCAACGTCATCATTAAACATCGACTTTTTGCGAAAATGAACAAAAATGGGCCGGTAATGGTGATGTACGGTTTCCATAGCAACCACTGTTAACATTGTATTCATTGCAGAGCAGAAAAACTTGCTGTATAAATACAAATCATGTTTGTCTATATAACTGTAATAATTTAATTCAGATGATTTACAAAATAAGACAATGATGGCACTTTTCTGCGAACCGCTTTTTGAACGCCCTTCGTATGTTTTGGATCAGAAATAAGAAAAATAGATATACCTCTATAAGAGTGGGGTTTAAGGGGGTATACTTTTCATGGACATGTTTCCCTGATTGAAAGCAAAATGTTTCTTCTATTTTAAGTCAGTCCTAACATGCAGTGATATTCGTCAAACTAGGAAAACTTCCTTGTGCAAACTTATGTATAACATCAATGTATTAGATGTCATTAGTTTTGCCTTACAGAAGTTTTTATAGTGGAGTCTGTCAGACAATGACATGACGGAAAGATTGCTACAAAATATATTACGAAAATGTGCCCATGCAATATACAGACATTTTTTTGGTTGTAAAAATGAAAATTTTCAGTTGACAAATTTTGATATTTTTCCTAAACTATGTTTTGGAGCAAAAATAAGAAAAATAGGTATACCCCTGCATACCCCAGTTTTGCTATATAAAAGTGGGGTATTGAGTGCGGTGGCCTAGTGGTAGAGCGTCGGACTCTGTATATAGAGATCCTGGATTCGATTCCCACAAGCGTCACTGTTGTGTCCTTGAACAAGACACATTAACTCCCTACAGTACTGGTTAAAACCCAGGAAGCGATGGCTCCGTCCCGACATGACTGAAAAGTTGTTGACTGGGACATTAAAGCTCAATTCAAACCAAAAGTGGGGTATGAGGTGGTATACATTATATGGATATGAGCCGTCTCGTGGAAAAACCAACAATGTGGTTTTTGAACAGGCCCGACACAAATCAGGCTGTACAAGCACAGAAGATGGCTAGAGACTGGAAATTTTGGATTTAGAAAGGAGAGGAATTGTACTATCCGTGTAGCGAAAACAAAGGCACTGATCAGCTTCGCGGTTACCGCGAAGCTGATCTGCGTCTTTGTTTTCGCATATGCAGATTGTTGGTTTTCTCATGAGGCGGCTCATATGTTTTCGTGATGTATGACAAGATGGGAAACTTTACCAAGCATTTCCATAATTCTTAACTAGTGTATGTCAATATAGAAAAAATCCCGAAAAATATGCTTCTTTCAATTTACTAGATTGGGGGCTGGAAACCAGAGTGACATTGTCACCTTCTGTTAGGTTTGTAACAACAGACGTGGAACCGGCCTGGATAAATCGTTTGGACCCTGCGTACGCTGAAGCGATTTCAACACCATTGACTTCGATTTTGCATTCCACATATGAAACTTTTGCCTCCTTATCAGTGGATTTCTTCAAAATATGGACCGTAAACACGTACACCCCATTCTTGCGACAGCAATAAGTGCCAGTTGAATTGTCATAATGGGAACCAATATTCGTCGTCACTTTTTTGAATATGATTGGTCCAGGGCCGCTGATTGGCCCTGATACACTGAATCCTGAACGGAAGTCTGGAATTAAAATACATGTATTGATAACCTTTCCGGCACAGAAAAAGTTAAAAACAGATTTGCAAAACCATATAAAGCAAAATACATTTATGATATGAACATACTTTGATTTTGTTTCCATTATGGATCATCATGGCGACCATGTTGGACACCATCTTGGGCTTCGCTCGCAACTTTTTCATTACCGGACCAGTAGGTCCATATACAGTGAATCACTGTTATGCGTGAATGCTGATAATTTTGCCATGATTATGAGGTGGGTTAGGGTACTGATATCCATTTCATTTATATTTCAATAAATGAGTCACCGCATGGGAAAACCAACAATCTGCATAGACGAAAACAAAGACACAGAAGCTGATCAGCGCCTTTATTTTCGCTACACGGATAGTGCAACCTCTCTTCTTAAATCCGAAATTTCAAGCTTCTGGCCATCTTATGTGCTTGTAGAGCTCGGTTTGTGTCGGACCTGGTCGGAAACCCAAATTGTTGGTTTTCTCATGCACAGGCTCAAACGATACGTTCTGATATACCGGGCAACGCTGCACCCACTAGAAATATAGGCATTTTCCCAACCCAACAGATGGCCAAGTCCGCTTAATCTGTGCAACGAACTTCAAAACAAACAACAGTAATCGCAATGGAACAACCGCCTTGATTTTTCAGTGTTGGGTTTCTTTGGAAAAATCACCCTTTCATTTTAAAATACTGATTGGATTTCATGAATCTTACCTGAAATTCTTTTGGAAGTTTGGTTGAAACTGGCACATTGCGCTGATAAGCTTTCTAGTGACTCCACACGATCTAAAATAAAAATCAAACATTTGTGATGATCACGTATCTTATTAGACAGTCACCACTGTTTAGTTCTTTGGTATTGGGAAAATGTGTGACCGTAATTTAAAAAAAAAAATCATTGTCGCCGACAGGTACTCACTGACATGTCGCATTTTTAGCTCACCTGAGCCGACACAGTTGAGTTTATAGTATACCCAGTAAGGAAGATCCAAATAAATGGTCCAGGTCACATGACCAAGACGGCCGCCATGCCCATATACGGTAAGAGCCTTAAAATATCTCTAAATTGATTTCAGTGAAACGTCGGTGACTCTGGCCAACATAGTTTGTATAAATGGACTGATTTCAATGAATGTTGGTATGAAGCATCTGGGCCTCGAGGTCAAGGTTATCACTTTGGCCAAAATAACCTTAGCCAAAGGTCATTTATCAAATACCAAATTTCAGGTGAGCGTCCTTGGGACCATTGTCATCTGGTTTTTCGCATCAGTGTGAACTTGTTTTGATTGGTAATGGCTTAACGTCCATTCAACAATTTGCAAGTCATGTGGGGACAGAGCCACCCACCACTGTGTGGGTACTAATCAGTATTGTGTGAAGCTTATTTAGAGTGCTTGCTCAAGGTCAGTACATAGGGTGGAGGTAAATATCTCATACTCTGGAGACCTGACATCGCGCTCCCAATACGAACTGTAAATTCATGATGCGGCTATGCTCCTGTCATTTCTTCGTTTGCAGTCATTTAAAAGCCAAATTTGGACAGATCCAACAATTCAAATGCGCGATTTCTAGATGTAATGAATTTTCTTGCACACCAGACAGAAATTGCCACACTTTTTGCCTGGGTGATAAAATTGCATCTCACCCAGGTGTTCTCACCCAGGCTAAGTGCGCCAAAAAATTACGCAAAACCTTGAAATAAACCAGATTTGGGGGGTTGTTGTGCAAGAAAAAGAATCTAATATGGTGTTCTTTTCTAGATAGAAGTTTCCAACCCTCGGGATGACCGTGCTGAGCGGAACCTCGGCGGAGCCTCGGTTCCGCTCAGCACGGTCATCCCTTGGGTTGGAAACTTCCATCTTGAACAGAACCCCATATAAGATTCTTATACTCTCTCCAGGTTTATAGAAAATGGCTCACCGGTTTATAACGGGCAGCCGAATCAAGCCTCAGCAAACCCCCGTCGGTGGAAAAGCATGCTCAACCACAAAGGGTGGTATACTGCGCTATATAGTCAACACTTAATGGATTCACAAAGTTTCGAGTTTCTAATTTGCATATTACAAGCACTCAAGATGCCGCTGATACGTTACACCAACGTATTCTACCAAGGAAAGCTATCCTGTCACACTATTAAACATTGACATTGGGGGTTGATTTTTTTTGTATGGTAAGACAGATTATTATACAGAAAACTGGTTAACACAGATCTCTCTTGCATAATTATGAGGTACAATTAAAAAATGAAGTAATTAGCTCTTTTAAAAAGGACTCAAATTTCCTCTTAATCTACTGATCTGTGTTACCTGCTGTGTTTCTTACAGTCTCGTTGAGAATGTCTAGTTGAACTGCCATGCTTTCCAGTGATTCTGCATTATCTACAAAACAAAGCAGCGAAAATTAGAACGGGTTAGGGTATTTCTGAACAACATAGTTGAGAATGTCTTACTGAACTGCCATGCTTTCCATGGATTCTGCATTATCTACAAAACAAAGCAGCTAAAATTGGCTTAGAATGATTTCAAGAATATTTTGATATGGCTATCAATGAGTATAATTGCAATTAATACTGTACACTGGCCTTCGTGTTATTTCAATAGCATGATGCCATATTTTGAATCGCAAGAATATGATTACATTTGTTCTCCATAAACTCATGCATTTTAGTATCTGTTACGAGTTCGTCGAGTCGATTCTAACAGATGCATACAGTATATGATTTTATGGATTTAATATTTTTATACCAACGCCTGATTCCTTTCATTTCAGCTGCCCTAGGCCGAAGATTTTAGCTTTAGGGTGGCCATGCTCCATCGTCCGTCCGTCAACAATTTCAAAGATCTTCTCATAAACTGCTTGGCCAATCAAAGCCAGACTTCATGTGGGGCATCCTTCAGAAGTGGGAACAAAGGTTTGTATAAATTGTCCCAATCACATGACCAAGATGGCCGCCATGGCTAAAAAATAGCAAAATCATTTTAAAATCTTCTTCTTCAAAACCAGAAGGCATATGATTTTGAAACGTGGCATGAAGCATCAGGAAATGGAGCTCTCCAAAGTTTGTATAACTCATTACCCAGTGATGACGTTGACCTATTTTACGGCAAGGTCAACATAGGTCGCCCATGCATTTGAATGGAGAAAATTGTTACAATGTCATTTGAAGGGAAAATATGGATTGAAGATTTATAATTTTGAAAAAAAAAAAAAAAAAAATGGTCCCCAGTGGTAGTTTGCCCCCATTCTACGTAGGACAATATACATGTAAATTACTAGTATTATAATATTCAAAGATCTTCTCTGAAACTGCTTTCGCAATAAAAGCCAGATTTTATATGAAACATCTATAGGAAGGGGGAACCAGTATGTACATAAATAATACAGGTCATAATTATATGACCATGATGGCCGCCATGCCCATATAAACCCCTTTAAAAACCGGTGAACTTATTTCAACAAAAGTTGGCACGTAGCATTGGGTACTAGAATACTACAGTGTGTACATAAATTATGACCATGTGATGACCTTGAGCTGCATGTACTTTACGGCAAGGTCAGCTTAGGTCGCATATACAGTAGAGTGTTAAACTGTCATTGAAAGAAAAAAATTCCAGGAAATGAACATAATATTTATGATTCTGAAAATAAAATTGACCCCAGTGGTTCATCTGTCCATACTCTGGCGTTATATACATGAATATGACCATAACAGTCAAACAAGTTTATTGGTACATACATGTATACCAGATCTCAGGTGAGCATTTACATGGCCATTGGATCTATCTGGTTACTATATTTCAGGTACAAATCTGGGGTAGCTTTCATACGGAAATGTTTTCTTGGTGACAGCGAGATTTTGAATCGCAAGAATATGATGACACAATCTGCCCTAACAGTCTCTACAGGAATGAGAATATTCTGAAATCATGGTCGTTCCATGCATAATGTGTCGACAAAAGGTACCTTCTACACATGATGACATCCGGTGAACAAGGTATCTGCACGGGGGAATGTTCAACTATCCGTCAATTGTCTTTAAGTCTAAGTCGTATAGAATTTACGTATAAATTGTTCTGATCATCACGACGAATAGTTTATACACACTTGGCCTAAAGACGAGCTGTGTTAGTACAAAAGAAATATAGGTAGCTTACATGTTCTTAGAGTCTTGTTGAGTGTGTTTAATTGTAGAGATAAGCTTTCCAATGACTGCTCATACTCTGCAAAATAGACCTATTTGTAAGTACATGTATAGCAGAGACAGAGAAGTATCCTGAACTTCTATACTGTTTAAACAAAATATACTGCACTTAGGTACTATTTAAAAATTTAAGCATACCATTCTGTACTTATATTTTGTTTAAACACACCATACTGCACTTATATGCGTTCAAACAAACCACAGTGTATTTATATGTTGGTTAATATATCAAACTACACTTATATGCTGCTTAAATACACCATACTGCACTTATATGCTGTTTAAACATACCATACTGGACTTTACTGCTGTTTTAACCTATCGCACTACACTTATATGCTGTATAAACAAAACACTGCATCTACTTGCTGTTTAAACATACCATACTTATATGCCGTTTAAACATAACATACGGCAATGATATGTTCGTTTTATACCATTTTACACTCAAATGTTGTTTTAACATACCGCACTGCACTTATATGCTGTTTAACTGCTGTTTTAACATATCGCACTACACATATGTTGTTTAAGCATAACATTCTGCACTGTTTGTTTGAACATAACGTTCTGCACTTATTTGCTGTTTAAACATACCACACTTATATGCCGTTTATGATATGTTCTTTATACATACCATATTGCACTCAGATGTGGTTTACTGAAACACACCACACTGCAATTGTATGGAGTTTAAACATACCATCCGTGGCCGAGTGGTTAAGGTCGCTGACTTCAGTGCTCTTAATCATTCGATCATCTCACCGCTGTGGGTTCGCGCCTCGCTCGGGGCACGAGTCACATGTGGGACAAGCCAAGTTCTGATTGCGGGTGTGTCAGGTTTTCCCCGGGTACTCCGGTTTTAACAAATATTGCTGCATGTACATGTGTACATTGTGTAAACATATATTGCTGCACTTGTATTATGTTTAAACATACCATTCTGCAATTAGATACTGTTTAAACATATACTGCCCATTTAAACATTGCTGCACTCATATCTTGTTAAACTTAATACTTTAAACATCTATAAGAGGGTCTGGATGGGGTATAATGATTAAAGAATAATGGCCTAAAATTTTAATGAGAGTGAATAAAGAGCCAAAAATTTAATGATTAGTGAATAAGTAGGTCCTAAAAAATAATGAATAAATGAAAAATTTTAATGAATAGCAGAATAATATGATGAATAGTGAATAATAACATTTTAAAGAATAATGAATATAAATTGGCTATGGAATTGTCTTAGATGGCCTCCCTGACGTTCCAGAATTTCATTTTTTTTCGCCCCCAGACCCGATTAAGCTCAAATGTTATAGTCATATTTCTGAAATCTTTGAATGTTTGGAAAGACATAGCATGTAGGGACTCACTTCATGAATCTTTTAAAAGATGTGTCATTTCCTGAGCCAGATACTTTGTTTGCTTATGTATATATATTTTCTTTTTATTCTGTTACCCCACTTTGTCCTTATTATGTATGTTCCATTCCTATAATGATAATCTTTTCTGTGGACGGACATCACTTTGCTTTTTTATATGACAGAGCATAATTATGGTGACTTTTGCAATCAGAAACAAGCCAGTACTAAGAACGTTAATGCAAATCTAACTGGCAGTTTATATGGCGCTACCTAATTTTTTCCTCGCTCGCTTCGCTCGCTCGGTATTTAAGACATTTATAAAATGTTTTGTACAATCAGGCACAAGCACAAAATCATACTTCACATAGTACTCCTATGCTTACTAGTTAACTAAATAAAAACAACAGCTTTTTATTATAACTTTTACCCCTGAAGTTACAATTTTTCTTAAATAACCTTTGATATGCATAATTGAACAGAAAGATTCAGGGTGAAACTCAGGGCATATTCAGTATACAGTTTGGAGGGGATTATATTCCCAACAAAATCAGTTAACTATTTTGGAAAGTTTCTATGTGGCTTTGTGGTCTAGCAGATAATATATGCTTCTCTCAAGATGTTAAAATCAAGGTTGCACTCAGCAGTCTACAATTAAGTATCATAGACCTAGTCTTTGTGGCTTTAGATAAGGGGTGCCTTAGGTGGGAAATACCTATATTTGCTATTAGAAATTAGCTGGGTGAAGAAGGCGGTTCTAGTAATTATCATATTTTAATGAATAATCGAGCTAATTTTAATGAATAAGCCAAAATTATAATGACAGTGAATAAATGGCTAAATTTTTAGTGATTAGTGAATACCAGGACCCCCCATCCAGACCCTCCTATAAGATACCCGTGAACATAAGAATATAGGTCTTTTTTGAAAAAAGTTAGCTAAACCTCGAAATTCCTTTCTTTTTCTTGTTCACACTCTGCATGCCAAATATCGATATTTGACCAACGCCGGAGTAAAATAGCTAACTCCGAGGCAATAGCCAACGGCTGAGGAATATGGTGAGTGTGTTTCTTGAAAACATGCAAAAAATAAGTAGAAATGCGCCTTTACTCAAGTTTCGCCTACTTTTGTATCTTTATTTCATGTTGAACAAGTGTTCCACATTAGTTTCATGTGAAACTATATCCGTATACTTGATTAAAGTAAGCACAATGTGCTTTACACATCTATCAACATAAATCAATCAATATGCGTGTTTCTGTGAGCAGATGTATGATCCACCGTGCACATATAAAAGCAACAGCCACTGACAGTCCAAACTAAAACAATAACACACCCTATATAATATTCTCTGGTCATTTTACATCATTTAAACGGAGCACTGTTTTAAGTGAGAAAATGAGGGTAACGTCTACGCCGGAGTATGATACGATCGCCACCGGAGGAACGGATTGAATGGGTACGACCAACGATGAGGCGTATTTGTGTTTAAAAGCTTGGTGTCCAGTGCACGAAGAAATAAAAGATAAATTTTACCGCTGATACGGCATGTGATTCATAATCTTTAAAGAAAGACAAAAAATATCGTACGTACAGTCAACTGCTGGCATGTTTTCCGTTAAAAAATCCCTTGATTTGCACTTCACGAGGTATATTAAGACAAGCTAATAAATGATTGACATATGAAATTGTGTATATAGAAGAAACAATGTATATCTGATATTAACACAACCAAAGCACGCTTGTATTTGGTCTATTTTGAACCTTTTTAAGCAGTTAATTAACAAACCCTCTTGCGTGACGAAATGAGGGTAACGTTAACGCCGGAGTAAGGTTCGACTGCAGTGAAGAGATAAGACCAACACGACGCCCGATTTTGTTCTCAAGATTTAATGGTCTTTTTATCAAGAAATAATATTTACTTTCACCCTATATTGATCTGTAATGACTATAATCTGCTACAATACGCTTACCTTGTGGCGTGGGATCGCGCGCGCACGTTTCAGTTACACGTTTTTCAAATTCGTAGTGTATCATAAATAAAGATATTTCTGTACACGAAGACACACACGAGTTACTATGCAGAACTTAAATGTTCATACCACTTTTTAAATACGAATAGTCATAATTTTATTAAAACACGGTAATGGGTATTCCTATCTTAAATCGGCATCGCAGCATTTCCATAACCTTGCACGTGCGTGCACGTATGTATCATTATAGAGATGTACCGTATATACCGTATCTGCCAACTATTGTTGCTACCACCCAATTTTCTTTATTTAGATCAGATCTTGATTTCAGTTCGAAATATGACAGGACCCTATAATGATATATATATGTAGCTGTCCTTGGAATTTTTTTATCTATCTCCATACTTACAAAAAGACTTAATAATGGTTATAAGTTCTAAGCATCACAGATTTACCGCTATAAATGAAATATTTGACCAATCGGAACAGACGTATCATTCATATTTATAACGATAAATATGTGCCGCATGTCTACGACGCTAATTAGCAATTATAGCTGTTTTAGTGCTCTGAAATGACATGAAATATTTTGAACAGTTATGAAAATATGCTTGACAGTTATAAAATCAATTTCAGAAATCAATATCAATGATCGTGACAAGGACTTCAACGACAAAGTAGAGTAAAACTATTTTTTCTGTTTTGAATCAGCATTCTGTGCAAACGTTATCATCCTCAGGCGTTCGCCATGTCCATATGTAATCTTCCTCCGGCGTTGGCGATCCCATTCCTTTTTCCACAAGGAGTCTTTGGTGGCGAATAATATCTAAACGCTTAGTCAGAAATGAGTTTTAAGTAAAATAGTTTGTACAGCGAATATGAGTTACAAATTATAGCGTGAATAGAGAATGAAAAGTTTTGACTTTAAAGAATTGTTGACTTCTAAATCAAAATTGACAATCAAAACCACAAAATCGTGCATGTTTTCTTGTATTTTATATGTTCCAGACAATGAATTGTAACATTTTGCAAATTTTATGTGGAGGCAAGACCATCTTACCACACTAACTTATCATAACAAATACATTATCCTCATGCTCTATAAAATAATTCAAAGTTTTGCTGACAAACCTTTACACGCTGTTCCTCAGGCGTTGGCTATTGCCTCGGAGTTAGCTATTTTACTCCGGCGTTGGTCAAATATCGATAATTGGCATGCAGAGTGTGTTGTTAACACCAGCGATATCATATTTTTTATCATTATAACAAATGAGCCACCTCGTGAGAAAACCAACAATCTGGATATGCGAAAACAAAGACGCAGATCAGCTTCGCGGAAAGTAACCGCGAAGCTGATCAGCGCCTTTGTTTTCGCTTCACAGATAGTACACTTCCTCTTCTTCTTAAATCCGAAATTTCAGGCTTCTAGACTGCTTCTGTGACTGTACAGGCCGGTTTGTGTCAGACCTGTTCGTAAACCACATTGTTGGTTTTCCCACGAGGCGGCTCAAATTATATTACCATTCTTAAATGTGGTAGAAGCAGCGTGTCGGTTGTCGATATTGAACTGCATGAGAGCTGAAACGAAAGATAATTCAATTTGAAAAATGCAGTCAAATTAAAAAAAAAAGTTAGAAAACGTCCTCTGATATTGTTTACAGAAATATATTAAGCCGATTGATTTTCGATATTGTTATTATTTTTATCAAGCAAGCTGTCTTCCCCATAAACAGGGCATGAGCATCACCGACAACAGTTTTTTTTATTAGTTTTATGGGCTACTAGATGCCTAAAAAATAAATCATATTACATACCGAGCCTCCTTTCTGTGACACTTTGCCATTTTATCTACAAAACATACGAATATATGTACGAGGGTCGTTCGGAAAGTTCGAATAATTGCCGCTTATCAATCGCTATAATATTCATAGTAAAACAGGAAAAAACATACATATTTTGACTTCAAAATAAATGCTATGAAAACCAGACATACTAAAATATGTTAACTGAAAGGTAGGACCACGACAAAGTCAAACGGACGTTGAGAAAACGTACATTAATCACCAACAATATCTACATGTAGTTCCTCTGTCTGCCCATCATTTTGTAATAAGTGTCCATACACCAGTTTCAGTATTTGGTGAAACACCTACCTTTGTCTATTTTGCAAATATTCTCATCGCATTTGTCGCAATTCTTAATGGAACAGCCCAGCGGGCACATGACGTCCGAATGACGTCATATCAACGTGACGTCGACGTCGATCTGACATCATTCTGACGTCATGTGCCTGCTGGGAGGAGTACATGGCCGGCTGGTTACATCTGATTTTATTCTGCTTTTAAAACATGAGTGTAATTTGTACGTAAATACTGGACCACATTATTCATATTTCCCCCAGTTTATTTGACCAGGCATGACGTTATTTAATCGCTCGATTATATTCTCAGATGATAAAGTTTAGTCAGTAACTTTGACAAGCCTCGCAACATTTTGCCCTGCCGCTTGCCTTAACTTTTTTAATTTGTAAAGAAACTTTCTTTCTGAATCTAATAAGAAAATATACAATTTGCACATATTGACAAAGTAACTGGCATTTTTCGTAAATACCCAAATAAATGATAAAATCGGGGCTTTTATATTGAATAAGCGTTGTCGAATAGCGGCTGTTACCGGAGACAAAGATCCGAAAACAAAAATCTCGAGAAATAACAAGTCAAAAATTATTTAAGAATTTGTAGATTACCTCCCTTTGATTTAAATATGAAGGAAAATATTTATTGGCGTATGCACTCTGGCAAAACCAAACATGATATTTTAATCGTTTTTCTTAAAAATGTTTGGTCTTATTCACATCTTTATTTTTTTATTTCTGGTAATTTTAATCCAAAATTTTCTAGCTTTCAGTTGTGGTTTTACCTGGCGAAAATAGTAAAACGAGCACTCTGTATTGTAAACTTACCAGACGATACAAGAAATACCCAGAGCCACCCGCTATTGCCATAACAACAATCGCCATGACAACACAGAAAAACTTCATGCAATTTGACGTCTTAGAAACCACTATCTCCCTCTCAACCGGAGTAATATTTCTGCTGTCCGATCGTTTCCTGAACGGCGAACCATAGAAAATGTCAGGGGGTTCTTCTTTCATGTCATGACCTTCAAAAATGGGGGGTGGTTCTGGGGGCTTATCGGCTTTTTCGTCTTGGGTTGGGGGCACCAGCAGCTCTTGTAGTTTGAATAGCTCGGCCTCTTCCATAAGTTAGTTGCTGAAGAGAGAAAACGATGCGTAATTCACAATAAATAAATAAATAAATAAATAAATAAATAAATAAATAAATAAATAAATAAATAAATCTATTGTTCTTCAAAAGTAAAATTTTTAGAAACATTTGAACGCTGTCACCATTGATCCTGAATCATGCTTGCCGCGGAACATGTTTTTTTTTGTACAGATTTTTCCAAAGTTATGAAAGCTGAAAAATTTCCGTAGACAGATTTCGATATATTTTTTTTTTTTATTTTTTTGCTCAAAACATTGTTTTGGGTACACGTTAGAACCGCCTCGCCGAGGCAGTTTTAACGAGTACCCACAATCTATGTTTTGCGTCAGAGATAAGTACAATACATGTAGGTATACCCCTTAAACCCCAGTTTTCCTTTATAAAAGTGGGGTTTAAGGGGGTATTCATTGCATGGGCATGTTTTCCTGATGATGCTTGCCGCAGATTCGTCTCGGGTCTACTGGGTAGTGATGTTGCACCGAACTCTGAGATGATTACAGGGACATAGAGGGTGCGCGATAAATTATGGGGCGTGGATTCTCTAAGATTTAATTATCCATTTAACACATCAACGAACACAAACAAACAGTCTTTTAGTTCGTGGATTAAAACATACGTACAGTAACTGTTGATTCTCTCGTACACAGATAAAATCTAAAACATCAGGAAAACATGTCCGTGAAATGTTTACCCGATTAACCCCCACTTTTATATAGAAAAAAAAAAAAAAACAGGGATTTGCAGGGGTATACCTAGATTGTGGGTACTCATTAGAACTAACGTGTACTCACAATCATTTTTTTAACCAAAATTATCAAAAATATCATTTTTTTGCAATGACATTTTCAATTTTTGCGTTTGAAAAAAAAAAAAATCTCTTAATATTGCATGGGCAAGTTTTCGTAATGTAAAGTCTCGTGATAAAGTTTTCCCCTTTTTGAAAATGATGTCAAGTGATTGCCATCTTCATGTCAAAATCGCATCCTCCTTAGTTACTAAAATAAGGAAAACATGACCATGAACGTTTTTTATGCTAAACCCCACTCCAGAAGTTGATAGACTCTAGTTTGTCAGAAGAATGACATATGGCTCTGTCAAGACGCAAAATGTTAAAATGTTATTATAACATTTTGCGTCTTGACATGGCTCTACCAGTGAATGGCTCTACCAGTGAATATCTCTGAACGTCTACAATTTGGCATGAATCGTCTTTGTTATGGACTACTAGAGGCAAAGTACTTGCTTTTTGACAAAAAATGTGCTCAAAAGTGTTTTTAATACAAGTGCTTTTACATAAACTGGGATGTATGTTCTGATACATGCTGTATGCTTTTAAGTTATGATCAAAAATTTTGCCAAATTCGTTTCTGCAGACTTTAAGTAAAAAGTCTTGTAACTTCCATTTTTTGTCCGATTTTGACAAACTTTCTACCAAAATGTAGGGCAGTGGAGAAATTGATAGACTTAAGTTTGTCAGAAGAATAACATATGAAGCTCTACCAGTGAATATCTTAACGTGTACAAGTTGGCATGGACTGTCAAGAACCGCCTTTGTTATGGACTACTAGAGGCAAATTAAAGTGCTTTTTTGACAGAAAATGTGCTGTCAGAATAGTATTTTTAATACACGTACTTTAAAATAAACTGAAATAATTTTACATGTGTTTTAATACACATGCTTTTAATTAAGTTGAAATCCCACTTCACACCTCTACGGTTGGTGAACAGATAAAATATATTTTATCAGGCCAACGGAAAGGGGTATCTGTTCACTTTGTTGTAACTCGTTGTGGTCTGCACTGTACCCGTATACCTGTATTTACCTGGAACAAAGGTCGCGCAAGCGTATTCGCGCAAACGTATTGAAAAAAATTCGCGCAAACGTATGGTAGCGCCAACGTAAATTTTGAAAAAGTCGCGCAAATGTGTTGTCCCCACTTTTATAGTATAGTAAAACTGGGGTATGTAGGGTAAATGTTTTTCGTATAGCCATGTACACCCCAGTTTCACTTTACAAAAGTGTATTGGGCTAAACAAAACACGGACATGAACTAAATCCCCAATATTTGACAGAGTTCAAGATTTATGTTTAAGAAATAGATCAGCTCTAGCAGTGAATTGCTGAGTAATAATTCACTGTTTGGAGGTCAGTTGTAAAGAAGATCAAATCACGAGCGCGTAGCGCGAGTGATTTATCTTCTTACAACTGACCGACAAACAGTGAATTATTACTCAACAATTCACGCACTTGAGCTGATCTATTTCGATTCTAACACACAATAAACAGAATAAATGTTGCTGAAACCGTCGATATCGTTCAGCTTTCCGCCATTACATTGCAGATATCCCGCCAAATATTTGACTGTAATGCTGGTATTTACACACACTTCAGTATTACGTTTGTTCTGCGCTAAAACGACGTTTCACCGTCTAACGCTGCTTTGTGGGATAGCTGACGTCACAAATGCCGCGAAGTAACGTCACGCTTATTCGCCCAGTGAAATTGTTGCACAATATAACACGTTTTTTACGATTGGCTATATAGGCGAGGTGTGTTAGAATTAAGAATATATTTGGCACCCACCACCATCCTCTTCTTAGATATTTGGCTGATATGAAATACTTTCAAAACTGTTCAGAGGCATGCCAAAAGATCAGCTGCATATCGTCTGCACAAAAATTCACGTTGGCTTTTGGGTTTACCTCGTATCCAAATTTAAACTAGTAGCTTTGGGCTTATGAAGAATTTTTGGAGGATTGGTTAATGAAGAAATTAAAAGTTACCGGAACTAATATGTATCAATGATGTCGCTAACATATTTGAAAGGTTTTCTGACGATGCGAATTCCTCCATGATAAGTATGTCCTTGTTTCAAAGAGTGCTATTTGTACATGTAAAGGGTGTTAAGAAAGTTCGTTCCGCACTTTGCCACATGATTCGAAAGCATTTTGTAGGCAAACACTAATGACATGATACATTTTTCTTGAATCTGTTCCATTCTCAAAACTGAGATCCTTTAAGAGCAGTGAACATATTAATGAGAAAGGGGATGGGCCATACCGCGGTTTCGGCTACTTAAGGTTCTTCAGTGACCCTATAGATTTGGCAACATGGAGCCAAAAAGAACAACTGTAATTTTGCAATTTTCAACAGGGTAGTCGATACAATGACTAGTTTAATCCAAATGGGTCCAAATACATCAAACGTTGGTTAGAAAATGATTCTTAACCGATAACAATTTTCTGATTTCTCTGAATACCTCGTTGATCTCAAAGGACCAAAAGGAAAATAGTCATGCATCATCCGACCTTTCAAACCACTGACGATAATCTCGAATGAATGAAGATGCAATGAGTCTAACAAATGAAAACAAACGCGAAGCTGATCAGCACATTTTCGCTAACCTGACAGTACAATCCCTCTTCTACTTAAATAAAAAAATTCAGGCTTCTAGCCTTCTTCTGTGACTGAACAGGCCGGTTTGTGTCGAACCTGGTCGGAATCCTAAATTGCTGGTTCTCTCACGCAGCGGTTCAAATGTTAGCGCACTGAGCGGTAGTACATAATATGCACAGGCGCAGCGAAAAGCATGGCGGTCATAATTAACATTGTACAATTATTGACTATTGAGTCATTGAATATGATGTGATATCCAACAGAGACTACCAATATTGACCGAGGCGAAGCCGAGGTCAATATTGGTAGTCTCTGTTGGATATCACATCATATTCAATGACTCAATAGTCAACAATTGTTTTATTGTATAACACTTTCTTTTAATACAAAACTTTTAAAAAGAATGAGCAGAAAAAAAAATGTTTTCATTTGAAAATGGATTGTTTTCAACAACTTGCATAAAGTCCCAGCATGACTAAAAAGTTCAATGGGACATAAAGTCTTAATTCAAATAAATTAAACAGTAGTAAGTATCATCTGTAGTTCATCAGCAAGACATCAATCAATGTACATTTCCATGATAGATACAGTGTTCTAAATTAAGCAACATATATTTAATGGGAAAAACCCCAGGTCATAGAATATGACAAAATATGCACTGGGTTGAAAGCATTGTCTGAAATGCTGTCTATTTATAGTTATATAATAACAAATTTTATTACAAATAGCTCGTAGTTCTCCACTTTGGAACATCAGATTTTGTTACTGATGTAGATCCAGTTATACCATTAAATTTGATTGATACACATTTACACAAGTATATCATAAGCATACATGCCTTTACATTTAATTGTTATCTATATAGTAGTATTAATAAATGCAATGGCATGTCTTTCTTTGGTACAACTTGTTGAAATATTTAAGCCTGTGCGTGAGAAAACCAGCAATTTGGGTTCCGACCAGGTCCGACACATACCGGGCTGTACAGTCTTAGGAGATGGTTAGAGGCTGGAAATTTTGGATTTAGAAAGTAGAGGAATGGTACTATCCATGTAGCGAAAACAAAGGCGCTGATCAGCTTCGCAGTTACTGCGAAGCTGGTCTGCGCCATTGTTTTCGCCTATGTAGATTGTTGGTTTTCTCATGCGGTGGCTCATTCTTGGTTCACGAACCAGAAGGAACATGTCTAAATTTTTATTTAAATTCTGCTGCCACAGTGTTATGAGATATACATTAAGTTTTGCAACTTAATCTGAAATAAAAAAAAAAGTATTCAGACAAAAATCATATAATATTATTTATTTTCTGTGGATTGTTATAATACTTTTCTTTGACGCTGAATTTTAATGTGAGAATGTTCAGTGACAATGCGGTAGTCACATTACAATGTGCCCCGTCCGAGGGTAGAGGCTGCATGAATTAAGACACAATTCACTCAAGAGATAGAATAAAATAAGCATGGTAAGTTTGATTATTTTCTTTTTAAATATAACCGCTTTCCGAAATATTCAAAACCGAATATACATCCAGTAGATGTATACGCGTAATATGTATCCAGAAAACTGTACAGGTGTTCATCAATAAAGTTCCTCTACATTACGAAAACATGCCCATGCAATATACAGATATTTTCTAAGTTGTAAAAATTGAACATTTCACCAGAAAAATTTTGATATTATAAATATTTTTGCTCAAAACATGCAATGTGGGTACTCGTTAGAACCGCCTCGGCGAGGCGGTTCTAACGAGCACCCACAATTTATGTTTTGGAGCAAAAATAAGAAAATTAGGTATATCCCTGCAAACCCCAGTTTTTCTGTGTATAAGTGGGGCTTACGGGGGTATACATTTCACGTATACATGTGTTTACAGACAATTCATTACTATTTTGGTCATCTAACAATCTGCATTGGTGGTTCCGTTATGCTTTAATTGTGTTCTTTATTAAAGTTTTAAACGTCCTAAGAATATCACTGAAAACTTTGTTAATATTCCTTTACCCTGACCAATTTATTATGACTTTACGTTTCTGTTTCCTTGGGTTGCTACTTTAGGTTCATGATGAACTGTGTTCTTGTCTGTCAAGAGGTCAGTTACTTAACTGAACTGTTACTGGGTATACCACTGTTTAGCCCGTATCCCATTACATGGTATTCATCTTGTATCAGCAGAAGAAAGAAATTTCAATATCATCAGTCGTGCTTTACACTGCATTAACCAGTATAAGTCTAAAGCCCACCTTGTGTGATCTAAGCAACAACAGAACCCGGTATCCCATTTGGGACTATCCTGTTTGCTTAAAGTAATTTAATTGGTTAATTATGCCTATCATTATTGAATTATCAACAACTATAACTACAGAAACTAAAGAAAAAGGAAAAGAAAGGGGCACCCCTGCCACACAAGTCGTCCATCCTATCAGGGTTACAGTATAAAGTTGACGAAAACCCGCCATGGATAACTACCATACTTCTGGGATTCCAGGTAAAAAATATAACCAGGTCCCGAAGTTATAAAACTTTTTTCATGCTCAACTCAGCTGAGACTAAAATTTATCCTGCTCATAAATGTTAAAATGCCAACAATTGTTGGCATTTTAACATTTATGAGTAGGATAAATTACTAGTTTTTGAGTTTTGAACCTGAATTTTCCACCAATTTTGACTATTCAAAAATTTATGAGCATTTGAAATTTCATGCTCAGCTGAGCTGAGCTTGAAAAATGTTTTATAACCTCGGGGCCAGAGGATCAATGGTCCTGAGAAAGTTCCCCTTAGTCTTGGTCTTTGAAAATTGATTTTTTAGCAAATGCTCAATGTTATACTGGTGCTATTAACTCATGTTGTGAGCCTTGAGACTCAGGTAAATTATGATACATGTAGCCACTTTAACGTCATTCAGATCGACTAGAAGAACAATACCATCGTCTTCAATGACTCTCCTAGATTCCTTTAGATAAAAGCAACAAATCAGTCCGTGATAAATTGAGCCGCCACATGGGAAAACCAACAATGTGCATAGGCGAAAACAAAGACGCAGATCAGCTTCGCGGTAACCGCGAAGCTGATCAGCGCCTTTGTTTTCGCTACACGGATAGTATAATTCCTCCTCTACTTAACTCCAAAATTTCAAGCTTCTAGCCATCTTCTATGGCTGTACAGGCCGGTTTGTGTCAGACCTGTTCGGAAACCACATTGTTGGTTTTCCCACGAGGCGGCTCAATTGGCGATGCTTGTCGAAGACATTGAAACAATCCCTAAATGCTGCCCTCAAAGCCAAAATTACAAAATGTAACAATACAAATCATAAGAGAACAAATGAAGGATCAAAGTAAAAAATCAACACATTCTGAACACCTTAGTTTGAAATGATTATATTGATAATAAAATGAAGAGCATGGCTGGCTACTGCGTGGAGGATACTTGGCCTCGAGGTTATATAACTATTTTCAAGCTCAGCTCAGCTGAGCATGAAATTTCAACTGCTCATAAATGTTAAAATAGTCAGAATTAGTGGCAAATTCAGGTTCAGTACTCAGCAGCTAGTAATTTATCCTGCTCATAAAAGTTAAAATGCCAACATTTATGAGCAGGATAAATTTTATTCTCAGCTGAGTTGAGCATGAAAAATGTTTTATAACATCGGACCTTGACTGGAAACAAACCGAACCTTTAAATACGATTATAGTAAACACACTTTGACCGTTTCGGTTGACCTCACATGATAACATTTTGTAAATATAAGCAGAGAGGTGTCTATTTGCTTAAGCTTTCAGTGCCACACGAGTCTCTTGTATACCATATTAGAATCGCATTAAAGCATATCCAATTACTACAGCAGTCAAATACGTATCAATGTCAGAGGTAAACCGGCAGGGTGAAAGAAGCCACAATATACTATCTCTTCTAGCATTATTTGACGCTGATCGGCTCTGGGTTAGCTATACCGGATATCGTAGCAGGAACGATCTGTGCGAAAGGAACACCTGAAGAAACGCACGTGAAAGCCGTGCTGTTTGGGAATATGGTGTTTGCCAGCGGTCTGTGCACATTGGTCCAGTCGTACATTGGAACCAGGTAAATTCATTACATTTTGATATAAATTTTTCAAAAAATTGTAGCGGGAACGGTTTGTGTGATAGAAACACCTGAAGAAACGCACGTGAAAGCCGTGCTGTTTGGGAATATGTTATTTGCCAGTGGTCTGTGCACATTGGTCCAGTCGTACATCGGCACGAGGTAATCGAATACGCATTAAAAATCTAAGCTATACTTCTATCTCGATGCTGCTAATAAGAATTTTTGTCTTATTTTTCATTCAAAATGACTAATAGACCAATGATGCATGCAAAGGTCATCTTTTAGGAAAGAGTTGTCGGTTAATTTTATGCAATCAGCTGTATATTCGGGTTCTTATTGAAATTTGTTATATTGCTGTATTCTAAGATAAGATATTTGTTTTCGAAGGCAAGATTTGTTTCTAATTGTCAAATATTGGAATAACATCTAACATACAGATTACCAATAGTGCAGTGTGTAGCATTTTCCTATGTTGTACCGATGCTTGCTATGAGGAAACTCGATAGATGGACTTGTCCTGACTACAGCGACCCGGGGTTTCACTCGAACGCAACTTTAAACAGTAAGCACAGTACACGAGTGTAAAAATATTTACTTTTACTTCTTTTTCACTTTATACACTGCTGACAATCACGTGGTATTGTTTACATACAAACCGATAAATGATCGGTGACACATAATGAAATTCAGACAGAAGTTGAGGTTAGATATTCGAATTTTCTCCTACTATAGCATGTATTCTACTGAAAAAATAGATGGACGCAATCCATGCAGAAATTGAACATTTAATATCAAAAGAAAGTAACATAATAAATCCCGGTTGTACGGTTTTAAACTTACGGCGGGCAATGTCACGATATTTACATGTGTAGTTAATCAAATACCATATCTTGCTTCAGACAATCACAGTTTAGCTGGCGGCGATGAAAAGTTTTATGTTCTTCAAATGAATCAGGTACCTCATACTGTAAAATAATTATCTTAACGGTTAAGGGAGGTGGGATACTCCGACCAGGCTATAGTTTTCTTACCAAGTCACAATTAGGCAAAAGTAGACTCTTAGAGTGTCGGGTGGGAGAATGGGCCTCCGCCAATTGGGGTCTAAAAAATAGATGGGCTCAGTAGTGCTTGTGCCTCCAGACAGAGCTTATGCATAAATGACTGACCATCTGATTACTGGTTAACGGCTCCCATGTCTGAGCCTGCCCAAGAAAAGTTGAACGAGTCAAACCATTCATACTTATAAGCCTTTTGTAGCTTATTCGGATGGTTATATTTCAAGCACTTGTTGGATGTCATGACATCCTAATTTTGGGTAAAAGTACCACAAAATGGAGGCAACGTCCCGACATGACCTTAGCTGTTGACTGGGGCATAAAGCATCAATTCAAACAAACAAAAATAGAATCTACTCCAGTGTTTAATGCTCAATTCATTTTAGCTTATTGCTTACATACATCCATTTTCAGACAGATTTATATATCATGAACGGTAGCGTAATCAGAAATTTACACCGTCTGGCATGAAAAGAGACTTAATAATTATCTAACATTAGAAAAGCAGGCTCCTAGTTTTTATTTTTTTTTTTTAGTATCTACTAAAAAATCGCACAACAGCGATATATTGCCAATACACCAAGTGCTAACCCAGCAGGCACATGACGTCATAATGACGTCTGATCGACGTGGGAAACAAACTGTGATGTTACACAATTTCATTTTAAGCTCATTGGTAGTATCATGGCTGCGGCTGCCTTGGAAATTGCAATAGGGGCAAGCGGTATTATTGGCCTACTGTTGAGGTTCATCGGTCCTCTAACTGTGGCCCCTACAATAATTCTGATTGGTCTATCTGTAGCTGAGTACGCATTTGGATTGGCTGGAAAACACTGGGGTATCTCTGCTGCGTATGTATAAATCATTTTTAATGTAGGAAAGAAAGACTCACGGCAGGAATCTTTCGCCTGATGTATATGTGATGAAGTAAACACAAACAGAACAACAGTTTGACACCAAAACATAAAACAAATGAAAGGGTACAAGTAGGCAACGATCAGGAAAAGGCGCAATCAGAAAAAGATTCCCACTCTAAAAACCGAGGCGGGAAAAAACCTAACTAACAATAAGGTACTAAGACCATGAATACATTTAGTAAGCCGAATGAGCAGCTATTTCCCAATAGGTGGCCACTCAGTTACCTAAACTTAACTAAAATATGATAACATACATAAGGTGCCAACAGCACAAAAATTAAATACCAATACATAAAACAATAAGAACCACAACAGAAGTATCGCCTCGGAACGATCAGTAATATAAAATTACTGGCGGGCTTAATTAAACCGGTTTTACAGGATCCTAACCTCACCCACAGTTGCTGCAGTGGTTCATAACATCCGTCTGTAACGCGTAATGATTTTTCTGAATTGAAAAGAAAAATCATTCCTTCCAATAAGTTTCTTAAATTTGTAAACCAAGTCACCATAAAATTCTGGAAACCTCCATAAAGGTACTGTCAGTAATTTACAAACAGAACAAACAGACCTTTCACAAACAGAACAACAGTTTGACACCAAAACATAAAACAAATGAAACATTACGAAAACTTGCCCATGCAATAAACAGAGATTTTTCGAGCTTAAAAAAAGAAAATTTTCAGCTGAAAAATTTTGATATTTTTCTTATTTTTGCTCAAAACATAGATTATGGGTACACGTTAGAACCGCCTCGCCGAGGCGGTTCTAACGAGTACCCACAATCTATATTTTTGAGCAAAAATAAGAAAAATAAGAATACCCCTGCAAACCCCAGTTTTGCTATATAAAGGTGGGGTTCAAGGGGGTATACAATATATGGACATGTTTTCGTGATGAACCTCCATAAAGGTACTGTCAGTAATTTACAATACTGGTGGCTTAAACCGGTTTTATGTTGGTATCCTTACCTCGCCATCGGCCTTTGCAAAGGATCAAAACATTAAGTAATTTGCTCGGTCCTAGAGCAGACCAATACAGAATCATATCAAGTTTCGAAATAACTTTGACCTTAAAGGTTCTGCAATTACGTTGCGCCTGTGGTACTTTGACCATTTTGTTAAATTGACTAAGTTATAGTCACATACTCAATGATATAACTGCCAGTTAAGCAAGAAAATTGATGATCCAAAACCATTTGTACATATCTTCATCATTGTTGCACTTGAATTAGTTATTTATTCATTTATTTGTTTATTTATTTACTTGTTTTCAGGACTATTGTACTGATTATTCTGCTTTCTGAAATACTGCCAGTATTCGAATTTAGATATCCATTCCAACGGAAAGGTGATAAGAAATCGGAATTCGTTATGCATAAAATATATTCGGTAAGCGTATAATGTCTTTTTCAATTGTATATGCTGCCAATTTATTTGCATTCATCATTAGTCATTTTATCACACTTACATTACCATGATTACTAAGTACTCTGAGCGTCAAACAACATGAAATGTTCATCATTAAGCAATAAGATTGTAACTAATTGAATCTTTGCATCTTCGAAAAACAAGTCATGGCTAATTATCTTCAGTTAACTCTAACCATAACATTTCTATTTGCAGGTGATTTTGACCGTCTGTTTTATGTGGTTGCTCTGCTATATTTTCACTGTAACCGGTGTTTTGCCAAGTGACAATACGTCTTATGGTTACGAGGCAAGGACTGACTTACGACTTGGTGTTATAAGTCAGTCAAGCTGGTTTCGGTTCCCATATCCTGGTAATAGTTTAACCCATATTTGACGAATGGATTTTCCCATCATTATCAATTGGGACATTCCACTTTCATTTTTAGGGGTGCTAGGAGTGATTTTTAATATTTATCTCATTTTTCGATGAAATTACTTTTAGCAAACAGAATAGCCCCAGATGGGACGCCGCGTTCTGCGGCGTCGCATCTGGGGCTATTCTGTTTGCCTATGTCCCACGAAAGGGACGCCAGGCTTAAATGAGTTATTTTCACAAAAGAACAATACTTATGGTCTTTTTATGCTAACGTATGCTAAATCATAAAATATAATCAAGACTCTAAAAACAACACTGAAACAGAGCCTTTTTACCTTTTATCTAGGTCTCATAAGCTTCGCTGTTTGGAACGGCATCAGAAAGGGACGCTTAAAGTTTGCTTATGTCAAAAATAATGAAAACATCGGTGTAAATGCCCAAGGATATTAAGAACGACGGAAAAACAACTAATTAAAATGCGCCAGTTACCCGGTATAAAAATACAAGTACCTAAATATGTGCCTTTGGGATATGGTAGATACTTAAAACATATTACTTTCAATTAATGATATTGTTTCAATGAAATATCAGCGGTTTTTCGGTCTTTTTAAGACATCAATAATTATTATGGAAGAGGTATGAATGTTCTTGGTTCAGCCATCAAGTTTTACATCGTTCCAACCTCGGTTCCAACATTTACAGGTAACTGGGGGAAGCCGTCCTTTAGTTCCGCAATTTTCGTTGCCATGATAGCGGGCGTCATCACATCTGTGATTGAAAGTATTGGTGACTACTACACATGTGCTAGAATAGCTGGTGCACATCCACCCCCCGCCCATGCTATAAATAGAGGTATCATATATTTGTGTCTGACAAATGGTTGATTTTACCATGATAGTATTACACCTATAGCTTCAGACCCGTATCTAGGATAAATGTATACTTTAAAACCATTCAATTCCCTTCAATTCCCTTTAAATACAAAAACATGCTGCCTGTGTTATTTTCCATTTTTTTTTTTTTTTTTTATAAAAGTTTAATGTTGTTCTACGGAAAGACATGATAGATTGTAATGCCATCTGAGTGATTCCTGTAAAAACAGTAACATCTAAGCAGTGTTAAGTATAACATTTTGCCGCTTACTCATTTGGTTATTTCCATACAAATGCATATAAGCAGGTATGCTGTATAGTCATAACCATCGTCTTTCTCATCAATAGCATCAGGTCAGCAATAGGTCTAGGGGTAATGAATTTATTTTGCATCTTTATACATGTATTATACTGTTTAAATGAGCCGCCTCATGGGAAAACCATTAATGTGGTTTTCGAACAGGTCTGACACAAACCGGCCAGTACAGCTACAGAAGCAGGCTAGAAGCTTGAAATTTTGGAGTTTATAAGTAGAGGAGGAATTGTACTATCCGAGTAGCGAAAACAAAGGCGCTGATCAGCTTCGCGGTTACCGCGAAGCTGATCTGTGCCTTTGGTTTCGCATATGCAGATTGTTGGTTTTCCCATGAGGCGGCTCAAATGTATTGTTCTATACTGGTATGATTTTCATAGGAGCTTTGTCCACACAGGTATATTGGTTGAGGGTATCGACTGTATCCTGTCATCGACTGTTGGAATAGGCTATGGTGTGACATCTTGTAGCCAGAATATTGGTGTTATAAGTCTGACAAAGGTATACAAACTTAAAGTGTATTAATTAGAATATAATTTGAGCCACCTCGTGGAAAAACCAACAATGTGGTTTCCGAACAGGTCCGACACAAACTGACCTGTACAAGCACAGAAAAGAGCTAGAAGCTTGAAATTTCGGATTTAAGTAGAAGAGAAATTGTACTATCCGAGTAGCGAAAACAAAGACGCTGATCAGCTTCGCGGTTACCGCGAAGCTGATCTGCGTCTTTGTTTTCGCCTATGCAGATTGTTTGTTTTCTCACGAGGCGGCTCATTTGCTAGTGTATAATCAATTTAATGAGATCTATTTAAACTTTATATGTCCTTAAAGCAACAAATACGGACAGAAACAAGCAATATATAGAGATGTTTTTTTTTTCAAGAGCAAACATTGAAAATTTCATTTGAAACAATTTGAAATTTTTCTTATATATGCTCAAAACATAGATTGTGGGTTAACGTTAGAACCGCCTCGCCACGATCTATGTTTTGGATCAAAAAAAAAAAAAAAAAAAAAAAAAAAAAAAAAAAAAAAAAATAGGTATACCCCTGTAGATCCAAGTGGGGTATGAGTAGGTGTACTTTTCATGGACATGTTCTCCTGATGACATCGCTCTTTTGTCTGTCGTTGTGCGAAGTCCACCCCGCTGTTGCATTAAGTCATCTTTGGGTTTGATGCAAGCCGGATTGTTACCTTGTTTGTAAAGAGTTATTCGTTTTGCGCTATATATTTCTTTATATAATTTATTGCTGGTCTTGCTATCATTATTTTAAGCTGTCTATTCAATTGACTCTTCCGCCAGCAAGGTATAACCACGCCCACCCCTATTTCCTTAGACAAACATTGTGTTTTTGCATCTATATTTACCTGTAAAAAGCACGTGTTGGTTTGTTTGTCTAACCCCCTTGTTGTCTAACCGTCATTGGCAGTTAGCTAGTGTGCTGATTTTAAATGGTCAATATAAAAATGAATACTAATGATGGGTGGTTTGACGGCGGACTCAATTATGATTACCTCCAACCCGATTTTCCCTTGAAATTAAATCATTCTTCAATAAAATTTTCAGGTTGGTAGTCGGAGGGTGGCATTAATGGCGGGGGTAATAATGATGGTGTTTGGATGCCTGAGTAAAATAAATGCTCTTGCAATGAGCATGCCTGACCCAATTATAGGAGCGTCTTGTCTTGTTTTATTCGGTAAGCTGTCATTAGATCGTATATAGACTATAGACGTTTTGTGTATAAAATTGCATTGCTTCCTAAAAGTTAAGGAGGATCTTAGTAGTTAATGTAATTCAACAATAAATGCAAGCGTTAAATCACGCATTGTCTTAATCATTAGAAAGATATTTATTTTTGCACACGTGTATTACATGTATTTTTTGCAATAGCTATATTGTATCCAAACGGTCAATATCAACGCCGGAAATCACCTTGGCCGACTTCGATTGGAACTATTCTAACTATGGTGTTACCATGGGAGATGTAGTCTGCTACACGACTCCTCCGTATCAAATGAGATTGACCAATCACAGCCATCGTTAGAAGTCTCCATCACAGAAGAGTTTTACCAAACTAACTATGGTAGCTACCATACCTAGGGCTGGGTTCCTTTGGTAATGGTCATTTCTTTCTCCAATACAGAAGAGCTTTACTATAGTACGAATCGAACAACAACGGTAGCTACTATAGTCCTTACCATAGTCCCAATCGAAGTCGCCCCTTTACTATATAGGTTCAATATTGATTTTTAGGGTGTGCTGACATTTATGTCCCCGAACCTATGGTTCCAATCGTGCAATGTGATTTTATCGGTGGACATTTGGTGATCCAAAATGCCACTAATATTTCGAGATTTTGATAATCATTATGATAATAATAATAATGACCTTGCAAAGGATGTAGATCAATTCATAAACCGAGCCGTGCTTTAAATAATCATCTGTGTAGAAGCGTGATCTTGAATACTTTGAACGAATGTATGAGCTTTTATTAGCTCGATGGTATGCATTATACCAATATGATATAGTGTATATTATCATAGATTCATTAATGTAATCTCACAATCGATTTGAGTTACCAAACGAGCCCTCATCTAAACAGCTGTGTCGTACAAAGTACGAATTATCGGGAATAGAAGGTCCATGAATTTTTAAAATACATTAGATTTTAAAATCTAACCAAGACACCAGGTGGGAAAGAAAGGATACACAAAGCATCACTAGAATTTGAAAACACGCATGGAATCACGATGACGAGCTCTTTCTCAACAAGGTAGCCACCCTACTAGTATTAACCACATACTGAGGTGACGAGTTTAACAGAGAGGTAGATAGTATAATTATAATACTAGTCTTTGTATCGACTATCCTGTTAAAAGTTGCACAATAATTTATTATAGTATTTCTCTTTTACTCCATTTTTAGCTCACCTGAGCCGAAGGCTCACAAGGTGAGCTAATAGGATAGCCATGATCCGGCGTCCGTCCGTCCGTCGTCGTCCACAATTTCAAAGATCTTCTTCTCTGAAACCGCTTGGCCAATCTAGTTGAAATTTTATGTGGAGCCTCCTTGGGTAGTGGCATTTCAAGTTTGATCGCGAAATCCAGGTCACATGACCAAGATGGCCGCCACGCCCATATATGGTAAAAAACACTCAAAAACCTTCTTCTCCAGAACCGGTGGGCCGATTTCCACGAAACTTGGTATGTAGCATCGGGGATGTCAGCCCATCATAATTTGATAAAATGATGACCCTTGGATGACCTTGACCTATTTTACGGCAAGGTCAAATTTGGAAACATAGGCTTTTACATGGGAAAAAGTGAAAACAATGAATTTTTGGAAAACTATTGCAGCCTGAGGCCTGAAAAGTGGTAGTTGCAAACAACTAATGGAGTAGATGAAGGTATGTGATTAATATAGGTCAAGGTCATCTCTTGACCTTGGCCAGTCTGTTGTCCATACACACTTTACAAAGATCTTCTTCTCTGAAACTGTGCGGCCAATCAAAGTGAAATTTTATGTGGAGCATCCATGTGTAGGGGAGACGAAAGTTTGATCGCGAAATCCAGGTCACATGACCAAGATGGCCGCCAAGCCCATATATGGTAAAAACCACTCAAAAATCTTCTTCTCCAGAACCGGTGGGCCGATTTCCACGAAACTTGGTATGTAGCATCAAGGACCTCAGCCCATCATAGTTTGATAAAATGATGACCCTTGGATGACCTTGACCTATTTTACGGCAAGGTCAAATTTGGAAACATAGGATTTTACATAGGAAAAAGTGAAAACAATGGATTTTTTGAAAACTATTGCAGCCTGAGGCCTGAAAAGTGGTAGATGCAAACAACTAATGGAGTAGATAAAGGTATGTGATTAATATGGTTCAAGGTCATCTCTTGACCTTGGCCAGTCTGTTGTCCATACACACTTTACAAAGATCTTCTTCTCTGAAACTGCGCGGCCAATCAAAGTGAAATTTTATGTGGAGCATCCATGGGTAGGGGAGACGAAAGTTTGATCGCGAAATCCAGGTCACATGACCAAGATGGCCGCCACGCCCATATATGGTAAAAACCACTCAAAAATCTTCTTCTCCAGAACCGGTGGGCCGATTTCCACGAAACTTGGTATGTAGCATCAAGGACCTCAGCCCATCATAGTTTGATAAAATGATGACCCTTGGATGACCTTGACCTATTTTACGGCAAGGTCAAATTTGGAAACATAGGCTTTTACATAGGAAAAAGTGAAAACAATGGATTTTTGGAAAACTATTGCAGCCTGAGGCCTGAAAAGTGGTAGATGCAAACAACTAATGGAGTAGATGAAGGTATGTGATTAATATGGGTCAAGGTCATCTCTTGACCTTGGCCAGTCTGTTGTCCATACACACTTTACAAAGATCTTCTTCTCTAAAACTGCGCGGCCAATCAAAGTGAAATTTTATGTGGAGCATCCATGGGTAGAGGAGACGAAAGTTTGATCGCGAAATCCAGGTCACATGACCAAGATGGCCGCCACGCCCATATATGGTAAAAACCACTCAAAATCTTCTTTTCCAGAACCGGTGGGCCGATTTCCACGAAACTTGGTATGTAGCATCAAGGACCTCAGCCCATCATAGTTTGATAAAATGATGACCATTGAATGATCTTGACCTATTTTACGGCAAGGTCAAATTTGGAAACATGGGCTTTTACATAGGAAAAAGTGAAAACTATGGATTTTTGGAAAACTATTGCAGCCTGAGGCCTGAAAAGTGGTAGATGCAAACAACTAATGGAGTAGATGAAGGTATGTGATTAATGTAGGTCAAGGTCATCTCTTGACCTTGGCCAGTCTGTTGTCCATACACAGTTTTCAAAGATCTTCTTCTCTGAAACTGTGCGGCCAATCAAAGTGAAATTTCATGTGGAGCATCCATGGGTAGGGGAGACGAAAGTTTGATCGCGAAATCCAGGTCACATGACCAAGATGGCCGCCACGCCCATATATGGTTAAAACCTGTAAAACATCTTCTTCTCCAGAACCGGTGGGCCGATTTCCACAAAACTTTGTATGTAGCATTGGAGACCTCAGCCCATCATAGTTTGATAAAATGATGACCCTTGGATGACCTTGACCTATTTTACGGCAAGGTCAAATTTGGAAACATAGGCTTTTACATAGGAAGAAGTGAAAACTATGGATTTTTTTAAAACTATTGCAGCCTGAGGCCTGAAAAGTGGTAGATGCAAACAACTAATGGAGTAGATGAAGGTATGTGATTAATATAGGTCAAGGTCATCTCTTGACCTTGGCCAGTCTGTTGTCCATACACACTTTTCAAAGATCTTCTCTGAAACTGCTTGGCAAATCAAAGTGAAATTTTATGTGGAGCATCCATGTGTAGGGGAGACGAAAGTTTGATCGCGAAATCCAGGTCACATGACCAAGATGGCCGCCACGCCCTTATATGGTAAAAACCTTTCAAAAATCTTCTTCTCAAGAACTGGCAGGCCAATTTTCATGAAACTTGGTATGTAGCATTTGGGACTCCAGCCCATCATTGTTTGTTGAAATGATGACCCTATGATGACCTTGACCTATTTTACGGCAAGGTCAATTTTGGAAACATAGGCTTTCACATGGGAAAAGGCGAAAACAAACTGTTGCAGCCTGAGACCTGAAAGTTGCTAGATGCAGACAACTAATGGAGTCATTGAAGGTAAGTAATTAATGAAGGCCAAGGTCATGTCTTGACCTTGGCCCAAGGTCATTTAAATATCAAAATTAAAATTATGGTTTTCTCAGAAATCACTGGGTTTGGAAACTATTGCAGCCTGAGACCTGAAACTTTGCAGATGCAGACAACTTATGAAGTCAATAAAGGTGTGTGAGTATTCAAGGTCAAGGTCATTTCATTATGACTGAATACTCCAAGATCAGGCTTCAGGTGAGCGTTCTCAGGACCAATGGTCCTCTGGTTCCATATTTAAAGGGTCACTTAAGAGGCTTAAGTAGCCGAAACCGCGGTATGGCCCATCACTTTTCTCATTAGTATGCTCACTGTTCTTAAAGAATCTCAGATATATTTTTATCAGGGAACCAAGTCTGTTAATGATTATGTTCTGCGCAGAGTAGGAATCGGTACAATTCCGGAATTGCACCTGCGCAAAGTAGGAATTCTCACTTTGTCGGACAAAGTAAGAATTCCTACTTTGTCCGGTTCGATTCCGGAATTGTCCGTGCGCAAAGTAGGAATCAGGACAAAGTAAGAATATATTATTTGCCTTGCGCAAAGTAGGAATTTTGGGACAAAGTAGGAATATTATCTCTTCCGGACGTTTTAAGTTACAATAACAAACCAAACCAGACCATACCTTTGTTCTCATTTCTCTGATGTCTTTTAAGTAGTTTGTGTTGGAGTTTTGCTAACCACTGCTTTGTTTTTGTTCTATTTGTAACATTTAATTTGGGAAGATTCCTACTTTGTGCAGAACAATTACATACCAGGTGGTGACAATCTTAAAAATGACACCATTAGTAGAGGTGTAGACGACAAACAGTGAGATTCGCTTTATGGCCGAGAGCAATGAATTTAAATTTCTCAAGATACTAGTAACATTTTGCTTCCTTCCAATTCCTTAGGTGTGCTAACCGCCGTAGGAGCGTCTAACCTACAATATGTGAACTTGAATTCTTCATATTTCTCAAGATACTAGTAACATTTTGCTTCCCTCCAATTCCTTAGGTGTGCTAACCGCCGTAGGAGCGTCTAACCTGCAATATGTGAACCTGAATTCTTCAAGAAATCTGCTCGTGTTTGGTATTTCACTGTTCGTCGGAATAGGTTTTCCAGGCTGGATGGTACAAAATTCGAGTCTGATTGCAACAGGTATTATTGAAAGGTACAAGTAGGCAAAGATCTGGAAATGGCGCAATCAGAAAAAGATTCCCACTCCAAAATCCGAGGTGGGAAAATCTAAAATAACAATCAGGTACTTATACCATGAAAACATATCGTAAGACAAATGAGCAGCTATTTTCCCAATAGGTGGCCACTTAGTTACCTAAACTTAACTAAAAATATGAAAACATACATAAGGCGCCAACAGAACACCAAGACATAAAACAAAAAGAACCACCACAGAAGTATCGCCTTGGAACGATCAGAAACAAAAAATTACTGGCGGGCTTAAACCGGTTTTACATGGCCATAACCTCACCTCAGCTTCTGCAGTGGTTCATAACATTTAGTTAGTTCTTCGGTCTTCGTGGTGAATCTCTAACTAGTCAATGAATCATCAAGAACAAACAAATAATCATGATAAACATCCTGGTGAATAAAAAACCAGGAGTTATACCTTCCTTACAACAAACGAAAAAAGACACGAGTGTACACAAACATACTGTTTTTGTTTGAGTATATCAAAGTGTAGACAAAACAGAAATGTTTTCTTAGTAACAATAATACCCGGATACTGAAAACGAATTATGCAAGAATACGGACATTCCCTTAGAAGTCATTTTGTCCAACGACCTTTTCTTTACTACTTTACCCAACTAAAAGACAGTACTAGTGTTATTTTCCAAATACACCAACCATTATTCATTTCAAATTATTATTTTACACGCATACAATAATCTAAAGAAATATTTGAATATTTTTATCCAACAGGTAATGAGAATCTAGATCAAGTGCTTAATGCGTTACTGGCCAACACTATGTTTATGGGAGCCTTTTCAGCATTAATTCTAGACAATGTTATTCCAGGTACTAAGCTAAGAATTAGAACTACATATGATTTCAATTGATATAAAACTGTAACAAATATAAAAATGAGAGCAAAAGTCACACAAACAAACGTATGGGCTCTATAAAATTACAACTTGGATGTACGTCGTGGATGTTATCAAATTTAAACCTTCAAATGAACATCCAATGAAGCTGAATTTTACTCGCGTTCAAAATGATTTAGCACGAACGTATTTGCTAAATGTAGCGGTATATGTGTAATATAGATAAATCTCTTTAAATCGTAAAAAATGTTTCAGGACAGTTTCTGTTTTAATTCTGTTTTCTGTTTTTCATAACATGCATTGTTTTCGTTTGAAGTCATCAGTTCAGATTTTTTTTCTCCTTGACGATTACTAGTTATTGAAAACAATAAACGTTTCATGCTCTGTCTTTACAGGAACCTTAGAAGATCGAGGTATCTTATCCTGGCGGGAAACTCCAGACCAACCGGAAGAAGAAAAGCAAGAATCAAAAGATTCGCGCATCGATCTGAAAACCTACGATCTCCCTTTTGTCACAAAATATATCCGTCGATGGAAATATACAAAATATATTCCATTTTTACCTACGTTCGGCACGAGAGACGAGTCGAAAGTTGATTTAGCGGAAGCGGAAGTGGTATTTAGCCCGGATGATGGCGGGCACGTGACACTTGTAAACAATGTGGAAAACATTGATGAAAACGAGCCGAGAAAGAACTCGGCTTAATGCGTTTGATGTAATAAGCTGACCCTTGAATGGTGTCTAAAATCTCGATTCAGGGAGCTTATTTTCAATCAAGATGTCCAAATCAAATTATGTTTATTATGATTATTTGATATTAATTGATTTATTTATGGGTATGTATGTAAAGCTGGCTAACTGGATATCCATAATTGGATTTTTTAAATCAAAAATGACTTATCGATATACGAAAATGGTGTACAGATAGTAAAATGGCGCCCAAAAAGTAAAATACCTCAGAGTCAATCTCATATGACATGTGTATAATATCCAAGTAACTTAGAAACAATGCGCTCAGTTCAAGACTGTGGAGGTAGTTCCAACATATTCAGATCCTGGCTTCTGTCGTTCGACAAAACCATATAACAAATTAGTACTAGATGTATGATTTTAGATCAGATAGGACTCAAGTAAACTTCTGAGTATATTTAGGTGATAACTGTATTCATTTTGTTTTTCATTACAGAAAGTAGAGAACTTGTACTATCCGTGTAGCGAAAACAAAGGTGCTGATCACTGCGAAGCTGATCTGTGTCTTTGTTTTCGCATAAGCATATTGTTGGTTTTCTCATGATGCATCTCATAGAATGTATGGTCAGTGCTACCACGCTTTGATGTTGCAAGCTTTATTTCACTTTTAACCCATATTTGACGAATGGATTCTCTCATCATAATCATTAGTAAGAGTCCACGTTCATTTTAGGGGCGTTAGGAGTGATTTTTATTTTTTATCTGATTTTTCGATGGAATTTCTCTGTGCAAACAGAATAGCCCCAGATGGGACGCCGCGTTCTGCGGCGTCACATCTATGGCTATTCTGTTTGCCCAAGTTCCATAAAAGGGACGCCACACCAGGCTTATATGAGTTAAGAGTGCGTCTCATCCGATGCCTGTGTGAATTAGGTTTGCTTATATGGGTTCTATGACATATAATTCCGTAGACTATCCCATTTAACACAGATAACCAAACTTCTTCGCCAAGACTATCGTTGTTGTAAGACGGGGGCCTGGATAGCGTAGTGGATAACGCACTCGCTTGTCACCACGGCGATCCGGGTTCGAATCCGGGTCAAGGCATGTGGCAGGGTAGTGGTCGCCCGTCCAGGTTCGGTGGTTTCCCCGGGTTCTCCGGTTTCCTCCACCACGTTGGACCACATAACGCCAACATCCGCACCTTCAAGAACGCGTTTATATGTTCAATGAGCTTCCTGTATAATTGAAGTAAAATAAATAAAGTTTAAACTTTTTTTATGAGACTTATTTCGAAAAGTTTAACGAACACAACGCACATCTGCGGCACTTAACACAAACAAGAGTGGTATAACTTATAAGGGATTTACGATTCATATATGCAATAGTGATTATGTATAAAATGTAAACGCTAGTCTAAGAATGACTGAAAACTTGTTGACTGGGGCGTTAAACTTCAATACAAACAGTACGTTTACTGAATTTATCAACATCCATGAAGAGCAAGATTACTAGCTTTTTTTCAGCAATGTAGCCATCCGGCTTACATCAGCCATGCCATCCCAGGCCGTTGACCCAGAAATTGTTGTTTCAACCTGATTTTAACATCAACTAAGCTATTTTAACCTGGACGTTTGTCTCTCACTAATGAGAAAGACCATCAATATTTCTTGAATAGGTTCGTGTGCGTTGGTGAGTTCTTTGATGGCTGACTAGGCAAATTCTGGCTCTAAACTGTCGATTGCAAGTAGAGCAAGTCAATGTTATTGAATCAGCTGGTGGCCCATTGGTATTGGCTTTGCGTTCTCTGCATTTTCTTTCAGATTCACGGATTCTCTTTTTTTCATAGAGAGCTGCTCATTTGTTGGTGAGACCTCGCAACTTTGATCGCTCCTGTGCAGTCTGTTCCCAAGACCCAATTGGTATGTCGAAATCCTTCAGAGAGGCTTTGTAGCGTTTCTTCTGGTCACCTTGAGAGCGCGTTCCCTCTTGTAGTTCTCCATAGAAGACTTTCTTTGGAAGTCGCTCATCAGGCATTCTTTTAACATGGCCAGTCCACCTTAGCTAGCTTTAAGACAGCATGCATGCTTGGCATCCCTGCTTTCTTCAGGACCTCCATATCTGGAATCTTGTCTTGCCAATTGATTTTTAACAGCTTTCTCAACCAGCTTAAGTGCAAATGGTTAAAGTAAGAATAGAGGTATCAGGAATCGATGCAATTGATTTTAAAGTCTCAACATAGACAACAGCTGGGAAAGAAAATACATAAAACACAACAAAACATTTTTCCGACAACACAATCGAAGAGCAGAATGACTAAGAATTTCCCTCTTGTAGTTCTCTTGGAAGTCTCTTTGCATGACGCTGGTATACTGTCCAGGTTTTACGTGCATACAAGAGGGTTGACAGTACCACAGCCTTGTAGACTTTCAGCTTGGTGTCAAGCTTGATTCCATTTCGCTCCCAGACATTAGCACGGAGTCTTCCAAATGCCACATTGGCTTTTGCAATTTTGGCAGTGACATCATCGATGTGCCCTGCTCTGGAAAGAGTGCTTCCCAGGTAGGTGAATTTATCAACAACTTTCAGTTTTTGTCCATTCACAGTGATGGTTGGCTCATTGTACGGTTTTCCAGGTGCTGGTTGGTG
This sequence comes from Rugalucina vietnamica, assembly GCA_964017185.1. Classification (NCBI taxonomy): domain Eukaryota; kingdom Metazoa; phylum Mollusca; class Bivalvia; order Lucinida; family Lucinidae; genus Rugalucina; species Rugalucina vietnamica. The sequence goes on along the minus strand of OZ024883.1, from coordinate 41,508,716 downwards.
TACAACCTCTGTCTTTTTGTGTCGATTGTGAGATCATAGTTATCACATGACTGTGAGACTTGATCCATGGCTCTTTGTATTTTTGCATCTGAGCTGGTATTCTTATCCATATCATCTGCATAGAGGAGCTCATCTAGCACATCAGTCTGCACCTTAGTTTTGGCTTGCAACCTTCTAAGGTTGAATATATTGCCATCAAAACGGTACCTGATTGTAAAACCAGTGTCACTGTCTTGAAAAGCATTCATGAGCATGGCAGAAAACATCATGCTGAACAGTGTTGGTGCCATAACACAACCCTGTTTGACCCCATTCGTTACCTCAAAGGGTTCAGAGAACTCTCCATCATTTTGCACACGTGTTTGCATGCCATCATGAAATTGCCGCACCATTGCTATGACTCTGGGTGGACAGCCAAACTTGGCCATGATTTTCCAGAGTCCATCACGACTTACTGTTACAAAAGTTTTGGTGAGGTCGACAAACGTCATGTATATATCCACATTCTGTTCTTGGCATTTCTCCTGAAGCTGTCTTGCTGTGAAGATCATGTCTACTGTCCCTCTGTCTTTTCTGAATCCACATTGACTTTCTGGGATAAGTCCTTTCTGATCAAGATGAACATTCGGGCGGTTCAATAGAATTTTTGCCAATATCTTCCAAGCTAGGAGGGAGATGCCTCCACATACAGTGAAACAACTCTGTCAGTTTCTCTGCCATGGGTAGCCCCCCCCCCCCCCCCACGGCCTAATAAACCTCTGCTGGAACTGCATCTGTACCTGATGCTTTGCCAGATGACAGTTGTTGAACTCCTTTTCTTGTTTCCATGACGGTTGGAAATTCATCTAACAGAACATTGCACTCTATCTAAGAGACCATTGCTGTTGCACTTTCCAACACCTGGATCTATAACTCCTTCCCAGGTCTAGTGGTACGTACCAACTCTGGCATTAAAGCCGCCAAGAACGATAAGCTTGCCTGTACGGGGTGTTGTAAAAATAACGTCAACTAAGTCATTATAGAACTTGTCCTTAACCTCATCTGGACTGGTCATCGTGGGTGCATAGACACTGATGATAGTTGCATGTTTATTGCCTTACAGAGGAAGTCTCTATGTCATTAGGCGGTCATTGATGCCTTTTGGCAATCCGGAAAGGTTACCAACAAGTTCCGTTTTAATGGCTAAGCCAACTCCTGATTCACGCCTCTCTTCACTTTTGCGTCCACCCCAGAAGAAGGTGTATCCAGCACCAACTTCTTTGATCTCCCCAACTTCTGCGAACCGAGTCTCACTCAGTGCAGCAATCTGAATTCCATACCTCCCAAATTTTCTGCCCACAAGGGCCGTTATACGCTGCGGTCTGTCTGACCCAGCACTGTCCATCAATGTTCGCACATTCCATGTTCCAATCCGCAAAGAGATTATCTTTGATTTTTTTCTTATTGTTTCGACCGCTAAAGAGGGATCCCCGCTGATCGCGGTTAACCAGCCAGGGGGTTTAAAGCAGGCAATTGTTTAGGGCACCTTTTCTAGCCCATTCCTCATGCTACGGGGGTGAGCAGTGCGGTCCTAAATAGGTTTGCTCAGTCGCTCAGCCGACTGCCGAATCCCGCTTACTGCTTCTTCTCACGGAAAACGACATATAGAACTGAACCGCCTGCAACTACAGCTCCAAGTGTATCCTACACCTGCTGCTTCGCCACTCGCCCATCGTCACATAACTTTTGTAGGTTTATGTGTGCATGTGTGATGAAATTGTTGTGTATGCAAGTGCTTGTGTATTGAGAAATAAGATGACGTGCGCTATGAAATTGGATTATAGTGAGGAAGAGGTGCGCAGCGTCAACCTCACTCGCTCGCCCTCACCCAACTGTGTCCAGAGGCAAGACACAGGTCAAGACGTCTGGAGTTTGGTTTGGATGCAGTAGGTGACCGTAACATCTTTAGTGCCTTGTCACGCTCCTCATGTTCCACAGCATGTTGCTGTATCGCTTTCCGAACCGTTCAATCAGATGATTTCTTCCGCTCCGTCTACCGAAACAGTCTTTGCATATCTGGACGAGGCATATCCAGACACACAGGTTCTATTTTGGAATAACCTTTTCCTAGATGAAATGCTGACCACAGCTGAAGAGCTCCATCTACCTTTTCTTAGGTTTTGTTTAGAGACCTCTAAACTCCTAGAAGGACTGTCGACCAAACCTAATGAGTTCTCTCTGCCCAGCTAGGTTTTTTGTGTAGAGAACTAGCAAACTCCTAGATGGGTTGCCGTCCAAGGCTAACGAGTCCCATCCGCACCGCATGACAACAGGTAGTTCTTATTACATGGTACAGTAGCAGTTAATCTGAACTTATTCTAACCTAGCGTCTACTGAATGCTTTTAACCTGTCTCTCCATTCATATTCATCCTTTTGTTCTTTTTCGAAAGCGTATACATCTGCTTAGAATATCCGTGAGGCCGCATATGGCAGTATATACTGATCATGAGACATACGGTGGTTGATATACTCGTAGCAAACAAATGGACCGAGCATACATACAACATAGAAATAAATCGAAACAGACCCGCCCCCCCCCCCCAACCCACACATGCTCCAGATGAAATTTAATTTGCTAGCCGCCTGTAGCTGGCCAGGCTAGCAAATTTTCCCAGGAAAAATAGTTTTCTGCGTTGTCCCCCATGCGCGGATCCAGAAAATTTTCTCGGGGGGGGGGGGGAGGGGGGGAGTCCAAATTCCCAGAAGGGGTCTGACGGAAAATTTCAAAATGGCAAAAATTAATAACCTGGCAATTCCAGGGGGGGGGGGGGGGGCGGGTCCGGACCCCCTGTTCCCTCCCCCCTCTGGATCCGCCCATGGTCTTCAGTAAAAACGATAAGCGGTGTCCCAGGAAAAGTTGTCTATCTTCATTATACTTGTCCCTGAGTAAAAACGATAATCGGCGTGATAGGAAAAGTGGTTTGTCTTCATTATATATACTACTGTTTATTGTGCCTGTCTCTCTGTATGTCGTGCTCTTTGTCTTTCGTTCCGGTTGAAACTTGTTGGGAAAGAGCTAGTCATTCTGCTCTTCGTGTGTGTTGAAGGAAAAATGTTTTGTAGTGATTTATGTATTTTCTTACCCACCTGGTGTCAATGTTGGGAATTTAATTGCTTCGATTCCTGGTCCCTCTATTCTTACTCTGACATATTTTTGTTTTAAACGGTGTTAAAACTTTATCAATCGTACATACATGCGGACGGGCGCTTCTCGGTCCATGCTACAAGAATAATTGCACCCATATTAAAGTGACGCTAGAACAATGATTCTAGCCTAAATCTATCGGCCATGGGAGTTGTACGCTCATTTTTAATACCTGTATTAAAACCGGATCTACAAGCAAGCCTGACTGAGTAGGGCCTAAGGAAGACCATAGCATAGTTGAGGGGGGGGGGTGGTCTTAATATACAGGTATCCACGTGAAAGTAGCCTTTGGGTCGTACCAAAGGTTGGTCTAATGCAGTTTTAATGCAGCACAGGCCAACGTTTCCTGATAATATATCGCACTGCTGTAGTCTGTGTGTACAATGTGAATTAGAGTTGCAGTTGTTGTTATAGCATGGTATCGATTTTGCTGCAGTTGTGGTTATCATTTATTTTACCAGAGTTGTCAATTTATTTTTTACACTATTTGTCTTGTGGTTAATTATATTTTTACGCTAACTGTTGCTAGAGATACAAAATTTCATTTGGACATTCATCTTATCTAGGCTGGTCCATTGTAAAATTGTGACTTGCAAGAAAAGGTATGGTGTACGATAAGCTTGTCCATTGTGTCAAAACGTTGCAAACCACCTGCAAAACACGGAAGCGGGTCAACTCGGCCTGATACCAACTCGGCCCGTGAGTCAACTCGGCCTCGGGTCAACTCTAACTTTACGCTAACTGTTGCTAGAGATACAAAATTTCATTTGAATTATTCAATGCTTTGTCTAAAGGGGATAAAGGATTACCAAATCATAGTTTCAGTTAATAAATATAATTTGACATCTTTACCGTTCTGAGAACAAAGTTCAACAAATGAACATAATATTTCAATTTCATATCAAATTTTCCAATACAAGAAATTTCATTTTTACGTTCATCAATATTATACATTTATCTAGTTGCATTAAATCATTAAAATGCATTAATATGCATTAATATTTCATACAAAATGCATATGTTGGATGAACTTTAACACAATACAAAGGACAATACTAACAATATTATAGATAATATGGTGAACCATCAATGGGATATTAATACATGTATATGAATACTACAAATTGAGGAAAGAACACAATTCGAAAGCAAGAAGAAACAAAAAGTTAAGTTTTGGGCTGGGCGGGAGGGCATTTTTATTTTCAAATTTGAGTTCTCAGAACGTCTATACTCTGTCGAAACTAATCAAACTGTGACGAGCCGCGTAAATTTGCCGCGGTTTAGAGATTATTTATTATTGACCAATAGAAATAGAGCTTTTAATTTGCTTCGGTTTACGTAAGGAATCGAAAAGGAATTTAACTGTCCAAATCGCCTCATAATTAAATATTTTTAAAGTTATAAAAATCTTCCAATTATTCAATGCTTTGTCTAAAGGGGATAAAGGATTACCAAATCATAGTTTCAGTTAATAAATATAATTTGACATCTTTACCGTTCTGAGAACAAAGTTCAACAAATGAACATAATATTTCAATTTCATATCAAATTTTCCAATACAAGAAATTTCATTTTTACGTTCATCAATAGTATACATTTATCTAGTTGCATTAAATCATTAAAATGCATTAATATGCATTAATATTTCATACAAAATGCCAACCCCAGGGGCCCAAAATCAAAGTAATGTAACAAAACAGGAATATAAGCAATTAGACTGTACATATCTACAAATATCTAAATGTACCGTAAGCAAGCAACTTGTATTATACCTATATTTGATTCATTTAAATGCCGACCATCAAATATGATTTAGTTAAAAGCTAGTATCACTTTTTTTTTCTTTTTTTTTTTTAAATAAAGTTCCAATAAATAAGTCAAAATGTGCAATAGTAATATATAGATTGAATTTAATTCGTTAACTTTTAATTCTGAATATCATTGAGAAAACAATTTTATTGTAATATGTATCAAATTAGAGTTTCGATCCACAGAACCAAATTTAGACTTCAAATTAAAATAGATAATGACCAAACTCGATGAAAGGCACAGCTAAATGTACATGTTAAATTAAGATCTTTAAAGTACTAGCTGTTTCAAATTTAAAGTGAGGCTAATGCCTACCAAATCAAGTATAAACCACTTTACTCAGTAATTATGACATACATACATACTTCAAACATATATATGTGTGTAGAAATTAATTGCCGAGTTGATATAGATGTTAACTAAATAAGCAATGAACAAGCTGCTCAATAAGAAATACAAAGAAATAGATACTATATACAACTAAACAAAAGGGAATGAACAATACAAATGAAAGCACATCATGATGAAATTAGTTTCATATTTCATTTTGTGCTGTTTTAATAACAATTTTCTTATGCCAACGTAAGTGATGGAATATGGACAGTTTTATAAGTAACAAATGAAGAAATTTGATTAGTCGACGAATCATTTGTGTCCATAAGTTACCAAAACATAAATTTGTTTAAATTATTTCATATTTTCAGAATAATGGTCAAGGGGAGATAACCATCAAATTCGTAACACATAAATCTTCTTTTGAATTTAAATAAAAGAAATTTCAATATCTGAACAATTCAGGTTGGCTTTCTCTTATGTAGTCAAAGGGAGACAACTGACGGGTTCAGTTATCATGACAGGATCAGTTATCATGATGAGCTAATAATAAACAACAAAAACATTGGAACAAAATAACCAAACAATACATTACTCTTACCTTATGTAAGAAACAGAATATTATGCATCATCAGTTTCAAAGTCAGTAACCTATGTACATGAACTACCTTGTAATATTCTTCTGCAAACTACAACAAAAAATATAGATCTATGCAAGAATATTCGAAACTGTTCAAACTGACTTTCTCAAAATTTTAACTCTATTAGTGCCAATCCTCATTTCCAGTAGAAGGATTTTAGGGCAATTAACTTTAATCTCCTACTACATGTACATGAAAGTCATGTATATGAATAACTGTGAAATGAAACCTGCAACATGTCAAGTCGCCTGCATATATACCTCTTGGAAGAATTGGCAATACAAGAGTTAAAATTTTCTCATCAACCACAGATCAACAATATGTTTATCTTTTCAAATTTGAGATTACTCTTAAAAAGAAATGTTTGAGCCTATTTGTTCCTTCAGTGTTTAAATGAAGACCAAGATCACGTTTTGCATAAAGCTCAACACTTACTTTTCCACAATGAGTAAAGGGCTTATATGTACAAATGAACTGAAAATTCTGGTTTTTACTCATTGTCTTCATTAAGTAAGAATTTACAGATCTAATCGTTGAGTCTGTATCTAAATGATCTTTTGGCCTAGGAATAATGGCAGATATAATAATCTTAATGCCTGGCTTTTGTTTTCTACAAATAGCTATCATATTTCCAAAATCTGACAAGATTGCATTGTAAGATGCTCTATTATCAATGTCGTTAGTACCGACATGGAAAATAACAAAATCAAAATCTTCTAAATTTGCTTCTGGTGCACATCCACCTCTGGATATAAGTCTATTGGTTAATTTAGAAATAGTATCTCCAGGAAAGCATTGTAGAGTGCACCCATCAATACCAGCAACATGTTTAGGAATAGAGTCACAAACAATTGTGACTTTTCTGACATCTGCAATGAAAAAAAAAAAAAATTATAGAAAACTGAAAGCCTTAACTGCTCAATACATTACAATATGATATTATCTAGAGTTACCTTTATTTTCAATCACACATGGCCAATAAGTCAAGACATCTTATTGAAACCAATCGTCTACACTTTTAGGTAATAGACAACCTGAAAACAAAAGGCAATTCCAGATCATATCATAAAAGAATGCTATCATTTTCAATCATTTAAAAATCACCCCTATATCCTGACTAGAACATGACCAATAAATCAATACCTTTTATTGAAATCAATTATCTACACTTTGTGAGTAGTAGTTATATCAGAAAACAGAGAAGATTTCCAAAAAACTGGAAATACAGTTTTATAAAACATCCAATAAAATAAACTAAAAACAGTATTTAAAAACATTACACCCATAAATGGTGTTCCACTCATCTACTCAAAAGCAGGTCTGATGTCTTATATTGACAAAATATGTTGTCTCATTCTTAATGCAACCTGTAATTTATCCTCAAATGAAAATGCAAGATATTTTTTGTAAGCATCGGATTTCCAGTCACCGTGCAGCTGAATCAATTCCGATGGCACTCTCGACTTGAAAGCATATGTTGTTCCTCCTCTTCTAAACCCATGCGTACTAAAACATTTAGGATCTAACCCTAAAGAGGAAACAACTTGTCTTAATTTACATTGATATTTTCTATATGTAATGCAAGACTTATCTGGCAGGATAAACAGTGGGTCATTCTTTTTTGCCTTAACATTTCTACACATGTTCTTATATGCTGTTACTGGGCATAATAATGAGTCTGGAATAGCAATTAAAGGTGTTTCTAACACTCTTTCTCCAAACTGAATAGTAGTTTTTAATAGATTGAGTTGACTTGAATGTTTTTATTTTTATTTTCAAATTTGAGTTCTCAGAACGTCTATACTCTGTCGAAACTAATCAAACTGTGACGAGCCGCGTAAATTTGCCGCGGTTTAGAGATTATTTATTATTGACCAATAGAAATAGAGCTTTTAATTTGCTTCGGTTTACGTAAGGAATCGAAAAGGAATTTAACTGTCCAAATCGCCTCATAATTAAATATTTTTAAAGTTATAAAAATCTTCCGACATTCATCTTATCTAGGCTGGTCCATTGTAAAATTGTGACTTGCAAGAAAAGGTATGGTGTACGATAAGCTTGTCCATTGTGTCGAAACGTTGCAAACCACCTGCAAAACACGGAAGCGGGTCAACTCGGCCTGATACCAACTCGGCCCGTGAGTCAACTCGGCCTCGGGTCAACTCGGCCGGGTCAACTCGGCCTGTTTTGATTTTTTATAGCATATAAGGTTATTTTGTATGTGCATTCAGTAGATAAGCAAACGTTCGATTTGACCGATTTTCATTTTCTTAAGGAACATTCTTCCGCATGCAAAGTAATTCTTTAAAATGGCTGCCGAATTTCCCGCCAAATATAGCGACATTTAAAGTGGCTTAAAAATGCCTTTCAAAATGTTATTCACTCATGCAAATCTATCAGAAGTGAGCCTCTTAATTCCAAAATCTTCACAAAAACTTTATTCCAACCTTTATTGCCATTGGAACCAAAGTTCACTACCTCTTTTTTTGAGCTAGTTCACATGTTTACCACAAATTTAAAGAATACTATGCCGCATGTTCATCGCTTCAGACAGTAAGATAATGTGTCGTTAATATATTTGCAACTTTCAAAAGCATGTTTTTGTTTTAATTTATTTATCAGATGACCAACAATCAATAATCATGAGTCGCCGCATGAAAAATGGAAACGGTCTATGATACATGATACTGGACCAAAATATTGAAAATTGAAAAAGGCCAATTAAAACCGTTTTCGTTCGGCCATAAAAATGTGGCCAGGCCCATGCCGGCCGCATATTTTACAAGTTAAAAAATTTGAGCGATTTAGAAAGGAAACCCAACCTTCTAAGAGAGGAGAGGAGGAAGCGTTCGGACCACCTCATCGCATTTCTATTCACATGCATACTTATCATTCAATACATGTATGTTTTAGGCGGCCCCGTGGCTAAAAGCGCTGATATTTCATTACCGCACTTTATCATTCGATCATCTCACCGCTATGCGTGATGTGGGTTCGAACACCATACGGACCACACATGAGTGTGCCAGGTTTTCGTCCCATCTGATACAATCTACTAATTGGTCCGTCTCATATGAGCTGAAATAATATTGAAAGGGACGTAAAACTGAATAAAATACGTTTAAAATACAAGAGTCAATCATAAAGTCAATAAAACAGCGTGATCGACCGTGGCGATATTACAATATCATTCAGTGAGCTAGTAGAGGGGGGGGGGGGGAGGTCATTGGTCGCACCTGCACATCACTAATTGGATTCCATTTCACGTGCTGCATGATGACATGCTGTTGTATTGATCAGTTGCATATTTCTGTCCATATAGAGCATATAGAGATTTTAATTTTCACTTCAAAATTGCATAAAGTGATACCGATTTGAACTGAAATCGACTGTCTTGAAATTTATTGAATGTACCTTATCGCAGAGTTATGACGTCAGCATCTGGAGGTCAATTTGCGTCATAACCAGTTCATGTTTGGATTGTTTATTTATAAAAAGAAGCAGGAACAGACATCATTTATGTGATTTCATTACAGGATTATGTCTTTGAAGTAAGTTTTGTTACTCAGCATTTTGTGACACATCTTTCCTTTCACATTTGAGTCGATAATGTCAGCATGTTGGTGGTGTGAATCAGGCTGGGAACTTGTTTTTGACCGCCATTATTGACTTTTGGAATGAGGGTACGTTCACAAACATTTGCAAAGAAAAATGACTCCAACGCTTATTTTTCGGAATTTTTAGGTGCAAATGGTCGAAAAATTGATCTTGATCATGAAATAGGTGTCCAAATGGGAGTAAAACGTTTATTTAAGCCTGAATTTCTCTGAAAGTCTCAGAAAATTTGAAAGCCTATATATTACAGACGATTGCTGCAAATGAAGGCACTGATTGTCGATTCGTTTTGAACTCCAACGAAATCGAACGTTTTTCCGTTGCTATGCACATGAAAATATCCTTGTGAGCGGCCTTTGCGTATCTGCTGATTATGCTTTAGATATAATAAAGAGGATTAATTAATATATACTGTCAGAGATTATGAGACTGGAGCATAATTACATATACAGTGTTGAAAACTTGACTTTTCCCCAAAAAATTATGAGAAGAGCGTTTAGTTACAAATGGATAAAAGCGTACAAGTTTATCGGCTAGAAATTTATACTTTTTAACATATTCTTACAGCTTTATCCATTTGCATCCAGGCCACACCACGAGGAGGCACTCTTTTTTTCATGAAATCATCGACATGTTCAGACACAAACAAAATAATTAGTCTTGGCTAGCTAGGTTGGGGCTCCTTAGTCGGACTCTGTTGGTATGGTTGGTGTCGACAGTCGAACGCCATAGAGGGACCCGCATGCCTTCAGGAAAGCTGTTGTCGATATCTCGTGCTCCAGATACTTCGCCCAGTTCTCCCACAGCTGCGTTTCCAGACGTCTGTACATGCCACGGTTGTCTCGCTGCAGGTCGCCGCCTCTCAGAGCCAATTCCATCAATGCTGCTTCGCGCTTCAGGAGAGGCACCAGCCGGTAGAATCCTAGTCCGCTCATTCCAGCCTTGCTATTCAGCCGATGATGCCATCCTGAAAAAAAAATAAACGTACATATTAACAGTGAGAAGTTACTGGAATATACCATTTTTACAGCTGTATATTGCATGCATATAATCTTGTTGTGGTGGTTTTTATGCTCACTGACTTTGTTCACGTGCATGTAGTATTTACAGAATAAAATTGATTAATTCTTTCCATTATTAACAAAACATTAATTTTAAGTATCATTACCCTCTACGTCGTTGTTTGTCCTGACTGTCTGCTGGAACACACTCCAGGACAGGACGTGGAAAACCGGCTGGTTGAACCACTGTCGGTCGATGTAGTCGACGAGTCTCTTCAGTGGTTCACTGCTGGCCTTCGTCTTGAGATGTTGGAATGTTGGTGGGATTTGGCGCTCTGGCAGGAACGGGAGAGCCATCAGCTGCCTCAAGTAATCATAGATGCCCTCACGCTGCTGGTAGGTCGCCGCAAGCCCGAACTGCTGTACATGTCGCCACACTGCCTGGTTCCAGTGGAAAACACACCCCTTGATCGGCTTCCCCGGGAAGGAGTCTCGTAGGGCCCGCCATGCAGCTGCAATGTGAAAGAACGTACATAAATAAGTATTTATTCAGAGCATGTTTGAGTAGCATTGTAAATAAGGCTTTCAAATAACTTTGGTTTTGATCGTACCAGTTTTCTATCATTGCTAAGTATTCACTTGTTTCGCCATTTGTATAAAATTAATACACAGTCACGTTTTTTGTACTTCTCAAATAATAAACGAAATAAAGTAAAGGTTACCACATCATCTTCTGGATCTAGCAGTGGTATGCTGTTGCTGCAGTCTCTACACACAAAGTGTAGCTCCTTCTCATTCTTCACGGCAGCCCGGTAGTCAGCAAGGGTAATACCTAAGTTGATAAATAATAAAAACATATTTTTAAACAAACAAACAAACAAACAAAAGAATCAAAATGATAAAACAACAAAGTTTTCCGATGCTACCGAATCTTAGAAGCAGACATGACTGAAAACTAAACTGAAATAAAAAGAAGTCTGTGACATCTATAGGGAATCAGGTGTTCTGAAAATTAGAAAACTACAACCAAATAATACAGAGCGAAAGACCTACGGGTGTCTGAGAAACAAGCACACACGCTTATCTAACAAAATGGGTATCTGAAAACATATTTACTTGCATTTGTAAAATATTTAGAATATCACTGTAGCCTCCCAAATATCTGAAAAGAAAGACATACAAATATGACATAAAACGATAAATAGTTAAATTAAATATTACCTGTATCACATAGACGATGCTGCCACCGTTCGCAAACATCACACGTAACTGCATGCTTGCGCCCAGAGACAGACGTCTTACACACTATGCACAAATCAGACATGATAACATCAAATGTCAGAATTGCTAATGATGGCAAGAAGCAATGTGGAAGCATTTTATACAGTTACTGTCGGTACAACAAAGAAACATGCTAACAAAAATCTTGTTTCGTACCGACTTAGATGATAAATAGTTAAATTAAGCAATCACATACAGTTCAGCTACACACTGCACCAGCAAATATTAGAACAGGTTCAGTCCGCTAAATACCTAGGTTTAACTATCACAGACAACCTTGATTGGGGTCAACATATTTCGGAAATTACATGCAAGGCAACTAAGACTTTGGGCTTTCTTCGGCGCAATTTGGCATTGGCACCTAGGCATACAAAAGAAGTTGCATACAAAACATTTGTTCGTCCTCAACTTGAGTATGCAGCTCCTATTTGGCATCCCTATAATGAAACTCAGACTGCTAAGGTGGAGAAGGTGCAGAAGACTGCAGCCAGGTGGACCTGCAGGAGATGGAGGAACTCCAGTAGCGTCGGTGATATGCTTGACGAGCTTGAGTGGCCATCCCTGCAGTCCCACAGAGAGCGGTCTTCCTTAACCTTCTTCTACAAGATACACTCCGGTACAGTGTCTCTTGATAAAGACAAATACCTGACCCCGGCACCCAACGTAAGGCGAACTCGGGCATCGCATGAATTACAGTATACAAGACAATTTGCCTATAGTGATGCCCTGAAAAACTCATTTTTCCCCAGAACTATTTCGGTTTGGAATAGTCTCCCTTCTTCAGTGGTCTCATCTAAGACCATTGAGGAATTTAAGGCTTCTATTTAATCATAGGCCCAGATGCATGCGTTTTAGTATGCCTCTATCTGTATCTTGTAAATAGTTTTAATGGCCCACCCCAAATGTTTTTCTCCCTTGACTAAGTTCTAAATTTAGCCACCCACCCCACACCTGAGGTGATGATCAGAAATTGATTGACTCAGTATCAGAAGATAGATAGATAGATAGATAGATAGATAGATAGATAGATAGATAGATAGATAGATAGATAGATAGATAGATAGATAGATAGATAGATAGATATTAGTTTTAGAAAGTAATTATTGCAAACAAGTGAACAAATGAATAGTTCGGCAAGCATGTAGGTTAATCCGTTTAATTAATGACTTATCTGTCTATTAAAGTAAAGTTTTCACTTCCGGTTTTGATGATGGCGGAAACACTGAATTTGATTTTCATTTAGAAAAAAAATCAAGTATGCAATCCCTGTGATGAATTTCGAAGATTGAAATGAACTGAAATGAACTGATGGATAGATAAAATCAAACAGACTTAAAGTATTATTAGATTGAAGTCAATCAGTTACAGAACTGTCAATATAACTACATGTTTACATAAAGACGGTCATAGATTCAACGGGTACTAATATTCGACTGCAGTGTTGTGGTATAAACATTCAAAATATAGACAAAATTAAGATATGTCAGTACATGCCTCAACCCCAAACCCAACCCCAACAGCTCAAGCAGCTCAGGGAAGACCGGTAACACGAAGAACAAGTGCAATAGAACCTCCTGCCCCTGGTGTCAGCTCAGCCAGTAAGATAAAAAGTGGTAAAGAAACCCCAGAAGGTAAAGATAAAAAAGATAAAAAAGACAATGCAGAAGGTGCAGTCAGTAAAGATGTTAAAGAAAAATCAGATAAAGAAGATGAGCATACAAAGTTTGATGTGGCCTTAGAATTTAAGAACTTTAGAATAGATCTGGGTAAAATGCTGAAAGAATCAGAGGACAGAATGGGTAAGATGCTGAAAGATAGTGAGAGCAGAATGACAGATAAACTGAGCAGTATAGAAAACAAATTCTCTGCAAAAATAGAGGGTCTGCGGGAAGAGATGAAATCTGAGATGCATAATGTTAAGGCAGAAATTGAACATACCAAGGTAGTGGTGAATAAAGAAGTTAGTATGATGAAAGAGACTGTTACTGATATGGAGAAAAGTGTCCAGGATAACTCGGACAGAATGTCAGATATAGAAAAGAAACAGAAAGAAATAATATCAGATATAGAAAAAGGACAGAAAGATAAATTACAAGCAGCTAAGAATGAATTAGATGGAAAGATTAAGGAATTAGACAAAAAGTTGATGCTGTTAGAGAAACAGGACAGAAAGTACAATTTGCTATTTTACGGATTCGAGGAAGTAGCAGGTGAAGATGTATATAAAACTGTAAGACAGAGCCTGATTCATGATCTAGAGTTGGATGAAGAAAGGGTTCGAAATATGTATTTTGCGGCTGGCCATAGGGTCCCTACGAAAGCACCTGGTCCAAAACCTATAATTGTGAGATGTACATCACTGGAGGACAGAGAACTGATACTAAGTGAATCAAATAAGTATGGTGGTAAAAAGAAGAGGGTAGTAGTAGACTTGCCAAAAAGTATGAAGGAAGAAAGGAGCAGACTGGCAAAAATAGCATATGAAATTCGGAAAGCGGAGGAAATTCATACTAGAATCAGAGACAAAGGACTGGATGTATTTCTAGAAGTGAGAAATGATGTATCAGAAAAGTGGGTTAAAAGGGTGGTTTGAATGAAATTTGGATTTACATGACTTAAATGATGAAAAAAAAATTATGTAAGACTCTGGATCACTCTGCAAAAAACAACATTATTATATATAAAATACTATGTAAGACTCTAAACATACAGCATGAGCTTTATTCTTATGTATAAAGTATAAACTTTGGGAAAAAACAACAACAAAGTCATGTAATGTGGTTTAATTTGTTCAATATATAAAGGTACAATTTTGCTCTGGTAACAGTCAGTTTAATTTGTTTAATTTATAAAGGTACATTTTTACTCTGAAAACAGTCAATTTTTTAAGAAAGATAGCTCTGTTTAGTCATAAACAACTGTTAAGCTGCCCGATTCTGAAAAAAAAGGTTTATATTGTAATTTTATACTACTCTTTGGGTACATGAAAAAAAATCAGCTGAAAACACAGTTTTGTTTACCTTTTTTGACATTTACTTTAAATATGCGTACTCTGGGCCTAAATAGGTCAGAAGTGGGTAAATTACAAACCGTCAATAGAGTTCTACGGATAACCGAATGTATATAGTGCTAAAAACCGGGACTTGTTCTATCTATATTATATACGAAAGATTTGTCTAAAATTACAAAACGATCATGAGAAATCAACAATTTTAAAGATCCCTTATCTCAGATATCGGTAAACATATGTTTTTATTATTGTCACAGGATTAGATGTAAATATTCTAATAATTTACTATGAACGAACTGGACCGAAAAGTCCAGCTCTCGGACCGCTCAAGTGGTGATGGGTTTTGCACTGTCAAGCGCTATAGAGATCATGATCGATTTGTAAATGAGGTCAAATTGTGTATCTAGAATGAATGAAAACAAGAAAATGATTTTACGAGAGGTAAATTGAAGATTATACGAATGCAAAGGTTTGTTATACGATTTAGTTTGCTGATCTGAATTATGACGTTTCAATGGAATACACAGTATTCAGTGCAGTATTTGCTGTGGCCAATTGATGGTTGATATTTGGCATTTTTATGAGAGTGAAGAGTTTACCCCATTTGGCCCCACTTTTATGTAGTATTAGTAGTAGTAAAATTGGGGTTTTTGGGGGTGTGCCTTTTTTATTCTCTTATCTTTGGTCAGAATCATTGATTGCGGGTGTTCTTTAGAGCTGCCTCCACGAGGCGGTTCTGGTGTGTGCCTGCAAACTGTGTTTTGGGTAAAAAAGTGTATGTGTTTCAGGTAAATGAGGCTGCCTATATGTCAATTTTTCTATCACTAGCCCTTATTTTTTGGGGGGTTGGCCCAGATGTTGTAGGGGTTTTCTCGATACTGTCCCCTCTTATTTTCTGAATTTCACTGTATGGATGGCGGTCCAAAAATGACCAAAATGTAGTTGGATTTGTTTTTCATGTCGTGGAGTTTCATGTAACCTTTTTTATTTGTTTTTTGTAGGCCAAAATGTAGTTGGATTTGTTTTTCATGTCGTGGAGTTTCATGTAACCTTTTTATTTGTTTTTTGTAGGCCATATATAGTTGCAAACACGTAATGAATCTAAATATAATGTGAAGTACAAAACATGTTTACAAAATAAAATATTGTTCCTTCATCAACACTAGTACGATGTAGTCTAATATGTCGAACTCAAAAAACACTTAAACCCATCATTTAAAAATATGAAAAATATTTGAAATTTGTAACACAATTCAAGTTTTAAATCAGAATTCAATTTTCAATTGAAAACAAAAATTATAATTAAATTGGTAAAATACAGAAAAAAATTGTGATGTAGGACCAAGAAGTTACTGTAGTTATAAATATACATGTACATTGTTCTCTAGATGTGATACCTGTTATTTATCTATCTAGGTGTAAACATAAACTGCAATATAATAAGTACCAGGTTAATGTAGATTTGATGTTCCCAAAATATACCTGTTGTTATTTACATGTGTTTACACAAGCTGCAATCTAATAATTACCATATTAATGTATATGTTGTTCCTAAATATTGTACTTGCATTTCATGCTCTATAATAACATGTCATTTATAATCATTGTAGTTATGTATAATTTTTTGTATATACATGTACACTGCTTTCGAGTTAATACACCTGTTCTATGCTTTTTATTTCATTTGGAAAATGCATGATGAGTCAATCTAAATTACATAAAATGAAAGGAAAAAAAAGATAATTTAGGGTGGGAAAATTTAGAAATAATATTGGAAGATAAAAAAATTTTTGGAGCAGGGGTTGTTTACGTCAAATCCGGAAAATGATATTTTTTTATGGATGGAAAGGATTGAATGCCTTTCTCTCCTATTTTTTTGTTTAAACTTGGTTCTTGTAGGACTACTGAAGTTTTTCGCCTGTATACATGCATACTTGATAGTCCTTTGATCTGGAAACTGGGCTCAGTAGGAAAATTAGTTCGAATTGACACTGGATAATAAAATAACCATTTATAGCCAAAATACACGTGGTCTAAATTGCATGCAAAAGCGGAGAGACGTATTTCACTATTTAAGACAAAAGCATTATAATATTATTTGTTTACAAGACATACATTTGGAAAATAAAATGGAAACATATATTAAAAATGAATGGGGTTATAGGGTTTTTATGTCAGGCTTGACCAGTAATAAAAGGGGGGTTATGATATTGTTAAACAACAATTTTCAACATGATATAGGCAGAGTAGTAACTGATCCGAACGGAAATTTTTTGATTATTGAGATTATTATCAAAGGTAAAAAATTAACATTGGTAAATATATACGGACCTAATGATGATCAACCTCATTTTTATACTAACATAAAGCAAAAAATTGATGAATTAGATAATGACATGGCAATTATTTGTGGTGATTGGAACCTTATTATAGACCCTGATTTGGACTGTGAAAATTATAAACATATAAATAATCCTAGAGCCAGGGGGGTAGTAAAACAATTATTGGACGAAATGGAATATATGGATGCCTATAGAATAATAAATGAAGATAAAAAAGGTTACACATGGAGAAAATTAAACCCTGATAAAAAGCAAGCTAGACTAGATTTCTTCTTGATTGATTTTATTGCATTCTCTCATCTTGATGATTGCCAGATTGTGCCAGGATATAGATCTGACCATTCTGGTGTTGTACTAAAATTAGATTTTTTTGAACATGCCCATGGTAAAGGTTATTGGAAATTCAACAACTCATTGTTAAAAGATAAAAAATATATTAAAATAGTGAAAGACACAATATCTGAGGTTCTTAATTTACATGTAAAAGAAACTAATGATAAAAACAGTAATATCCAAAACAAAGAATATATTATCAATGATCAGCTCCTTTTGGAAACAATGCTTATGATGATTAGGGGGGAAACAATAAAATATAGTGCATATAAGAAAAAAAAGCAGACTGGGGAAGAAAAACAGTTAGAAAAGGAAATAGAACATATTGAAATAAAAATAACAAATAACTTGAATGAGATTACTGATTATGATATAAATAATTTGGAGGAAAAGAAACATGCTCTCTCAGAGTTAAGAAACATTAAAACAGAAGGTGTTATGTTAAGGGCTAGATGCCGTTATGAAGAACTTGGTGAAAAACCATCTGGTTATTTTCTGAACCTTGAGAATAGGAATTTTATGGATAAAGTCATCAATAAATTAGTAGATGCTAATGGGAAAGAATATAACGACTCTTTAGATATTTTAAACCTACAAAGGCAATATTATCATGATTTATATAAGGCTGACTCAAATTTAGATGATGTTCCATTAAATGAGGTTATAGGGGAAAATTCGAGTAAACTAAACGAAGAAGAATCACTAAGCCTGGAAGGGGAAATAACTTACGAAGAATTAGGTATAGCATTAAAAAATATGAAAAATTCAAAAAGCCCAGGTATGGATGGATTTACGGCTGAGTTCTTTAAGTTTTTTTGGATAGATATAGGACATTTTATTTTAAAATCAGTTAATTATGCATACGAAAATGGTTACCTTTCAGTTACACAAAATCAAGGCATAATAACATGTATCCCTAAACCAAATAAGCCACGTCAGTTTTTGAAAAATTGGAGACCTATTTCGCTTTTAAACGTTATATATAAATTAATGTCAACCGTCTTAAGTTAGTTTTAGATAAGCTTATTGATAATGATCAAAAAGGTTTTATTTCAGGAAGATTTATAGGGGAAAATATTCGTACAATCTATGACATTCTTTTTGAAACAAAGCAGCAGAATATTCCAGGACTTTTGGTATCAGTTGATTTCCAGCAAGCCTTTGACACCGTTTCATGGAAATTTATTGAAAAAAACTTTAGATTATTTTAATTTCGGTCCCTCAATAAAAAGGTGGATAAAAATTTTTCAAACAGGTGCTCAGTCTAGTATTTTACAAAATGGTCATCTTTCAGAATCCTTTGTTTTAGAAAGAGGCTGTAGACAAGGTGACCCAATATCACCATATATTTTTATTCTCTGTGTAGAGATCCTAGGTAAAATGGTAAGAAATGATAACAAATTGCATGGAATTGTAATAAACAATAAAGAATTTAAGCTCTGTCAATATGCAGACGACACACAACTATTTTTAGATGGATCAGAGAAATCATTACATCAGTTAATGTATATTTTAAAAAAGTTTTACAAAATGTCCGGGCTTAAAATAAATGTGGATAAAACTAAAGCATTATGGATTGGAGCAATGGGTAAGTCAGAAAAAAGATTGTGTAATGAATATAATTTGGACTGGGAACAGAAGCCTTTAAAAATTTTAGGAGTCACATTTACATCTGAAGTCTTTGATGTCTGGGATCATAATTTGGATGATATTGTACATAAAGTTAATTCATTAATAAATACATGGTCAAAAAGAAGGTTGACATTACCAGGTAAAATAACTGTGATTAAATCATTAATGCTATCAAAGTTCACTCACTTGTTCTTAGCTCTTCCAAACCCACCAGGAGAATTTCTTAAACTTTTAGAAAGAAAATTATATAAATTTCTTTGGAGTTGTGGTCCTGACAGAATAAGCAGGAAGAATATTGTTAAAAATATTCAAGCAGGGGGGTTGAGAATGGTAAATGTTAGTGCCTTTATAACATCATTGAAGGTAACTTGGTTAAGAAGATTAGTTATTTTTCCTGAAAGTGATAATTGGAGTTCCTTGAGTATGATTAATCTGAATAAAATTTTCTCATTTGGAGATAGATATGCCAAAACAGTTATCAAAGATTTACATAATCCTTTTTGGAAACATATTTTAGAGAGCTGGGTTCTATATATGCATTCCTTCAAAACTGATAATTTAGTAAGAATTATATATTCACCTCTATGGGGTAATTCTAAAATAAGTGTCAATGCCAATTTTATTATCAACGAATGGTTTAACAAAGGCATCAGGAATATCATGGATCTAATTGATGAAAATGGTTTATTTTACAATTTTCAAAATTTGCAAGAAAGGTATAATATTCATGGGACCTACCTAGATTATCTGCATTTAATTCAAAACATTCCAAGATTATGGAGAGATACGATTGAGGAAAATAGGGAGAAAAATGTTTTATATAGATATAACGTGCAAATAAATTGTTATGTTTTTAAACTTTTACGGAAAAAGAAAGGTTGTAGAGATATTTATGATACACTAATTTCAGCTAATGACGTATCAGTACCAAACTATTGGACTACTGAAATTGGGGATGTATCAAATGATGAGTGGAAAAGATTTAGTAAAAATTTAATTTATATTCAGGAAATCAAATTACGAGATTTTCAGTATAAGATAAACAATCGAATTCTTGTTACGAACACATTCTTATATAAAATAAAAAAGAAAGATAGCAACCGTTGTTCATACTGTGATCAAGAACCAGAAACTATCTCACACCTGCTCTTCCATTGTAAGAACGTTTTGGACTTTTGGAATTCCTTAAAAACATGGTTACAAAGAACAACAAATATTACCCTACAGATCGATTTGAAGAAAATTATTTTCTCATATCCTGCACAGCCGTTAGTTAGCTATATTATTACAGCTGCAAAGTATTTCGTATATAAAAGTAAATTTTTCACAAAAAATCTAAGTATTAAAAGTTTTGAAAACTTTCTGAAACAAAAATTTCTGAACGAAATGTATATAGCAAAAATTAATAAAACATATGATAAGTTTTTAGGCAAATGGTCTAGTCTGTACAAGTATATGATTACACTATAATATTATCTAGCCTGGTAATGTCCCTTTACTTTTTCCAAACTAATGATAAATCATTATATAAAATAAGTACCCAAGTAGATTAACAATGTATTTTGGCAAAGCAGAAAGAAAAGTTTAAGACCAATGATTTAAGAAGTTTTCTTTTTTACTCATAACAGCTAAGCCCAGTTTCCGGAAACAATATTAGTATATGTATTTACGAATTTCTTTTATAGTGGCTATGTTCGCTTGTGTTAATGTCCAAAGCCAAATAATTCTTCAAAAAGAAATACCAATCAACTCTGCTGTCAGATAATGTTAAAATTTAAAATAAGTATGAAATTGTACTCAAGCTGCAGAGACTCAAGCGTACATATCCATTTGTTGCCGCGAATTACAGTTCTATATACATGTATATGTGGATAGTTATATAAGATCAAATTTCACATTTGTTTGATGCAGTACTGCATGTATTCTATATATAGTTTCATGTGAACCAATTGTTCAAAAATAAAATTATAAAAAAAAAGTAAAGTTTTCACACCTAAATTAGTTAATCAATTAAAGAATAAGTTTGTTTGCTTTATTAGGTTCATTCAACTGCAGCGGCATTCAATGATTGAAGATGCCGTTGTTTAATAATTGTACAATAATTAAGAAAGAAAGACGGACGAACATACCTGGTGAAAAATGAGAATCATATACAAATATGTTTTTCTTCTATCTTTCCTATTAGGCTTTCTATATCAATTAACAAAGTGCATATACTATATATATAGTAAATATATAAGGCCGAGTTGACCCGGCCGAGTTGACCCGGCCGAGCTGACCCGGGCCGACTTGACCCGAGGCCGAGTTGACCCGGATTCCAAAACACTGATTTATTAAGAAAATGAAGAAATCAAGCAAGTACATTGTACATGTATCCACTAATGCAACAAATCAGCCACAGTACTTCCCTAAAGTACCTGTCATTTTAAAACCAATCCTTCCATGCTTAACTGCAGTGTTTTGACATCAGCATTGCTCCAGTAGTTTCATGGGAATTAGCAGGGGATTTGATTACCTGAGTGCCGGGATTTGGGAAAAAAAAACAAAAAAAAAACGATATTCATGTAAAAGATATTCATGTTACTCCCTAGCCCAAAGAGGTAAGTCATTTCAAGAGGCTGATGTATGATAACAGTGTCGGGAAACAAAGTCCAGGTTTGCTATCATTTGTGTATATGTCTTATTATAGATAGAGAGTTCGGACTGCATATAATTTCAGAAATCACGCAGTGCTATTTCTATATTACAGAAAATTGTTTACACATATCCTTCCCACATGCTGCATATTAATATAGGGATAAAACATGATTGTACATTCATTAACATTTGCTAGGTCCTGAGGGGAGTGTTGAAAATCGAGGAAGTAGACCGAGGTTTTCTACACTCCCCTCATGAACTAGAGAATGTTAATGAATGACAAAATCATTTTTGATCACTACTATTGCATAAATTCTGCACAAACGAAAGCAATGATGGTGCACTATATTTTACAGGCTCACCACATTTTCATATGCGTAAAAGCTTTCATTGTTTTGCTCCTTCTGGGCGGACTTCAGTTTCTCATTGTTAGCATGTGCTTTGCGTGGCGCCCCATAATGAGGATAAGTAAAAGCCGTGTATTAACATAACTTGTTTTAGTATGAATTGCAATATTAATGCATAGCAATATTAATACATAAAGAAAGGTTACTGATGATTAGCCAAATTCGTAATTTAACTCAAATGATCTGAGATTTTAATGATCAAATTCGATTGTCAGTGGCATTGAATGGCAATAAAATCACCATAATAAAGTGTCTATCATGTTTAAAAATTCTACGTTTTCAGATCTTTGTTACTATCTGATGGTCAGAGGTCTTCAAAAGCAAACCCTATCTAGACAGGAGCCTCAATATTTAGAGAGTTATGTCTACTTCAAAGGAGTCAGAAACAACAGAATCTACTGCAAAGAAAGCCAAAGTTGCGGAAGTAAAGGAGCTTATTGACAATGAGGAATATGCCTTCAGAAAACGTTTACCTAGGAAACTTCCCACAAGAAAATGTGATGTTTATGTGACTAGGAAAACTGACTTTAAAGGTCAGCTGGCACGCTGTCAGAAGAAGCTAGATGATGGTAATGTGGTTTATGTTCATGGCCTAGGAGCAGCTGTAAATAGAGCAATCAATCTAGCCCTGGAGTTAAAACAAAGAGGTTTAGGTTCTGTTGAGCTGGACGTTCATACTTCTACGGTAGAACTCACTGATGATCTCGAACCATTAACGGATGAACATGATGTTGATACTATGACAAGGAATAATTCTGCTGTACATATACGTGTTTTCAGACCTGAAGTTCCTAACCTTGATGAAGTTATGGGTGCAGGGAAACATGGTGATTCTAATGAAAATAAAGCTAAGGCAGAATCAAAACAAAAGCCTGCCAAAAAGAAACAGAAGGGCAACATGCAATGATTAAATACTAGTATTAAATCCAATATAATGAAATAATATGGATATTAATGAAATTGAAATAATTTGTAGTTGGATTTCTAGTATTTGCCCCACACCCCAATATCCTTAGAGAAGTGTGATTGCATTGTGGTAGAGTACAAGAATCCAGAGCCAGAGGTCCTGGTTCGATACCTACCTCCGCCAAGTAGTGTCCTTGAGCAAGACACTTTAAGCTTATTACGGTACTAGACTACTGGTTAACCAGGAAGTGTCCGAAGTGGTGGCTCTAACCAGGAAGTGTCCGAAGTGGTGGCTCTGTTCTGACATGACGGAAAAATGGTTGACTGGGATGTTCAGTCATAATAACCAAACCACAATCTGAAAAATCTGAAAGTGTTTTAGCTTACCTGAGCCACAGGCTCAAAGTGAGCTTATACGTAGTATAGGCATGATCCGGCGTCCGTCCGTCTGTTGTTGTCTGTCCATCGTCCACAATTTCAAAGATCTTCTTCTCTGAAACCGCTTGGCTGATCAAGTTGAATTTGATATTTATGTCACATGACCAAGATAGCCACCACGCCCATATATGATAAAAAACGTTCAAAAATCTTCTTTTTCAGAACCTGTCGGCCGATTTTCACGAAACTTGGTATGTAGCATCGAGGACTCCAGCCCATCATCATTTGCTAAAATGATGACCCTGGGATGACCTTGACCTATTTGACGGCAAGGTCAATTTTGGAAACATAGGCTATTATATTGGAAGAGGCGAAAACAATGGAAATTTTGGAAACTATTGCAGCCTGAGAGAAATCACTGGGCCTATGAAAGTGAAGTTTTATGTGAAGCCTCCATGCTTAAGGGGAATATAATTGTGTGCGCAAAGTCTTGATCGAATGCTCAACATGGCCTCCATGCTCACAAATGGTCAAAAAACATCTTATCCAGAACCGGTGGTCCGATTTTCACTGAACTTGGTATGTAGTATGACTAGTATCAGGGACTCCAGCCCGTCGTAGTTTGTTCAAATGATGGCCCTAGGATGACCATGACCAATTTTACGGCAAGGTCAGTTTTGCAAACATAGGATTGTACATGGAGAAAAGAGAAAACAATGGATATTTTGGAAACTGTTGCAGCCTAAGACCTGAAAGTTGGCAGAAGCAGACAACTAGAAGGTATGCAATTAATTAAGGTCAAGGTCATTTCTTGACATGGGCCTAAGATCATTGAAATATCGAAATTAAAGACTTCGTTTTCTCAATTACCTCTCAGGCTCTCAGTGTATGAAAGTGAAATTTAATTTGAAGCCTTCATGCAATGGGAGAATGAAATTTTGTTCGTGAAATAGGGGTGCCTGCTCAACATGGCTGCAATGCTCACAAATGTTCAAAATCTTTTTGTCCAGAACCGTGGGCCAATATTCCTGAAACTTTGTATGTAATATCAGGGACCTTAGCACATCATAGTTTGTACAAATGATGACCCAAGTATGATCATGACCAATTTTACGGTTAGGTCAATTATGGAAACATAGGTTTGTACATGGGAAAAGGTGAAAAGAAGGGATATTTTGGAAACTATTGCAGCCTGAGACCTGAAACTTGGCAGATGCAGACAATTAATGAAGTCAATAAAGGCATGCGAGTAGTCATGGTCATTTCATGATGACTAATGCTCCAAGATCAGGCTTCAGATTAGCGTTCTCATGACCAATGGTCCTCTTTCTTTTAGCTCACCTGAGCCGAAGGCTCACAGGTGAGCTTATAGTATACCCATGCTCCGTCGTCGTTGTCGTCGTTCACACTTTTCAAAAATTTTCTCCTCTGAAACCGCTAGGCCAATCAAAGCCAAACTTCATGTGGAACATCCTTAGGAAGGGGGAACGAAAGTTTGTATAAATGGTCCAGGTCACATGACCAAGATGGCCACCTTAGCTATAAATAGCAAAAGCCTTTTAAAATCTTCTTCAGAACCAGAAGGTATATGATTTCGAAACTTGGCATGAAGCATCAGGCAATAGAGCTCTACCAAATTTTTATAAATCATTACCCTGGGATGACCTTGACCTACTTTACGGCAAGGTCAATATAGGTCGACCATGCATTTGAAAATTGGAAAATTGTTAAAATATGATTTGAGGAGCAAAACTGGTAGGAAATGGGCAGATGGACAAAATATTTATCTTAGTGAAAAAAATTTGTCCCAAGGGGGTTGTCTGCCCCAGCCCCGGGGCTATATACATGTATATGACCATAATATTCAAATATCTTCATCTCTGAAACCGCTTGGCCAATCAAAGCCAAACTTTATATGGAGCATCGTTAGGAAGGGGCAATGGAAGTTTTTATGTATAAATGGTCAAAGTCACATGACCAAGATGACCGCCATGGCTTTAAATAGCAAAATCATGACCCTGGGATGACCTTGACCTACTTTACGGCAAGGTCAATATAGGTCGACCATGCATTTGAATGGGGAAAATTGTTAAAAAAAGATTCGAGGTGCAAAACTTGCAGGAAATGGACAGATGGACAGAATATTCATGTTAATGAAAAGAATTTGTCCCTAGGGGCTTGTCTGCCCCTGCCACAGGGCTATATACATGTGCATGACCATAATATACAAACATCATCTGCTCTGAAACCGCTTGGCCAATCAAAGCCCAACTTTATGTGGAGGATCATTAAGAAGGGCCAATGAAAATTTATATAAATGGTCAAGGTCACATGACCAAGATGGCTACCATGGCTATAAATAGCAAAAGCCTTTAAAAATCTTCTCCAGAACCAGAAGGCCTATGATTTTGAAACTTGGCATGAAGCATCAGGCAATGGAGCTCTACAAAGTTTATATAACTCCTGACCCTTGGATGACCTTGACCTATTCTACGGCAAGGTCCACTTTGGTCGCCTATGCATTTGAATGGGGGAAAATTGTTAAAATGTTATTTATAGGGCAAAACTTGCTGTAAATTGGCAAATGGACTCAAGTTTTATGATTGGAAAAAGAAATTAACTACAGGGGTTGCTCTGACCCGGCCCTGGGGTTATATACATGTATATTACCATTCTAGTCAAACAAGTTTATTGGTATATATCTCAGGTTTCAGGTGAGCGTTAACAGGACCATTGGTCCTCTGGTTTATAAACAGCTGAATCACGATCAGGGTTGCTTTTACCAGCTAGGTCATGTTATGCGCGTATAATTCAATATGATATTATGCAAGAATAAATAGAGGATCTTACACGAGGGGTCATTTCATATTAAATTTATTAAACCAGCCTTGGCGAGTTTAATAAATTTCATATGAAATGATCACGAGTGTAAGAATCGTTTTATCATATGACCTTTAAAATAGGATATTAACACCTTCAAAGTGGCCATATTTTCAATGAAAATTTACATTGCTGTTACGGACGTCGTCAATGACGTTTAGTATTCCCGCAAAAGTGTTAATAATACACGTGTGGTCTTAACACTTTTATCACACGACGTTATCCACTGGAAAACAGCGACGTCATATGATAAATGTTTTTATTTTACCATAATACTTAGGCAATAATATTTCTGGCGATGTATAAAAATAGGGTATTTTATGCAACATTTTGCTATAGCAAGGCAATATATGTCCAAAAATCACCATTTTCCACATGTTATGATGTTGCACTTTTATTTTGGGTGTTTTCTAAGCTGGTTTGCTGTTATGTTAAAAAATGTAAGGTCCAATATTCATAAAATAAAAGCACATATGTCCCATGTAATATACTTTTTACAGAATTCATTTTGGACAAAAATAACAAAGATGTGGCATAGTAAGTGAAACTGTACTTTTGTTATGTTTTTCAGTTTTTATTGTTTTCTTTAGTTGGCAGGTCAAAAAAACTACACCCATGATTAGAACATGATTTTTGGTATCTAGTCTTTCATTGTTAATAGCAGGGCGGATATGTAACAATTTTTTGGTGGATTGTGCACTTTTTGATAAAAGCATGAAACTTGGCACAGATGTAGACTTATAATTATAAGAATTTTTGAGGGTCAGTGCCACGTGAAATTTGGCCTGTGACGGCCGCCATTTTGAAATTCAAGATGGCGGCATTTTCATTAAAAGCATTATACAGATTGATATCAGTTTCCACTGCTGCTTTCGTAAAAAGTATCAAAAGCCAAAGTTCTAATGCTTATCCATTTCAAGATATATTTTAATGCATTTTAACATTAAAAGTTTTCAAGATGGCGACTATTTTCAAAGATGGCCGCCATTAATTTACTAAAAATCGAGTTAGCGAGACGAAAATATGACGCAGTTAATAAAAAGAAGAATTATTCATTATAAAATGTTTCAAGCACACTACATGCCACAAATACAAGTTACAAGTAGATAATATCAAAACAAAAACAGATTTAGTGCCACAAATGTCCTGTAATGGCCGAAATTTATTATTTTTTGCAAAGTGGCCACCTATTTGCAACTTCTTTATCAATATGACATTTAATATATAATTGCCGAAATCATACTTTCTTCGAATAATGTTACATAAATTGCTGTAATAAACATTTTCATACACCTTAAACTCATACTGCTGATTAGAAATATCAAGAATGATGCTAATTCTCAAGATGGTTGCCATATTTAGCTTCAGTGTATATTGGTATGTTACATATGGATACTATAAATTATGATTTTGGATGGGAATCTCTTAATCTGTTCTAATGAATAGAAACATTCTACTTTCACAAAAATCTTACCTATCTGTATTGTTTCAGTTGCATATTTAAATCAGAATGGTATTCAAGATGGCTGCCAAAGGACAAAGAAAAAACATATTTTAGGAAAATGTTGATTGAATAGTTTGAACTGCTGAATATCTTATTAATTTTCTAGTATGTTGATGTTAACTATCCTTGAATAGAAGTAATGACATTATATTTGACATTCAAAATAGCTGTCAAAATCATATATGTCATCAGTTGTGATTTTTGTAATAGACACTACTGCCAGTCTTGCAGCACATTCAAATGCTTGATGCAAACTATTCCACGTTTAAGATTTTACTAAATCCTGTAAAGATATGTGCATACATCCAGCAAACAAGCTATCATTGAAACAAATTTAGCAAAAATATATAGTGATTCTACATATCCGAATCAATCTCTGAATCCGCCTACATTTATTACTCGAGTAACAGGTCATCTCATGCCTGCTTTCTGGCAAGTGCCATACTAATTGCAACCTTTCAATGAGTTTTTGGCATCAATGACATCTACGTTAGGACTTCCCATTGCATAGGGTGATGGCTGGAGACTTCAAAATTTCTATCCCTACTAGCTCAAGTGCGAGTTTGTGCCACACATCAAACTGCAGGAGCTGAAGGGTCAAGAGAAACAAGCAGAGTTCCACTTTCTGAAGTAATTTACTTCCTTTGTCATAAGACATTTAGCTGCAACAGAAAAGCACAGTAAATGAGCATATGTCTTCTCTAAGTACAACCTTCTGCATGCTGCAAAAGAAGTATGCAAATTAACCATGGAGAAAGCAGAAATGGTACTTAAACACGCTGGTAGAGGAAGCAGTAAGGGAGGAGGTCAGGTCCTTCAAACTGTGAAAGGCAGGTGTCAGGCAAACTGCATACAACTGGTAAGAGTTCATCCAGTAGAATAGAATGGGGGGGGGACTTTATATCCTAAGTCAGAAAATGTATTTTGTTTTACCAAGTAAATATGTTGTGGTAGTCAGGATATCTTGGTAGATAAACCTGTCAGGAATAATGAAGACCAACTGTTGCTACACCAGAAAGCAGAAAAAGAGCATTATGAAAATCTCCTGTTGAATTTCCTTGGAATCTGGAGGACCAGCCTGAGAAAACCCATGTCGAAAACCGAAATGAGTTGAACACAAAGGCCATCTGCAATATAGCATCTGGCAAAGCAGCCGGGCCTTCAGGTACCATCACAAAAATTCTGAAGTCACTCGGGAAAACTGGAACACCCAAAGTGCCTGATCTTGTTGACATCACCACAGACAGTTGCATTCCAAGTGACTGGCACTAGAGCTTCATTGTCCACCAGTTTAAGGGAAAAGGCCACATTCTGAACAGAGGCAACAAGGGCTTGATGCTGCTTGAACAAGTGGTGTAGGTGTTGGAGCATAAAGGGAAAAGATCTGAGCTTGATGAGATGCATTGTGATTTGATGTCAGGTTGAGGCTCTACAGATGCAGTTTTTATTTTTTAGAGAATCACTCGGCTGATAATAAGCTTCTCTACATGGCCTCATTTGACCTGCAGAAAACATTTAATTGCGTCAAATTGGATTTCATCTGGTAGACACTGTGAAAACTAGGAAATGATGAGAGGCTAGTGCCTCTTGTCCAATCCATGTACATGTATTGGGATGTGAGAAGCAAGGTTAGAGTTGGTATTGGGTACACTGAGGACTTTGGTGTCTTAGTGGATGTTCACAAGGGCTCTGCCAATAGCACGCTGCATCATTTTGCTAGAGGTTATATCTAGGGGCCTGATGTCTAGGAAAGAAACGTCCTATTGATGGACGAATGGTGAAGAAGCTTGAAGTTGATAATGAAATTATTGAAGTAGTTCCAAAAGTCTGTTATCTAGTAGACATCTTTTCTGCTTGTTGTGAATATGACCCATTTGTCATCACTGGCTGTTACAATAAGCTTTTGGCAAATTTCGCCAATTTCACCAACATTTTCTGCTGCTTCTGACAAACGGTAAAATGATTTTGATTTCCCGTATAATGCTAAATGCAGCATGTAGAGCACAACAATGGCCAGATTGCTAAACAAGCTAAACGTAGTTGCACAAAAGAGACTGGTAACGAAACCATGGGATAAAATGTTGTTTGATATGGGAATGGAGCTTGGAAAGGGCCATTACGAAAACTTGTCCATACAATATACAGAGAATTTTTTCAGCATTAAATATTAAAAAAAATCATTGGAAGAGTTCTGATAATTTTAAAATGTTTGCTCAAAACATTTATTGTGGGTACAGATTAAAACCGCCTCGCCGAGGTGGTTCTAATGAGTACCCACAATCTTTGTTTTGGAACAAAAAAAAGAAAGAAAAGAAATATAGGTATACCCCTGATAACCCCAGTTTTGCTTTATAAAAGTGGGGTATGAGGGTGTATACTTTTCATGGCCATGTTTTCTTCATGCAATGCTGATCCTCAGAATCATTCATAGTGTAGAAGTCGTCTAGGAAGATAACTTGTCAGACAAGTACAATTCTCGGTAGAGGACAAAAGACGACCAAAATGGACATGATGATGATGATGATGATGATGATGATGATGATTGACTAAAACTTAGATACACTTAACAAATACATGTTAAATAATTTTAATCATAAGAACTTTGAAAAACAACATGTAAAAATGAAAGAAAAAAAGAATATATTAATATTTTCCTACTTTGGTAGCCATTTTGGATGCCATCATTAATCAGTAAAAAGATAATTTACCTTATACAAACTAAAATGTAACTTGCATTTGTGGTGTTATGTGCTTGAGAACATTTCATCAATGCAAATCCTTCATTCTGATCAAAACAGAATGTTTTATCACACTTTCAGTACTGTGTGTACTAAATTTCCGGTAATTTAATGGCGGCCATTTTGAAAAAATAGCCGCCATCTTTGAAAATTACGAGTTTATTTTCATAATTTGATATCTTGAAATTTTCATTTATTGAATTTGGGGGTTTTAAAACTTTTAAAGAAAGCAACACTGTAAACTGATAACTGTAAAGGCTGTATATGGGAAAAAGCCGCCATTTTGAAATTCAAGATGGCGGCCGTCACAGGGCGAATTTCACGTGGCACTGACCCTCAAAAATTCTTATAATTATAGATATA
The DNA here is from genome assembly GCA_964017185.1 of Rugalucina vietnamica. Taxonomy (NCBI): domain Eukaryota; kingdom Metazoa; phylum Mollusca; class Bivalvia; order Lucinida; family Lucinidae; genus Rugalucina; species Rugalucina vietnamica. The sequence goes on along the minus strand of OZ024883.1, from coordinate 41,477,721 downwards.
GTCATGTACCAAGTTTCATGCTTTTATCAAAAAGTGCACAATCATTTCACATATCCGCCCTGCTATAAGACAAAAGAAAGTTTAGAATCAATGGAAGTTGAATTTATCCCCACAGTGAAGAGTACTTGTTTCTTGTAGCCCCTATTTTCAAAACGGAAGTTCAGATTCCTATTAACAAGGATAAAATGGTCTTATTGTTTTTAGACTGAGGACTAGTAAAACATGTCCGAAGGTTTTGTCAAGAAATTGTATAAGACTGCTGATATAGTCGAATGTATTTTTGCATGTCCTGTATAGTCCGTAGCCCCATCCTCTGAAATAAAATGTTTGTTGCAATCAAGGTTTACTCCAAATTTTCATATGCGACCACACATGTTTCATTGTATTAAATTAATTGCAGCATGGAACAGAGACTTATCTAGGCTGCATATAATCTCATTTAAGCAATCCAAAACACTGTTTCGAAGCTCCTGAACTGAACTATTCCTATAACCTACTATTGTGAAATTTGAAAACACACAAGAACCAAAAGAATTATCACTGGAATATACGAGGGTGGGTCAGAAAGTTCTGTCATAGGTCTTAAAACTTTGTTAATAGGCATGATGGGTTGTTGTATTATACATTGATTGGAAGGGCTACAATTCTCCTTTATAATGATGCCAAAATAATGCACAAAACAAATAAATTCTTCGAAATATACGCATTGAAAGACATTGTAAACATAGATTGGCTGCGACTAATAACTGTGCTATGCATCAGACTGCATGTCAATCGTTAAGTTGTTCTACAAATTTCACTTTTGGTTATAAGCTATTCATATTCATGTTGATTGCAAATTGCAATTGATGCACCGTTAAAGGTTTGTGTCTGTTGAGATATTAAATTGAGCAGCCTCACGAGAGAACCAACAATTTGCATATATAGGCGAAAACAAAGACACAGATCAGTAACTACGAAGCTGTTCAGCGTCTTTGTTTTCGCTACACGGATAGTACAATTCCTCTACTTTCTAAAAATCCAAAATTTCAAGCTTCTAGCCTGCTTTTGTGACTGCACGGGCCGGTTCGTGTCAGACCTGTTCGGAAACCACATTGTTGGTTTTCCCACTAGGTGGCTCATCAATATTCAACAAAATCAGTAGCTTTATAAGCTCACTTGAGCCTACAGGCTCACACTTTGAGCTTAGATTATACAAGTACATGTACCCATGCTGTGGCATCTGCCCGTCAGGTTTAACCATTTTAACAAGTATTGCTACGAGCAAGCGTAACAAGACAAAACAAACAAACTTTTAACCCTAAAAATGATATCAAGGATCTGGCTAATCCAGCTAAGAAAAACCAAAATTTTCATACTTAATGGTTTATTCAAACAAATAAATTATTTCATAATAGTGATTAATAAGCTATTTCAGTTTCATCTCGAATTCTCTGTAATATGCTCATAGAATTTTGTACAATATGCCCATAAGTACCTAGAAAACACATCGTAAGCCGAGTGAGCAGGTATGTCCCAATAGGCGGCCACTCAGTTACCCAAACTGAACTGAAAAATATGAAAATGTATACAAAGTTCAAACAGCAAAAAGAAAAAAAAAATCAACTCCAAAACTTAAATGGAACCACAACAAAAGTATCGCATTGGAACGATCAGTAATATAAACCGGGGTGGGGGGGGGGGGGGGTAGGGGACTTAAATCGATTTTACAGGCGCTTAACTTCACTCTCATCTTCTGCATTGACTCTAAAGCATGAGAAATTTAAAACAAGGAAGTATCGCCTTGGAACGATCAGTAATATAACATTACTGGCGGGTGGGGGTGGAGCGCTAAACCGATTTTACAGGCGCCTAACCTCACTCTCATCTTCTGCAGTGGTTCACAACATACAGTTAGTTGTTCGGTCGACTAGTATATCCAATTGGGGCCAAAATTTTAAATGTTGCTAAATCGATGATAAAAATCTGATTTTTCAGTCGCTGATCTGAAAGGACCAAAAGGAAAATATCTGAACTATGGGCGCCACACGACACGGAAACACTAGCGGCAGTAAAAGCAAATATAGGGATCATCCATGGTTTTCAGTGTTGAAACATTCGATGGATCACGAGGAAGGTGTTTGAACACAAGGCCGCAGGCCGCGTGTTCAAACACCTTCCGAGTGATCCAGCGAATGTTTGAACACTGAAACAAACCATGGTTGATCGCTATTCTTGCATTTTCACTCTAATCCACTTAAAATCTCTTGAAAATAACATTAGCAACGTAAAAACTCACCGAAAATAGCGGAGCTTCTTCAACGTCGGCCATTTTGTTTCTGCGAAACACATGACGTCACGTCGCATTGACCAATGACGTCGCCCAAAACCCATGTTCAAACGGCACGTGAATTTCATGATTTGAACATGGTTTTTGCTGTTTGAACACGGCTTTCGACCATTCGAAAACGGCTTCAAACAGCTATGCGCATAGATATCTAAGTAAGAATAAAGATTAAAACTGATATTCTAAGAGCACTGAACATGCAGCTCTTTTCGCTCGAGCTTGTCATTAACCAGGAAAACATGCCCGTGTAACAAGTACCCTAGCCTCTTAAACCCCACTTTTATATAGAAAAAGTGGGGTTTGCAGGGGTATACCTAATTTTCTTATTTATTATCCAAAACATACATTGTGGGTACTCGTTAGAACCGCCTCGCCGAGGCGGTTCTAACGTGTACCCACAATGTATGTTTTGAGCAAAAACATTAAAAACATCAAAATTTTTCTGGTGAAATTTTCATTTTTTAAAGCTGAAAAAATCTCTGTATATTGCATGGGCGTGTTTTCGTAATGGCATGGCGAACACGTGTTCTGAAGATTTGAGTTTCTTTATAATTATGTTCTGTTGTCCACAAAGACACATAGATTGATTCATCTGCCGATTTTAGTGACAGTTTCAAACTTAAATAACCTTTAAAACGGCATGCTCAAATGAAATTTTTGTCTAACCATGTGGAATTTTTCGCCTGTATATACCACAAGAAAACAGCACAAATTAATAAAAAAAAATGCTTCCGCTCATATTTCAAATGTGTGTTCTTAATGTGCATTCTATTTGTTGTACAAATTGAAATTAAAAAAGAATGTTTCTACAAAACAATTACAATGTTTTTATCAGACGAAGTGACGTCATTATTTATAGTGAAATGCTGAATAGATTTTAAGAACACCTGACAACTGGAACATTGTTTCAGTTTTAAAACTGAATATAAAAGTTACTTGATTTTCACCCTGTCCAACGTTGACGCCGGTGAAACGGCCCCAACACCGGTTACTACGGTGCTTTCGCTACAAAATTTGATGGAAGCGAATAAATTTCTTGTGTTGTTCAATGATATATAAACGTTTGCGATGAAGTAAAACGCGTATCTAATGGAGAATTAACTTGACTTTTTATTTCTGCTTGAACGAAAAACTGCTTTTGTATATTTTTTCCAAACATTCGATTCAAAGTTGGTAAACAAGGTTCGGCCAAGGCCTATTCGGCCGATTTCTACAGAAACTGTTCGTATTTTCCAAAATACGCACAAAATGTGAGCAAACGAGCATTTTGATATGACTTGTAGGCAAGATTGTGGGACGTTTGCATCGTTCTCGATAGATTTTCCCCCGAAAAATGCACAGGAAGAATTTTATGGCAAAAAGTAAACACAACGCCGGTTACTACGGTACCAGAATTACCTGGATTATTGGATAGATGGGCATTCTAGCTTTACAAGATGCGGATTGTGTTACTAATTCGTGCCCAGCTTCTGCCTACATAACTCTTTTATGTAGTTTAGGGAACTATACGTTCATTGACATGGTTATCAACCCTAGAATGAAGAGATTCTAATGAAACAGTTCCGTATTGTTATGAGATAGAAGTGGTTCCAATAGGAAAACAGGGCTTGTCCATGACTCACCAATTGCACGTAATTATACTTTGAGGTACCTTGGTATTATAAGTTACACCAACCTTTCTGCAACCCTTATAAATTGAAGTACTTTCTTGCTTGTACTTACTTACTTACTGGCTCAATGACTCGATGACTGACTCACGCATTCGGAAATTTCGAGTCGAAACATTATCCAGTATGTTATAATAATAATAATAATAATAATAATAATAATAATAATAATAATCTTTCATGTAGGTTTCGGGAACTTTACTTTCATTGGCATGGACATCAAGTCTATAGTTGTTTTATTTATTTATTTATTTATTTTTTTTTTTTTTTTTTTTTGTCTTTTTAATGAAACGGTTCTGTATAAGATAGATCGTGTCTCATTGTAGAAAAGGTTGCCGTAAGCCATATAAGACACTACTCATTTCTAATTAAACTTCTTCGTATTTTTTCTTACTTCAGAACTGACTAATTAAGATTAAGATGTTTCTAACAACTCTTAACAAACTAAAAACCCTAAACAATAACAACATATCTTACTGTTCTGGAAAATAATCGTTCCTCTGATCAACCTGATTTTCTCCCATGAATTAGAGTTTTTAAAAGTATTTAAAAAAATGCATAAGCCATATAGTAAATCTGGCTTATTGACAATCAATGATTAAAACAGATCATTTAAGAGCAATGAACATATTAATGAGAAAGGGGTGGGTCATACCGCGGTTTAGGATTCTCAAGTGACCCTTTAATTGATGGCGGCCCCCGTGGCCGAGTGGTTAAGGTCGCTGACTTCAGTGCTCTTGATCATTCGATCATCTCACCTATGTGGGTTCGCGCCTCGCACGGGGCGCGAATTCATATGTGAGACAAGCCATGTTCTGCTTGCGGGTGTGTCAGGTGGTTTTTCCCCGGGTACTCCGGTTTTCGCCCCACCTACCGATTGATTCGTCTCGATATGAGTGAAAAAGCTTGAAAGGGACGTAAAACTGAATCAAAAAAAAAAAAAAAAAAAAAAAAAAAAAAAAAAAAAAAAGATTTGGCAACAAAGAGAATTACTGTAAATTTGTAACATTCAAGAGGGAAGTCAACACAAAGACTAGTATTATCCAAATGGCAAAGTATCGTATTGATTCTTTCAGAATAAGACAATATAAGTGGAGAATGCGAAAGGAGTCATCATTGACCTTTAAATAAATCAAAGAAAAAAATTCACAAAGATCCTCATTCGTTTCAAACGCGAACCTTAGAGACTTTCATTGAAGACCGAGCTCCAAGTGAACTAAGAAGTCCAGTATCTGCTGAAAATATAATCTTCTCCCCATTGAAAAGCTCTTGTTTGGTTGGGATTTTCTGACAAAAAATAAGTAAACATATACGTATCAATATTTAGTGTATTTCGGGTATAGCATTCCAAATAACCATTTGAAGCAATATACGGTTAACATAAGGTGCATGTATGATGTCACTGAGGGGGAGATAAATTATTTGTTTGTATATTTGTTCTTGCTTTAACGTTCCAGTCAACAGTAACTGTTGTGGCCAAATTGGAAATGGCTTCGACTGCTATTCTAGATTGGGGTGCCATTTGAAATCCTTTTTTTTTGCTCCAACACAGCATACAATACAGCAACGCGAGTAATTTATCTGCATACATCTGACTGACAAATAGTGAATTGTTATTCAACAAATCACGAACTAGAGCTGATCTTTTTTTATTCTAACATGCAATAAACAAAATAAAATCATTTTAAACCTTCAGTTTCTCAATAACTTTTCGACCATTGCACTGATGAAATTCCACCAAACTTTTGACGTTACCGCAAATGTCTACACATTTTCAATATTCAATGCATGTAGTTAAGAATGTTTTCGATGGAAACTTATGTCATATTCAATAGAAGCAAGTTCCCGGCGGGACTACTTTCGATAGTACAGTAGGTCGCCATTGAAAAAATATCTGGCAGCCATTTTCCATTTCCATTTCAACTAAACGAACGACGAAACTAGGAAAAATACAGATGTCCTCGCACAATAAATACATAGGGCCTCGGGGAAATAAATGAATAAATAGGGCCTCGGGGAAGATTGGCTTAGCCAACCGTGTTACCCTCTCTAAATAAAGGAATTACTTACTTACTTTACTTACACAAAACTTCATTTCATGACAAATACCTCAAATTTTGGAAGAACGATGATTCAAAAGTGTTTGTACTCCGAATTTCTAACTTTGTTCATGAAATTTCCGATCGCAACGACGCCAAAGAGTCACGTCGACGTCATCAATTTTACTGCAACGTCTCGCGTACACTAAGGCGAAGCCCTGCGTGTGTTGCAATATGGTGATAAGTCGCTAAAACCGATACCATTTTACATGAAATGTGGCCAAATGAAATGTCTATCAGGACTGGAGATGCCAGGAATAAGCATTTACAAACCTTCCATTGCGTACTTTAGGGTATATGCATGTAATGAAAAGGTTACTGAATGAAAATCGTAAACAATTTGGAACTCGTTCATATGGCTGAGATTCACTCGCAAGCTCGTGCGTCCTCGCAATATGAACTCGTTCAGAATAGTTTTCGACATTCATTCAATAACCTATTATTATTATTATTATTATTATTATTATTATTATTATTATTATTATTATTATAACATATTGTGTAATGTTTTGACTCTAAACTTTCGAACGCTTGCGTCAATCATAGAGTCAATGAGCCAGTAAGTAAGTACAAGCAAGAATCTACTTCAATCTAAAAGGGTTGCAGAAAGGTTGGTGTAACTTATAATACCAAGGTACATACACCTCAAAGTATAATTACGTGCAATTGATGAGTCACGGACAAGCCCGGTTTTCCTATTGCAACCACTTCTATCTCATAACAATACGGAGCAGCCCCCGTGGCCGAGCGGTTAAGAGCGCTGTTTCTTAATCACTCGATCATCTCACCGCTGTGTCTGGCGCGGGTTCGCGACAAGCCAAGTTCTGCTTGCGGGTGTGCCAGGTGGTTTTTCTCGGGGTTCTCCCGTTTTCGCCCACCTACCCATTGGCCCGTCTCATATGAGCTGAAATTATCTTGAAAGGGACGCAAAACTGAATTAAAAAAAATAAATAAATAAATAAAAAAAAAAAAAAAAAAAAAAAAAAAAATACGGAACTGTTTCATAAGAATCTCTTCATTTTAGGGTTGATAACCATGCCAATGAACGTATAGTTCCCTAAACGACATAAAAGAGGTATATAGGCAGAAGCTGGGCACGAATTAGTAACACAATCCGCATCTTGTAAAGCTAGAATGCCCATCTATCCAATAATCCAGGTAATTCTGATACCGTAGTAACCGGCGTTGTGTTTACTTTTTGCCATAAAATTCTTCCTGTGCATTTTTTGGGAAAAATCTATCGAGAACGATGCAAACGTCCCACAATCTTGCCTACAAGTATATCAAAATGCTCGTTTGCTCACATTTTGTGCGCGTTTTGGAAAATACGAACGGTTTCTGTAGAAATCGGCCGAATAGGCCTTGGCCGAACCTTGTTTACCAACTTTGAATCGAATGTTTGGAAAAATTATACAAAAACAGTTTTCCGTTCAAGCAAAAATGAAAAGTCAAGTTAATTCTCCATTAGATGCGCGTTTTACTTCATCGCAAACGCTTATATAACATTGAACAAAACAAGAAATTTATTCGCATCCATCAAATTTTATAGCGAAAGCACCGTAGTAACCGGTGTTGGGCCCGTTTCACCGGCGTCAACGTTGGACAGGGTGATTTTTATATCACAAAAAACTTGACTGATCTAAATGCTGAAACGACAAGCTTGAGTGAAATCGGCTGTATTAATGAGACAGAGATTGGGTCATACCATGGTTTCGGCTACCATGGGTCATACCATGGTCTCTGCTACTCAAGCCTCGCCAGTGACGCTTTAGATTTGACAACATGGATCCAAAGAGAATTACTGTAATTTTGCACTTTTCAACAGGGTAGTCGATACAAAGACTGGTATATCCAAAATATGGCCAAATATATTAAATGTTGGTTATAAAATGTATCGATAATAATTTTCTGATTTCTTTGAATATCCTACTTGATCATGTATACATGATACAATCTGCACTATGGATAATGTGTGAAACCGTTTTACCAATCAAAACCAAATTTTTGTGAAGCCTTCTAGGGAAGTGGGGCCAAAATCTGCTTAAATGGTTCAGATAACATGACCAAGATGACCGCTTCGCCCATAAAAGGACTTTCTAATTCTGTCTATTACAACAGCGTGCTCAGTTGTTAGTACGCTCTTCACAACTTTCTCTGTGTTGTTTGTACCTGTGATTGGTAGTGGGTGCCTTGACAGATAGTCCATCGGGACAGCATCATTTTCCCCTGGCTCATATACAAGCTCAAAATCAACATCTTGCATGTCAATCACCCACTTCTCGATTCGTTTTGGAAGTTTTTACTGTGGCTTTATTAAACATTGGCAATAAAGGTCTATATGAAGTTATGATTTTGAACATTGGTGCCCCAAGCAAGTACATCTTGAATCGATTCTTGGCTCACCGAACCGCCAGTGCGTCTTTCTCTGTCTGACTGTACCTTTTCTCAGTATCTGTCATTGTCCTGCTGATATAATGAACTGGCTGTAGTCCATTTCCTCCATTCTGAAATAAGCCTGCTGATAGACCGTCGTGATAACTTGCCTCTGCTCGCACAATGGTCGAACGTTTTGGGTTGAAATAAAGCATTGTTTTCTCACATGTTATGCTGTCTTTCAATTTGTTGAATGCGGCTTCTTCATCTGGTCCCCATTCGAATTTCCTCTCGGATTTTTCTCTCTGTCAATCTTCTTAAAGGGGCAGTTATGGATGAGTACCTGTCGATGAACTTTGACAAATATCCTATCATTGCGAGGAAACTTTTGACTGCTTCTTTTGTCTCTGGGCGTTTGCTGTCTTTGACTGCTCTGACCTCGTCTGCCGTCGGTTTCAATCCGTCTTTCGTAAATCTGTACCCGTAGAAATCTAGCTCATCTTCTCCAAACTCACATTTTTCTCTGTTGAATGTGATACCGAAATCTTCAGCCCTTTGTAATACTGCTTTGAGTGTTTTGTTATGCTCTACTATGTTTCGCCCTCCAATCAGTATATCATCCCTTTGATTCATACAGTACGGAAGGCGCAATCAGAAAAAGATTCCCGCTCCAAAAACCGAGGTGGGAAAAAACCAAACTAACAATCAGGTACTTATACCATGAAAACATTTCGTAAGCCGAATGAGCAGCTATTTTCCCAATAGGCGGCCACTCAGTTACTTTAACTTAACTTAAAATATGCAAACATACATAAGGCGCCAACAGCACAAAAATATTTTGAACACCAAGACATAAAACAAAAAGAACCACCACAGATTTTGCCTTTAACCACCAAGAATTTGGAGTGAACTCCGTATGTTTTGTATCTCAAGATGGCACTGAATTCTCCTTTTATGGGTAATTCGTTTTGCTATGTTATGAGCTTGATGTTGCTGGTTCTGAGCTCCATCTCTTCTGTTGAGTTGTGCTGCAACGCCCTGAACTGGAATTCGTCAATAGCGTTTACATCAGCACCACTATCTGGCTCGGCTCTGATTGATATGTCATTTATCATGAGTGGGACTGTCTTTTCTAAATGTATCGGTTCCATACTCGGTTGATATTCATATGAGCTATTGACTGTGACAGAAAAGGTACAAGTAGGCAAAGATCAGGATCTGTTTTCTTAACCCTGTTCCTGTATTGATCTCAGAATATTAAACAAAAACGCGGAGAGAAACAGGATAACACAAGGACGTGTGGTCGAGGACTTCATGTACAAGTTCCACGATTGTTCCAAGTTTTCGAAGTTAGACTTGCGAAGAGGATATTATCAGTTGTCATTGCACCCGGACTCCCGAAAGTCTTCATTCGACGAATCCTCACTACTGGACTCGTGTTCTCGAGTTTTCTTAACCCTGTTTCTGCCTCTTCAGTGTCCTATTTGTACTTGTTCTTCGTATTTTTAATTTATCTGCTCGACATATTGATGCAAAATGATTTGGCCTCTGACATAAATCACATGTCTTACCGTACGCTGGATAGTGCCTATCTCAATGTATCTTCTTTAACCCGCAGTATGCACATGGGTCGATCTCTGTGTCAGATTTTCTTTTCCTCTGTCTTTGTTCCAATTCATGTGCTTTATTTCTGTCTATTATTGCTATTTGTTTTTCTCTTTCACCCAGTTTAATGGCCTCTCTTTGTGATGCTTCCATCAGAAATTGTGAAAGGTTCCATCCTTTGGAGATACATTTTTGGATTAATGATTCATTTTCAATAGTTGTATCAAATGTTCAAGAATTCGTTCATCACTTTGTGTAGCGGTTCCGGATTCGCAATCTTGAGCCTGGTAGCGTATGTCACTGTTTCGCCTGGTACAGGTTTGCTCTTCAGAAAGATATATCTCGCATGGTGTTTATTCCTTCTCAGCATAAAACAGTCATTTATTTTTTCCGTAGTAGTTCATATTTATTCAGACTCTCCACCGTTTCGCCAGTAGGGTCTGGTAAGCTTTTTGCGAGGCGCGCAATTTCTTTCCCTCCGTATTTTATAAGGGCATCTGTTTTATCCGTTAAAATATCTGAACTCACGTTCAATCGCCTCAATCCAGTCTTCCCATTCCTTGCCTGTTGAAAGCTGGTCCTCTGCGACTGTAAACGGCAGAGCTCTCAGGTTCCTCGTTTCGGTAGTGATGCTTATTTAAAAAAAAAATTGTGCTCTTGGCGCCTTATGTATGTTTTCATATTTTTAGTTGAGTTAAGGTAACTGAGTGGCCACCTATTGGGAAAATAGCTGCTCATTCGGCTTACGATATGTTTCATGGTATAAGTACCTGATTGTTAGTTTGGTTTTTTCCCACCTCGGTTTTTGGAGTGGGAATCTTTTTCTGATTGCGCCTTTTCCTGATCTTTGCCTACTTGTACCTTTTTTGTTACTACTTCGTTCCCGGCCATGTCGATCACGTAATTCCTCATCAATAAACTGCGCTGTTTTGTCTATTGCTCTCTAATTGTCTATATTGCTCTCTAATTGTCTATTGGTCTCTAATTGTCTATTGCTCTCTAATTGTCTATTGCTCTCTAATTGTCTATTGCCCTCTAATTTCATTACATATAACTCATTTAAGCCTGGCGTCCTTTTTATGGGACATAGGCAAACAGAATAGCCCCAGATGTGACGCCGCAGAACGCGGCGTCCCATCTGGGGCTATTCTGTTTGCACAGAGAGATTTCATCAAAAAATAAGATAAAAAAACAAAATCACACCTAACACCCCTAAAAACGAAAGTGGTCTCATCCAGTTGATAATGATGGGAGAATCTATTCGTCAAATATGGGTTAAAGTCGTCGTTGATTCTACCGCTCTCGTCGCCAATGAAATGTCCGCCTGTATAGCTTTTATATCTGGTGTAAAAGTACTAGAAAGACTTTTCCGTTTTTTTTATTTAAGAAATAGATCAGCTCTAGCAGTGAATTGTTGAGTAATAATTCACTGTTTGGAGGTCAGTTGTAAAAAAGATCAAATCACGAGCGCGTAGCGCGAGTGATTTATCTTCTTACAACTGACCGACAAACAGTGAATTATTACTCAACAATTCACGCACTTGAGCTGATCTATTTCGATTTTAACACACAATAAACGGAGTAAATGTTGCTGAAACCGTCGATATCGTTCAGCTTTCCGCCATTGCATTGCAGATATCCCGCCAAATATTTGACTGTAATGCTGGTATTTACACACACTTATTACGTTTGTTGTGCGCTAAAACGACGTTTCACCGTCTAACGCTGCTTTGTGGGATAGCTGACGTCACAAATGCCGCAAAGTAACGTCACGCTTATTCGCCCAGTGAAATTGTTGCACAATATAACACGTTTTTTTACCATTGGCTATATAGGGGAGGTGTGTTAGAATTGTACATACAACTGCTGTCTTCAACAATTGCGTAGTTACTATGAAACCAACGTTAAGGCGTTATTTCGGCTCGTCTCGACGAGCCGAATATACGATAGGATTTTTGCTGGGAACCTATGAAAAATACCGAACACTCCGCATGACTACACAGGTTGGTTTCCGATCTACACTAATTAGTCATCCGGTAAGCCGAAAACGTGTGATGTTTTAAACGTAAGCAGTGATTGGTTTAATGAAATCCAGCCAATCATCATTTTTCTTTTAAGCAAAGTTCGGATGTAGACCATTTTGCGTATGCTTATATCGGGGCCGTTAGGGTCGACTAATTACCGAACAGGAAATCCAGGAAGCAGGTCATCTCTGCCTTTTTTACTTTTCGGTCTTACCAAGTCCAAAGTCCACTCGGCCTTTTTTTCTTTTTTAATTCAATTTTATGTCCCTTTTAAGATAATTTCAGCTCATATAAGTGGGTGGTACGAAAACGGGAGGTCCACAAGAAAAAACATCTGGCAAACCGCAAGCAGAAGGTATCGCACCGTGATCAAAGGGACCCCACTTTCACTGACACAATTCACACCAAGTAAACCATGTACACGACTTCCATACATTGGACCGTGTCTGTTCGCCTCCAAAACACCTCTAATTTCTATAGCTATATCATTGCAAGCAGTACTGTGGCTTATGCCTACCTAATGACTGATTTGTGTGGGTCGGAAATCAACATACTTTTATCCCACTTGTCCATTATGTTTATGCACACAGAGCCGTTTCTAGCCTATAAAAGTGTAACGGAATCTCTCTCTCTCTCTCTCTCTCTCTCTCTCTCTCTCTCTCTCTCTCTCTCTCTCTCTCTCACACACACACACACACACACACACACACACATTTACTTTACGACTAATTCTCATGAGATCAGTGTGAGAGTAATCTTGAGCTCATGCACATCAAAATAAGAAATTTGTTTTCTCAGAAACCACTAGCATACAAGTTTATTTGTTTAAAAAAATGAATAGATTTCCAAAATGGAGTGGTCATAATACAAAATGCTAAACGAGCCGCTTCTAGCTTTTTTAAAAGCTATCCTTGTGTTATTAATAACAATTAGTGGGAGATACGGCACGACCATTGTTGTTATATTTCAATGTCACCATCAGTACCAAACATAAATGGCTATGTGGCTAAGTAGGAATGAATAATGTTTATACATTATTTGTCTCCATTATTCATCAAACTTAAACACATCAAATCAATGATTTCTTTTTATTATGAAATCATGTGATTATTGAAAATATATTAGGTATCGGTGTCGCTTTAAAGTCAATGCCTTAGTTTCATATTAGATTACTGGCCTGGTGGAAACAAAACTATAAGCGAAGCATCCGCGGGATCTATCTTACCACTAGGAGTGAACTGTTTTGTTTAGTTACTCGAATTTATTAAACGCTTATTTAACGGCACTATAAATTTTGTAGCATACGTATTTAAATGGGGGAAAATGTTTAACAGTCAATGGTTAACTCATTTAAGCCTTGCGTCCCTTTTATGGGGCATTGGCAAACAGAATAGTCCCAGATGTGACGCCGCAGAACGCGGCGTCCCATCTGGGGCTATTCTGCTTGCTTAGAGGAATTTCATCGAAAAATGGAATAAAAATTCAAATTCACTCCTGATGTCCCTAATAATGAAAGTGGACTCACCCAAATGATAATGATGGGAAAATCCATTCGTCAAATATGGGTTAAACGTTGACAACACTATTTGCCAGACTCCCTTTTTCCTTTGCTGGTAAATATTACGAAAACTTGCCCAGGCAATAAACGGAGATTTTTTGAGCTTTAAAAATTGAAAAATTTTCAGCTGAAAAATTTTGATATTTTTCTTATTTTTGCTCAAAACATAGATTGTGGGTACATGTTAGAACCGCCTCGCCGAAGCGGTTCTAACGAGTACCCACAATCTATGTTTTGGAGCAAAAATAAGAAAAATAGGTATACCCCTGCATACCCCAGTTTTGCTATATAAAAGTGGGGTTCAAGGGGGTATACATTACACGGACATGTTATCGTGATGAGGTATCTCAATGTTAGGTCGGCTCCTCTGAATTTATTCGTCTCCCAATGTATATTGCCGACCGATAATGGAACTTGTTTATGTAGAGCGCATGAACTGTTCTATCAGGCTTATCATAAGAAAAATGAGCCGCGTCATTAGAAAGCCGGATACATGTATTTGCATATGCGAAAACAAAGGCACAGATCAGCTGTGCAGTAACTGCACAGCTGATCAGCGCCATTGTTTTCGCTACATAGATAGTACCATTCCCCGTTTACGTATACCCAAAATTTCGTGATTCTAGCTTTCTTCTGATATGGTGTATAGGCCACTTTGTTTCGTCCCTAGTCGGGAACCCCGAAGACCGGTTTTCTGGTGAAGCGGCTCAAATGATAGTTGTTCTGAGCTTTGAAAGTTTTTACATTGTAAGTAATAAGGTATTCATATGGAAAAGGAAAGAAATAAGCAGTGACCAGGAATTGACACAGCCATAAACACATACACATCCATGAAACCCAAACGGGAAATTATTACAACAATAAATAAGTCAAGCCAGTTAAGTCAAAATCTACAGTAACGTGGTAAACTGAGGGAACGGCTGTTTTCCAAAGGATAGCAACTCGGTTACCTTTTAGAAGCCCTGTATCGCTGACATTTTACCAATGGTGAAACCCGTTCCGCGGTGACCAATTGATCCATTAATCAACTAGCATGAAAAACATGAAGGTATTTCGTAAATCGTCACATCGGCATGATTTCGAACTTTCCAAATATTTTCGAATAAAAATAATGATGAAGCTAAAATATGTCATCATGTGTTAGCCTAAGGTGACCGCTGAGAAGTTAGTAGAGTGTATTGCATATGTTTGTTTCATAATATAAGAAACTTTAATTCTTTTGATTTGATCTCATTGGCCAGCCTTTCAACGCTGTAGGCTTCATGTCGAAATTTCTCCACTTCTTTAGCCACCACCTAGCAGGCACATGACGTCAGAATGACGTCAGATCGACGTCGATGCGACGTCATGACGTCGCATCGACGTTGATATGACGTCATTTTGACGTCATGTGCCCGCTGGGCATTTAAGGATGTTCGCTGCCAATGAAAAAGTATTCAAACTTTTTTTCTAACCACTCTTTTTTGATTCCAAAATACAACACAAGACATTTGGAAACAAAATAAATATAGGGTAGTGTGCATTTTTTCAAGCTACAGGCCTCTGAATGAGACCTCTGAGCACCATGTTTTAAATTTAGTAAAATTAATTTAATTGTTAATTCTTTGAAATATACCTGACTTTAACAAAAATACAGATAAAATTCTTTCAAAAGTCACAATAGTTACGTAATTCAGACTATTTTGGACCAAAATCATAAAATAATTTGCAACTTGAAGTGGATGACATAATTTTACGATTCATTTTCCAACCCTACCCCCACACTTGAAAAGTCGGAAAAACTCAATATTTTGAAATGTGCCAAACCCATATTTGTTGATTCAAACTTTTTCTTGTATTTTCACATAACATAGAACGTGGTAATATTGTTCGAATAAAAGAAAGAAATATATAGGGTAGTGTGCATATAAGAGAGAACCAACAACTTGAAAATCACCATTTTCAGCCTTTTTTCGGCCGTTTTGTTTCTTAAAGCCCATTTCATAAAACCATCTAAAATTTTAAAACCAGCACATCAAAGACACAAAGACTGACAAAGAAGACCGTGTACACATATACTGCAGCTAAAATAAACATCGAACTAGTGCAATTAATTTGAAGATGTATAATATTCAAGTTTAATCTACCCTACCCCCTAAATTTTAATGACAAATTTTCTGATAAGTTGCAGATAATGGTGTGAAAAAATGAAGTTTCTTAGATTGACAATTTTCATGACTCATTCAATGCATATCATCAATATGTATCCAAATGTAAAATATTAGGAAAATATCTGCAACCGTTTACGAGCTATTCAACAAAAGAAAAACCGGAAGTTCCGAAATGTCAAATGTTAGCAGCGAACATCCTTAATTATATTGCCATAACGCTTTCTATGATCGTCTAAATTATTCAAATACTCGCACAATTTACAATTTGCCTCTTGGACAGGCACAAATTCGTCTGTACTGTAATAATTGTCTTTCGTTTTTAAAATATCTGTATATCTTTTCTTATCAAGTGCTAGCTGTTTTAAATATTTCCCAAGTTTAACCGGAGAGGCAAAATCACCAGCGTCCACGAAAGTTCCCGGAGGCAGTATCCTTGAATAGTTTGAGCCTCCGCGGACCACAACGACAATATCTCTATTATACCAACGGAACACCTTTTCGGTTATATTATCTTCCACTAGTGTATTTTCGAAAGCGAGATAATATTTATACTTCATTGCAGCGTCGTCAAAGCATTGCTCAATGTCGTCACTTTTTTTCGGGCACGGTGCTGGTACATCGCAGTCACCAAATACATCAATACCCATCACCGATTGCATTTTACGAACATAATGTTCTCGCATTGAACGTGTTTTACAGTGGCTAACAAACCAAACTGCCTTGTTCACTTTTTCATCAAATATTTTGTCGTAATTCTTCCCAACAAGTTCAGTTTTATTGTCCCGTTGCAAGATGTTAGCATACTTGTACACGATGTCAGAATCTAACCTATAAGTCATTGTCCAATTGAACAACTCCAGCCACTTCATGCCCACCCCGGGGTCTCGTGCTGAATGAGTCACGGACAGCCAACACAAAACACTTGATTCTCGTCCCGCCGTGGCGGAGGACTCAGATCAAAAATACCGTCAGACTGGATTAAAATTGCGTCAACGTCAAAAGGCCTCCTCGGTTTTGCGTCCGTTCTGGAAAGATAGCTTTGTATTGACAATTTCTGTATTCACATGGAGAAAATCCCAACTTTGTTGTGTTTTCTATCATGCCTTTCTCGTGTGTATCGTACCAGAGCAACGTTTTCATATTCTTATGCGACGCCGCAGATTTGCTGCTAGTTTCTACCGTGTCAAAATCATTCACAGACGAACGGAGGACTGATTCGTACACATTCTCGTACATCGCTGTTCGACGATGACGTGGTATTGTGAAGATGGTGAGGAATAGTAGGGATAGTAACACGACAATCAAACATGGTCCGAAACGGCGTTGCATGGTCATCGCTCCTTGTGGCTCTGTTGTGAAAGAGATAGACAAAACATAGGGATAACATGTCCATGAAACGTATACCCCTACTTCTACCCCTTATGTCCCCCACTTTTATATATACTGAGCCAAACACATCACGCAACACGGTAATAGTATTTTTATCGCATTTTATGTAAGACGGTCTAGCCGACATATTTTGGTCAAAACGATTATTTTGGTGCCATCCACCTCCTGAGAGATTCTGGAAGTCAGTTTTAACACAAGTTGTTTTTTTTGTGTGTGTGTGAATCGTCCTGTGATATTCGATGAGGTAAATGCAAATTGTTTTCCATTTGTACCCAAAATTTCAAATCAAAGTTTGCATCACTGAAAATTAAACTTTTAATATTGAGCATTCTATGGAACACAATAGAAAATGGAATTGATTAAAAAATCTGTTGCTCATGGGCCGCGACGCGAGAATACCGATCTTTTGGATTTCCAACCAGGTCCGACAGAAAACGCGCTGTACAGACACAGAACTAGGCCAGAAAAATTGTAATTTCGGATTTAAGAAGAAGAGAGATTGGAAAAAAGGCGCTGATCAGCTGACGGTGGGCGCCTGCCTATCCGATAACACCGTCTATCATCACCACCGGAAATAGATTCCCAAGCCAAACGCAATTGTGAGTGGTCGCATAAAATGGACAATTTCATCGCTAAATATACCGGGATTTACAAAACATTCACGAGTCGTTGATAGAGGATATAATAAGCTTCCATTGTAAGGTACAAGTAGGCAAAGATCAGGAAAAGGCGCAATAAGAAAAAGATTCCCACTCCAAAAACCGAGGTAGGAGTAAGCTACTGTGTAGGTAGGTGAGTAGGAGTTGTTGTTAATTAGTGAATCCTTACAGTTGGTACCGAAAAACAAATGGTCTTGTGACATTTATTTTCATTTTTGCAAAGAAAATATGCATAAATTCCAGATTTTTTTAATCATGTTGAAGTAAAATTATGGTTTTCAGACATATTTATCTGTGTTTCACCTCAAATCGAGGGATTAAACAAAATTTTGGCTAAATCGAAAATTTCATTGTGGACGGCGAATAGCTCCTTATGTTGACGGCTTATAGCTAAATCCCCAAAATTATGTGTATGACAATTAGTTTTGTGCTTTCTAACCTAGTACGTGCACAAACAATTATGTTAACGCCGTATTTCGTTTGTGAAAGGTACATGCAATAGTAAACACTATACTATCTCATTTTAGAACAATGATGGCAACATACAAGTGCTACTACTTAACTGAAAAGCCGTCAGCAACTTATTAATAGACATTTTCACTTAGGCGTGAACTCCGATATGGACACCTACGCTGACTAAATTTGACAAGGGGATATTTCATGTGTATCCGATGTAAATACTGTCTACGAAACTGCTAATGAGCCGCGTCATACGATCAATAAATGCACTTCTTTTCGGTCGGTCGTCTTTCAGCTGAATATGGTTGGTATTCGAGTTCATGTATTATCTCGAGGATTTCGTAAAAATGGTGCAATTCTCAGTAGCCTGTATATAAGGATTTTCGAAATTTGAAAAATCATCGACGCTCGTTGCTTCGCAAGTTTGGTACCGTTTCGTTTGTTCGTCAAATTTTCTTGTTTGCGGAATAGAGGAGGAAAATCGGATATCTACGACGAGGATGCGTGTGATACACAGAGATATTAGTATCATAAGTATATTTACGATTTCTATAAATAATGAAAGATTTTACGGTTTGGTTTCATTACGTTTTGCTGTTTCATGAGAGATGATTTAAGAATTTAGATTAAAAGATTTTGTTGTGGAAAAAGAAACATGTCGGTCCTTGTATAATTTAGTTTTATTAAGCCTGCATATACATGTATAAATTATTGCTCACAATGGAATGTTCGTAAAATAACCGTCTTTCCTTTTGAGTTTCAGTTGTTATCGAGTTTCGATGTATTCGAGCTGATGTGATGTTTTGGGTACAGTGTACAAGTATAGCTTTTCATAGATCCTTTACCAGCGTATCCGCGACTATTTAAGATAAGTACATACTTATTTGTTCAGTTTTGACTTTGTATCAAAGGCCGATACTTGGAGAATTATCAGTCATGACCGTTTATGACGATAATTTTTTAGTTTATATATAAAATAGTGCATTATATACGGATCATATTAAAGTACCGAATTGTTTGTAGGTTGGCCAGAAGGCTTATTATTAGGATTTATTCTTTCAAGTCAATATAAATCTAGGTTTGTGAAAAAATAGATATTCGATGTTTTGCTGTTAGATCAAGACGAATAAGGTTTCTGTATATTTCAAATATTTGGGTAAACAGTTTTAATTCAAGATGAAATTGAGATTTGCATCATCTTTTAAAATAGTTATCTATTTGTCATCATATCTCTGAATTTCCAATGGTATTTTTGGTGGAAGCGGTCTGTGGGTGCGTAAAGGTGGGGTCGGGGGCCGAGGGTGTAGTGAGGACGGGTTACTTGGTGGCTTGTGTGAAATAGTTTATATTTTATTACGTAATTTTTAGACCATTCGGTCGGATGGTTTTGGCAAGCTGAGGTGCAGATGGTTTGTGGCCGTTTGTGCGTTTTGTGTGGGCGTTGGGGAAGCATCGTTTCAATCGCTTGTTAAATTTTTATTCCTGAGGCCAAAGTGCGGTAGACAGCTTTGAAATCATGGTTTATTTCTTGTCACTGTTTAAAGTAAAATAAAGATTCTGTTCATGTGGGTGGTTATATGCTTTTAATGAAAGTTTGAATATTATCTGGAAATTATCTATTTTCTTCAGTACATGTATCAGATGTTTTCTGTGGGCTGTGGTCGATGAATCGAGTTTTGTGTATGCAGAAAGGAGATATTTTTAAAAAATTATTACTTGATAGTTACACGCTTAAATAAGGGAGGCTACTTTAGAGATCAATATCTTAGTTTGTTAGGAAGAATTGATACTTGTTAGTCTTAAGGAATGCGTAGATTATGCAGAATTTGTTTGATTTTCACAAAAATGTTGTTTCGCTATATTTTTTGTGAGTATATGTAGAAGTTTAGTGTATTTTATGAAAAATGACTTCGGTTATTTAGAAACACTTTAATTTATTGATATGCGTGCCTTATATATATATACTTATATACTGCTCACATAAGAACATGTTTCATTTCGTGATAATTCTATTCTTGTGACCGGCATGGTCCCGTTATAAATGTTCACTTATTTCCTTCCATTCGATAACCTTGATACGAATCTTCGTTAATCTATTTTAATGTCGTGTGTCCATTTGTATGCCATGTAAATGTGAGAAATAACGTTTTGATTGTTAAATTACTTCCTTCCATTCGATAACCTTGCTACGAATCTTCGTTAAAACTAATTTAATGTCGTTTGTCTATTCGTATGCCATGTAAATGTGAGAAATAGCGCAGTGTGAAATGCAAAAATGTTTTCCGGGAAAGAGGCCGAGCTTTAGATTTGGTGATACATGTACCTAGTTTGTAGTTAATAGTCTACATTTTTAAAAGCAAATAAATAAATAAATAAGTAATATATTTTCGATTTTTGGATGGATTTAAGTTAACATGTCTGTGAACTTTGTATGAATCTGACTTGTTTAGTTTTGTAGGGGTACTGATTTGGATAAGATTGGATGGCATATTGTGCGGGTGTTTGGTATGGTAATCGTTTTGGCTATTTAAAGCCGATGACGCATTCATATAACAGTGAAAATTTGACTGGAAATTCTCGCTGTTTTAAAAAGTATTCAAAAGTGCATAAGAGTGCTGCAGAAAATGGAATCAAATTGATCTTTTAATATTATAATGTTTTATAAAACTTTGAATATGTGAGATTCGGACTGGGGCTGGAGATAGTTGCAATTTCTGCTCGGATTCGGTTTACATAAAGACGAGTTGTAAATAATTAGACTTTAAGTCTGTGCAATGTGGTTTGTTTCGACACAAATAAAATCTCAAAGTTCATATATTTTTCATATTTATATGATGAATTTTGTTTAAAATCAAAATGAGATCCATGGGGGGAAAACGATTTTCGACTAGTGCGTCATAAGTTGATAGTTCTTTTAAATAATTCCATGAAAAAGTTGAAAATAATGAAAATCAAACCATCTCAGTTTTATGGTTTACTGGTATACATTGGTTCAGAGACAAAAAGAAAATGATAAATGCGATGACATTGATTTTGATATAGTAAATTTTCCGTCTGTTCATATCGTGTGATTCGTGTTATTTACACTAATTGAACTTGGTGCCAAACGGACGCAAGTATGAAAGTGAAAACTTGTATGAAAAGTGGTGATGATCAGTCTTTTATATACATGTACATGTATATAAATATTTCACGTGCTACTTCATGGACACGTCGATCTTTTGACGCGACTGAGGTCAAAGTCGAGCTACATGAAATAAAATGGATCAAAATTATGCAGATACCCGTGCCACGCGATATTAACAACCATTTATTAATCATACAAGAAAGCAATGCATTACTAAATGCAACTCACGCGCACATGTGCTGTTTATAAATACAAGGCTTTTACTCATGTTCGTTACCGGACGCCACGCAAAGCACGCAAAGCACTGAAGTCCGCCCGGAACGAGCATTAAATTAAAGCTTTTACTCGTATGAAAATCTGATTAGGCTGTAAAATACAGTGCAACATCGTTTGTTTTCGTTTTTGCAGAATTTATGCAATAATAGTGATCAAAAATGATTTTGTCATTCATTAACATTCGCTAGGTCGCTCGGTGAGTGTTGATGACTTTGGGCTACGCCCTCGGTTTTCAACACTCTCCTCGGAACCTAGCGAATGTTAATGAATGGATAATCACGTTTGATCCCTATATTAAAAACTATTACGAAGCAAGGATCGTGACTCGACAAATATAACATGTCCGGCTGATAATCACCGAGAAGTCAAGGAACGCCAACGAAATTTAGTGCACATGAGAATCATCAGGTGAGTAACCATGGATCAATCGAAAGATGAAACGCACCGGTTCCAACGGGTACAACAAAAAATATATAAAAAATGAATGAAAAAATAAAAAAAAATCTAGTATAATAAATGATAAATTGACCGAATAGTCTTCTGATAGTCTTACACCTGACCCTCCGACTCCCCAGACGGAGAACCGTGTTGTGTCCTTCAGCGGTCAAAACACAGGAAGCGGTGGGTCCGTCCCCACATGACTGAAAAAGGGACGATAAATTTCAATAAAATCAATATCAGAGTGCGATAGAGCATGCAGAATCACATTAAAGGGACCAACAACTATAATCAGGGGATTATTCGGGTTGTGGGCTGGTACATGTCGTCTTGGTAACAATTGTGCATCCTGACACAATGAAGCCAAACCACAGCGCCCACAGGGAAAGTCACAATTCTAGGATCCCCATCCCCACCCGTCCCGACGACTGTTGAAAATGATAGCACCATCAAGTCCATAGCAAGTTTAGTGGACAGGGTGATCATCATGCTGACCAACCTTTGTACCTGTGACGAAAAAAAATCGACCTCCTTTCTTTCTGTTCGTCTTGGTGGTCGACGGTCGACATTTACCACATTTACCGAACCACAATCTCCACCATATAGAGGAAAGTTGTAGTTGATAAATGGAATTCTTAGGTCTTTTTCAACTCCGAACTTCAGGCGGAATGGAACGAATATTACGTTAAAATCCTTTGTGTGTGTGACCGTAGAAGCGACCGACATTTAAACGGGTCTATATGGTGGATCGCGGATCACTTCGGTATTAAACAGGTAATTAAAAGTTTAAGTACTCATGCGACAAGGTGCCAATTGTGACTTATTCATGAAATATCAAATTATCAAATTTATATTGAAGCTGGTGATGAAGGCTTTCACCGATCTTTGGAGCCCTATCGATCTCGCTGAAAAATACAATGTTCCGTAATTTATTTATTTATTTATTTATGTGAAAGTCCATTAAAAATTTAATAAGATTATCAAATATTTGCGTACTGTATATTAATTACGTCGGGAGTGATTTTCCCTCAGGCGCCTCTTTTGTGTTCAAAAATAAAGTCGTTGCGCGCGACGATTCAAACGTCATGGGAAAACCCAAAAATAAATACAAACAAACAATCGTTGGAAGGACAAAACATGATGGATTTATGCAAATTTCATGTTTTCTAGCAAAATGGAGTATGTTAAGTGTTTATAGACAGGACGGTTCGACATTGTCTAATATTGATTTAATCCAAGCTGTGCTCAGAATTCATTCGGCCCGGATCAAAGGACAGAACCGGAAATGGAGCTGGTGAGGAGGAGCTCCTGATCGCGATTATTTTTTTGACACGATTACAGCCTTCAGGAAGGCATTACTGGCAAAGTTATCCATGCCTCGTACGAAACTGTGATTCCATCTTTCCAGAAATATACAAGGGGCCTATGGAATACGACAGGTAAATTCACAATCGACATGCCAAAATTTTTGCATTATTGGTTGCTTACCTGGTCAATATATATATTGACCTTAGACAGTCACACTACCGTAAATCTGATGCTTTTTGGGTCACTAATGTAACTTCAAGCGCCTGTGATACAATCTACCTCAAGTTATAGTCTTCTCATTACGGTGAAATGATAATAGTTGAAAATTTGAGTGTAACACATCATACCATTCTTCAGCTTTATAATCATCACAAGTCTAAGCCAAAAGGTAGCAAGGTTTGGGTTTTATCATACTAACCTATCAGATTTGGACACTTAAACAAGAATTTAAAGGTCTCTCCTCTATCTTTTATGGCACTAAATCTTAAATTCTTAAAAACAGATTTGAATGCCCACAAACAACTTTCAGAGCAGAACTTAAATATGCCTTTGACTTTAATGTCAAAGACGACAATTTATTACTTCTTTGAAATTGTATCACCACTAATGAAACAACAGTATTTTTTTCATTCTACACATTCCTGTCTCAGTCCAGAATGACCACAATTAGTATTCTATTCCATTTTTCTTTCTCTCTATATACACAAAGGTTTAATTAAGGTTAGTATGTGATCCAGGGTGTTTGTAAAAAGTGTTTTTGATTATTATATACAAAAAGTTAAAATCATTATAGTCATTTACAGAATTAACAAAGTCCCCGATGTTTTAAGAAAGTCAATACACTTGAAATGAATATTAATTCCTACACACTAAATTCACTTATATCACATCTTGTTCTATACAGGGACTTTTATTCAATCTTTTAGTTTCTTGTGTATCCAAAATCCAAAAATATAGGTTTTTATAGGTATTTTGGAAAAATATAGGATAATATAGGTTTTTATAGGTAAACCTCAAAAATATAGGATAATATAGGGTTTTATAGGTTACCGGGCGCCCTGTAATTAATGCGGATCCCGTCGGAGTCCGCGTAGCTTCTTTCCGAAACGATATCTTTTGAACCAGAGGATGGATTTTGACCAAACTTGCATAGGTACATGGTTGGTAGGGGGGAAAGAGTTGATAAGATTTTGGTGTCCTTGATCTCATTTTCAAGGTCACCAGCCCATGAAAACTGATCAAATTAGGTTTTCCGACGTGATATCTTCTAACAAATGAATGGATATCTATTGAACAAATGAATGGATTTTGACTAAACTTGCGCAAGAGCATTGTTGGGAGGAGGCTCAGAGTTGATTAGATTTTGGTGATCTTGACCTAATTTTCAAGGTCATGAGTCCATAAAAACTGTTGAAATTAGTCTTTCCAACGCAATATCTTGTAAACCAATTGATGGCTTTTGACCAAACTTGCACAGAAGCATTGTTGGGAGGAGGCTCAGAGTTGATTAGATTTTGGTGATCTTGACCTAATTTTCAAGGTCATGAGTCCATAAAAACTGTTGAAATTAGTCTTTCGAACGCAATATCTTGTAAACCAATTGATGGATTTTGACCAAACTTGCACAGAAGCATTGTTGGGAGGAGACTCAGAGTTGATTAGATTTTGGTGACCTTGACCTAATTTTCAAGGTTCATAAAAAATGTTGAAGTTAGTCTTTCCAACGCAATATCTTGTAAACCAATTGATGGATTTTGACCAAACTTGCACAGAAGCATTGTTGGGAGGAGACTGAGTTGATTAAATTTTGGTGATCTTGACCTAATTTTCAAGGTCACGAGTCCATAAAAAATGTTGAAGTTAGTCTTTCCAACGCAATATCTTGTAAACCAATTGATGGATTTTGACCAAACTTGCACAGAAGCATTGTAGCGAGAAGGCTCAGAGTTGATTAGATTTTGGTGACCTTGACCTAATTTTCAAGGTCACAAGTCCATAAAAACTGTTGAAATTAGTCTTTCCAATGCAATATCTTGTAAACCAATTGATGGATTTTGACCAAACTTGCACAGAAGCATTGTTGGGAGGAGGCTCAGCGTTGGTGAGATTTAGATGACGACCTAATTTTCAAGGTCACGAGTTCATAAAAAATGTTGAAATTAGTTATTCTGATATGATTTCTTGTAAACTAATTGATGGATTATGACCAAACTTGCACAGAAGCATTGTTGGGAGGAGGCTCAGAGTTGATAAGATTTTGGTGACCTTGGTGACATTACTGAGTTGATAATTTTTTCCAAGGCAGTGGCGGATTTAGAGGGGGTTCAGGGGGTTTGCTCGAACCCCCCTCTGGGACCAAATTATTTCAATTTCATGGGGAAATTTACGAAAAATTAGGTAAAATGTAGTAAACGAACCCCCCTTGAAGGGTTTGAACCCCCCTTTAAGAAATCCTGGATCCGCCCCTGCAAGGTCACTTGTCAAAAACTGTTGAAATTAGTCTTTCTGACGCAATATCTTGTAAACTAATTGATGGATTTTGATCAGACTTGCACAGAAGCATTGTTGGGAGGAGGCTCAGAGTTGATAAGATTTTGGTGACCTTGACCTAATTTCCAAGGTCACTAGTTCATTACTGTTGAAATTAGTCTTTCCGACGCGATAACTTGTTAACCAATTGATGGATTTTAACCAAACTTGCACATACGTATTGTTGTGAGGAGGTTCAGAGTTTATAAGAATTTGATCATGACCTAATTTTTGACAGGGTCCAAAACAAATTTAAACTACCACACCATACAGAACAAGATGGGCATGGTGTCTTCCATAGAAAAACTTCATATCACAAGGTAACTACACTTCAATTTCTAAACCGTTGGCGGAGACATAGTTTTCTAGATCTAGAGGCCACGCCTATGGGTGGGGCGACGTCAAAACCCATCCAGTGACGTTGTTTGTTTACTCTTGTTGTCCTGACATTGGTCGCGTATCGCCATGACGTTAGGTGCAAAAAAATTGACGTTTTGGCTGTTCCAAAATTACATTAAGTAGGATTTAATGTCAAATGACATGAAAATGAGCGGTGATATGCGAAATTAAAAATCTGATACTTGATTGATAATATAAAATGTAAATATAAGCATTGAAATTCAGAAGGGCTTCACAGACATTAAAACAGCCTAATGTTTTTCATCATCCAGTGAAAGCTAAAATCTGAATTTCAATCCTTAAGAAACAAAATGTTCACTGAATGAAGGATGGTGAATCCAGTATAGCCCCACTTTTCCAAAGCAGGGCTATAACAAGATTAGAAGAACTCTTGTCACAACTACTCCAACAACAGAGGCATGCCATCCTCAAAGTTACTTCCATGGCCAACAGCAATATCCCCTCAGAAATGCTGGCTTTTGATCTAGCTTCTTCAGAGGAAGTTGGAAGGTGTTCAGGTGGCTGGCTTGTAAATGATGTTTTGTCTGTCATTACCTCACCTTACATATGAGAGTACAATTTATAAAATTCTATAGCCCACAAATGTAAGATAGAAATCATGACTAGTTCAAATTCTTTCATATGTGATCGGTTTCTTGAATCATCTACTTCTTCATCACAATGCTGAAAAGATGAAAGTAGGTGGGGATCATAACGATACAAATTTCTGACTATTTTATTGATGTGAAATTTATCATAGAAATTTAAACAGAAAAAATCTGAATTAAAAATATTATTTTATACTAAGCAGTGAAATCACTGTATATCAAAAATGAATACACTTAAAAGGGATATTTTTACTGTATATCAAAAATGAATAAAAGGGATATTTTCACTGTATACCAAAAATGAATAAAAGGGATATTTTCATTGATGTGTTAATAGCTAATTGATTTCAATCATTTGAATTTGGTGATAAAATTCCCATCAGCAATTACGGTCATATGGAGATAATCACTGAGAATCAAGTTCAATCAACCATGGCTTAAATTCTCATTCTACATACTGGAAAACCCAGGGTTTTCCCTGGCACACAAAAATGTGCATTTTGAGTTTTTGACCCGTTTTCCTCTAGTGACCCTCAAAGCTGTCCAGAGAGGGGACAAAGATATCCCCCAAATTCTCAAAATTTCTCTTTGCTGAAGTAATTGTACACTAAAATTTCAACAGTATTGTCAAAATGTCTCTCAGCAGCTGTCAGAAGTGGGATATTGGACCCCTAAATTAAACCTTCAAGGGAAAACAGTGAAAACCTGAGATTTAACCTGCAGTGCCTCACTGCCTAGTTTACAAGGCTAGTGACTGACCTAGCCACAGCACCACAGAGGGTTCTCAACATCTCTGACAGGTGTACTGGTGTTCACAAGATCTGTATGCCCATGATGCAACCTGAGTTCATTGCCTATAGTCTAGCTGTAGGTTATTGCCAAATTAAGATTGATTTGCTGTAAGTTGGCTCCCTATCATCACAATCCTCTTAGTCTTGTGTTGTGTGATGTTGCGTCAATCTATGCTGTCGGAAGTTCGGTTGCATTACAGTTATACAGATTGGTTTCAAAACATTTAGCTTGTTACATCCATCCTGGGATGGACACATGAAATAGTTGATCAGGTCTGAGAAAGACACAAGAAAGACGGGACCAGACATATTTGCTAGCAAGGTCACTAAGGTGATGATTGTGTCAATAGTTCCAGGTCCCTAGGTTATAAAACTTTTTTCAAGCTCAGCTCAGCTGAGCATGAAATTTCAACTGCTCATAAATGTTGAAATATTCAAAATAAGTGGAAAATTCAGGTTCAGTACTCAACATAATGCTAGTAATTTATCCTGCTCATAAATGTTAAAATGCCATTTTAACATTTATGACATGTATGAGCAGAATAAACTTTAGTCTCAGGTGAGCTGAGCATGAAAAAAGTTTTATAACCTAGGGGCCAGGTCAAGACCAGTGATTCGCTGCATTATGCACTAGTCATTTGTAAGTTGTAACCATGGCCCCCAGGCCCGGGGGAGGGCAGGGGATAGCCGTGGGAATGAGTGGGGCTTTGATCAAAGTTTTGCCACAGCAATGGGGTGGGGGGGGATACCCAGGGTTTGCTTTATATATGCAAAAAGGGCAGTGAAATGAAAAGATAGCAGGCACTGCAGGCAGCGGGGGAAAACAGCAGTGGTTTTACCAAGGAGCAGTCCCTGCAGGGTGGGTCTTTTAGCGGGGATTTGCTGGACCAAAAGTCAAAGCCCCTGCTATTCCCAGGGCCTGGGTGGGGGTGTGGTTACAAATGAATACTAAAAGTCTGTTTTCTGCAGTCTGATAATGGTTTTTCGCAGATATTTTGCAACTGCTTTCATGTAGATGAAATATTTTCTTGGCACAATGAAGCAATTAGTTTGTCGCAAAATGTGCAGCAAAAATTTTGAAAATCGGTTAACAAATAAAAAAGTTCTGGTCAAAAGCATTTTTGAATAGGGAATTTCTGTACAAAAATCTCATGAAAGGGAGGTAAATATTTTCCCGCAAAAAAATTGAAATTCTTGGTATTTCATTATGATTGCTCAAAATCATTATGGAATGACACAAATGACTTTCCAGAGACAACATCTTCATGACCGAGTAAAATATTTCGAAAAATACCCATTTTCATGATCATGGATTATCTCCCTTGCCAATCGGCTGAGACACAATCAGGGTTGCCTTTACTACCTTGGTCATGTTATGCATCTGTAATTCAGTGTGATATTATCCAATACCTATTATTTTTATTTTATTATAACACTGGGATTATTAGCTTTCTGGCGATATATAATGATACCATATTGTGTACAATATTTTGCGTCAGCGAGAGAATATATGCTAAAAAACACTGTTTTTAACATGTTATGATGTTGCACTTTTATTTTGGGTGTTTTGTAAACATGTTTGCTTTAATGTTGCATATGGCTCTAGAACTAAGGAGACATATGTCCCCTGTAATATACTTTTTACAGCTTTGAATTTGGACAAAAATTAATGAAAATATGGAGTATGAAGTGAAACAGTACTTTTCTTATGTTTTTCAATTTTTCATGGTGTCTTTAGGTGGCAGGTAAAAAAATTACACAGATGATTAGAACATGATTTTTTGGTATCTTGTCTTTCATTGTTAAGACAATAGAAAGTTTAGAATCAATGGAAGTTGAATTTATCCTCACAGTGAAGAGTACTTGTTTTTTTAAAAATCATCATTTTTATGTAGAGTCCGTAGCCCCTATTTTCATAATGGATGTTCAAAGCCAGATTCCTATTAACAAGGATGAAATGGTCTTATTATTTTTCAGACTGAGGACTAGTAAAACATGGCTGAAGGTTTTGTCAAGAAATTGTATAGGACCGCTGATGTGGTCAAATATATTTTTTGCATGGCCTGTAGAGTCCGTAGCCCCATGTTAAGAGACACCCTAGAAATAAAATGTGTGTTGCAGTCAAGGTTTCCTTCAATTTTTCATATGCAACCACACATGTTACATTGTATTAAATTAACTGCAGCATGGAACAATGACTTATCTAGGCTGCATATGATCTTATTTAAGCAGCCCAAAACACTGGTTTGAAGCTCCTTTTCTGAACTACTCCCATTACCCACTATGGTGAAATTTGAAAAACGCGAGAGCCAAAAGAATTATTTCTGGAATATAAACCTGATAGGTCATAAGTTATTATAAACCAAGAAAAATCAAAATACAAAGAGGTTACTTTTTTGCCTCAAGTGCAACACAAAAGGCAACCCTGATTGTGTCTCAGCCGAATGCAAAATCCCTATTCAAAATTCATTTTGGCCATTAAAACTTTATCTGTTAACCAATTTTCAAAATTTTTGCAGGTCCTATTAGGACAAACTAAGATCAAGCTTTTGACACGAAAATAACTTTACTATCATCCACCACACAAATATTTTCTGCGAAAAACCATTATCAGAGGCAAGTTTTTAGACAGTAGTAGTGCATTAGTTTTACAGGCATCAGATTTGGTGCTTGGTTACTGCCAGGCTGTCAAAAACCCACTTCCCCTTATCAGGACTGACCTTCAGCTATAGTTTAAAACACACAACAATTAAATTTATAACACCCAAGTTTTCTGGAAAACTAAAACGTGTCAACAAATTTGAACAAAAATGACACTTCTGGAGATAAAAGTAAAGTACATTTGAGTCTGTCGCTGACAGTCCATGGAGAAAGGGAATGCATTCATGCTTCTGTACTAGCAGTGGGTACCTGAGAATAGAGTATTTTGAATGCAACGCCTAGGATAGCCATGCAACGCCTAGATTTACGGAACATTTTTTTCTTCAGTTTTTCCGATTTCGTCTACGAGTTCTCTAGTTTATTGTGCATAAAAACCTACAAAATATAGAAATCAATAAAGACCATGCTTTTATTTAACGATCGACTTGTATTTGTCGTAATCTATTGCTACCAAGAGAAGGATTAGTCGGATATTTCTCACAGTCAATTCTTCTGTTTACATTCATGGAAAGAAAATGGCGGTTGTCAATGACGCTCAATCGGGACATTCGGCTCTTTTCATTAAGCACCATTACGATGAGTGGTGGTGTGGAAATGAGCATTTTTTGACAGTGAAAGTTAAAACACAAATTTCTGAATACAAACGTTTAATCTTCAACCTGAATATGCACACACTTTAGGCTTAAGGTACTCTTTTAAGTTAGCATTAAATTCTTTTCAAAACATCAGTAGAAATCGTCCGACTGAAAATTGCTTTTGGTTCGAGACTACAATGTTTCCAGCTCCTCCCGGTTTGGAATCTGAATCTGAATCTGAATAGTTTACTGGTGACACGCCAAATGACATTATTTCACCAGGGGGTTCGGATGGGGGGGGGGGAATTAGTCCCTTGAACGCACGAGTGAAGCGAACTTGGACACACAGTCATCAGACATTTCAGCAGAGGAGACAAGTGAATCAGGGAGGTCATTCCAGTCCCTGATAGTCTGTGGAAAGAAACTACTTTTGTACGCTTCTTTGCTAGCTGAAGGTATCT
Organism: Rugalucina vietnamica; assembly: GCA_964017185.1. Classification (NCBI taxonomy): domain Eukaryota; kingdom Metazoa; phylum Mollusca; class Bivalvia; order Lucinida; family Lucinidae; genus Rugalucina; species Rugalucina vietnamica. The sequence goes on along the minus strand of OZ024883.1, from coordinate 41,446,239 downwards.
GAAAAGCCAAAGAGTGTTGATTTCTACAACGCCTATTCTTTGGGATAAGGTCATCTGTGGGTATTCTGGCTTTACCCTTTAGACCTTTGTATAGCAATATAAGTCTACTATCCTTCCTCCTTTTCTTAAGAGATTCCCATTTCAGTTGACCTAAAATGCCAGTCATGCTCCCAGTTTCAAAAACATAATTTCCCGTCACAAACCTTGCCGCACGATTTTGGACCTTTTCCAGTTCTTCCTGGAGGCCATGAGTGTGAGGGTCCCAAACTGAGCTTCCATATTCCAAGACCGGCCGCACCAGTCCTTTATAAGCTGCTTCTTTCACATCTGGGGGACAAGAATACAAATTTCTCCTCAAGAATCCGAGAGTTCTGTTAGCCTTTGTACAAACATTGGAAATATGAGTATTCCATTTCAAATCATTTGTGATAGTTACACCCAGGTATTTTATGCTTTCAACGTTTTCCAGTATTTTTTAAAGTGCCCTCAAGGGTGTAGTTAGCCTGTATCTTACTAGACCGTTTATTTGTCAGCTGCATCATGTTGCATTTGACGGGTTGAAATCTCATTCCCCATTTTCTAGCCCAACTGCCTAGGCGATCAATGTGGAACTGTCTTCATGTTGTGTGGAACTGTCTATATATTATGTAGAACTATCTGTGTTATGTGGCACTGTCTTTTTGTTGTGTGGAACTATCTTTATGTTGTGTGGAACAATATTTATTTTGGCTGTAACTGTCTATATGTTGTGTGCTACTGTCTTTATGTCGTGTGAACATGCCTTTATGCTGTGTAGAAGTATCTTTATATTGCGCGAGCCTGTCTTTATGTTGAGTGGAACTGTCTTTACGTTGTGTGGAACTGTCTTTATGTTGTGTGAAACTGTCTTTATATTATGTAGAACCGTCTTTAAGTTGTGTGGAACTATCTTTATGTTGTATGGAATTGTCTTTATGTTGTATGGAACTGTCTTTATGTTATGTAGAACCGTCTTTATGTTGTGTGGAACTATCTTTATGTTGTATGGAATTGTCTTTATGTTGTATGGACATGTCTTTATATTATGTAGAACCGTCTTTAGGTTGTGTGGAACTCTCTTTATGTTGTATGGAACTGTCGTTATGTTGTGTGCAACTGTCTTTATGTTGTGTGGACTCTATTGCTCCATGGTCTCTGATTTCTCTCTGATGTGTCAATTCTCATTTATACAATGTGCAACCATCATCGTGTTTGGTGCAGGTAATATTGTATTATGATTAAACACCACTATGTCACAGGCAAACACCATAAGAACATGCTTTTTATATGGAACGCCTATGCTGCCTCCGGGTGTCTGAGTTCCTTATATTGTGGGGACCTATCTTTATGTTGTTTGGACCTATCGTTATGTTGTATCGAACTTTCTTTATGTTGTGTGGAACTGTCTTTATGTTGTGTGGAAATGACTTTATGTTGCGTGGACTTATCTTTATGTTCTGTGGACCTGACTTTATGTTCTGTGGACATGTCTTTATGTTGTGTGAAACCGCTTTTATGTTATGTAGAACTGTCTTTATGTTCTGTGGACATGTCTTTATGTTGTGTGAAACCGCTTTTATGTTTTGTAGTACTGTCTTTATGTTGTGTGGAACTGTCTTTATGTTGTGAGAACCTGCCTTTATACCATGTGCTTTCATCATTATGTTGGATACAGTTAATATTATGTTATGAATATACACCATTATACTGGTAGAATATGATGTTATTTTATGTATAGATACTATTTTATCGTAGGCAACTGGCATTGTGTCCTGTTCTATAATCATTATACTGGATGCTATTGCCATTATAGTATGTGAAACTGTCATTATATTGTGTGAAACTGTCTTTATGTTGTGTGACACTGTCTTTATGTTGTGTGAAACTGTCTTTATGTTGTGCGGAACTGTCTTTAAGTGGCGTTGAATTGAATTTATGTTGTATAGAGCTGTCTCTATGTTATGTGCAACTGTCTTTTTGTTCTGTGCAACTGTCTTTATGTTGCGTACAATTGTCTTCATGTTTTGTGCAAGTGTCTTTATGTTATGTGCAACTGTCATTATATATTGTGAGGACTTATTGATTTTTTCGAAGTATCACTATTTACCGGAATGCTCCGCATTTTGTCGGAATCCGGGATGTTTCGCCCCCAAACTGTTTCCCTCCCTAGTCGTTTTCCCCCTAGTCGTTTCTCCCCCACTAGTCGCTTCGCCCAACTTGTCGTTTCGCCCCCTAGTATATATGAAAGGGAAGAATGCATATACATATAATATAATTACTTAATTTTACATCATTATACGGCATGTAAAGACAAAAACAATGATACAACTAAATACAGTAAAGTAGCGCAAAGTGATGTAAAGATGCGTAAAAAAGTGCACAACGGCACAAAAAAGACGTAAAGGTGGTGCTTAGTGGTATTGAATAACATTAAAGCGCATTATTTATCAAATATGAAGCAGATTGTACAATTTTAGTCATTTAAATTCGCATGTAGGGCTTGGGAGATCAAGGGGGTCGGGCGTAACATAATCTGTCAAGCAGATGTTTTTATTTATTTTTATTTATTTATTTATTTATTTATTTATTTATTTATTTATTTTTGTAATAAGACCATGGTGATGATTGTAAAAGCTCTTTACTCTTCTCAACAGGCATAACAGGTTAGCATTTGCTACATGGAGTGTTGGTTTCAGTTTTACACAAAATGTTACTGACAGAAGCATATTGTACAAAACTTTTGACTGGCATTATCTCTGTTACAAAGTGTCAAGCACACAGTGAAATATCAAATATCTCGTCAAATATTTCGTTTTTCTTTCTTGTTATATTTTAGCTAATCTCAAAAGGTGAGCTTATAGGATGGCCATGCTCCGTCGTCCGCTGTTGTCGTCGTCGTTGTTCACACTTTTCAAAGATTTTCTCCTCTGAAATCCCTGATCCATTCAATGCCAAACTTCATGTGGAGCATCCTTAGGTAGGGGGAACTAAAGTTTGTATAAATGTCAAGATCACATTCCCAAGATGGCCGCCATGCCCATATATGGTAAAAACTTCTCTGGAACCGGTGGACCGATTTCATTGAAACTTGGTATGTTGCATTGGGGACTCTGGCCCATCATAGTTTGTATAAGCCATGACCTTAGGGTGACCTTGACCTATTTTACGGCAAGGTAAACTTTGTACAAATAGGCTTTGAAATGGGAAAAAAAGTGAAAACATTGGATTTTTCGGGTAACCTGAAAGTTGGTACATACATACAACTTATTGAGTTAATGAAGTCATAGGAGTATTCAAGGTCAAGGTCATGTCTTGACCTTGGTCAAAGGTCATTTACATATTAAATTTAAAACTTACTTTTCTCAGGAACAATTTCACCAATCGAAGCCAAATTTTATATGTGATATCCTTAGGAAGGAGAAATCAAAGTTTGTATAAATGGTCCAGGTTACATGACCAAGATGGCTGCCATGCCCATATATGGTAAAAACCTTAAACAATCTTCTTCTCTAGAACTGCTGGACCGATTTCAATAAAACTTGGTATGTATCATCGGGGACTCTGTTCCATCATTGTTTGTATAACTCATGACCTTGGGTTGACACTGACCTACTTAATGGCAAGGTCAACATTGGTCACATAGGCTTCTCAAAGGAAAAAAATGGAAAGCATTTGGATTTTTTCAGGAAGTTTTGTGGCCTGTGACCTGAAAGTTGGTACATACATACAAGTTATTGAGTTAATGAAATCCTATGAGTATTCAAGGTCAAGGTCATCTCTTGACATTGGCCAAAGGTCATTTACATATTAAATTTAAAACTGAATTTTCTCAGAAACACTTCACCAATCAAAACCAAATTTTATATGTGGTATCCTTAGGAAGGGGGAACCAAAGTTTATATAAGTGGTCTAGGTCACATGACCAAGATGGCCGTCATGCCCATATATGTGGTAAAATCCTTTAAAAATCAACTTCTCTGAATTCAATGTACCATTGGGGTCTCTGGCCCTTCGTGGTTTATATAAATCATGACCTTGGGTTGACCTTGACCTATTAAACTGTTAACTTAAACAGAAAGGTCAAATATTGCCAGAAAGATCTGAAAGTTAATAGATACAGACGGATTATAGTTTTAATAATTATGTGAGTATTTGAGGTAAAGTTTACATTTACGTCGGCCAACATGGCCTTAGCCAAAGGTCATTCATCAAAGACAAAATCTCAGGTGAGCGATATCAGGACCATTGGTCCTCTGGTTAAATAAGAATGATATAAATATAAATTAAACGAGAGAAGAAGAAAAAAAATAATACCGTGAATTGGAAATCGTGTAAATATTTAGATCTTGTGATTGTTCCCTTTAACTGAATAAAAGGCGTGAAAACGTCTGTCAGGTTACCAGAACGGTAATTGAATTATCAGCTACACGTCTGTTTTAGGGGAAATGTCTTGGGGGCGAAACGAGTTTCCCACATTCTATGTTTTGGAGCAAAAATAAGAAAAATAGGTATACCCCTGCATATCCCAGTTTTACTGTATAAAAGTGGGGTTTAATGGGGTATACATTTCATGGACATGTTTTCCTGATGCACAAGCCCCATGGCCCATCCCTATCTCAATATATGCCCACCCCCCTCTCACATATACAAACGACAAGTGGGGCGAAACGACTAGGGTGAAGACTAGGGAGGAAACGTCTTGGGGACGAAACAACTAGGGGAGGAAATGGTTTGGGGTGAAACATCCCGGATTCCGATAAAATGTGGTGCGTTCCGGTAAACAGTGATACTACGAAAAACAATCAATAAGTCCTTACAATATAATGACAGTTGCACATAACATAAAGACAGTTGCGCAAAACATGAAGACAGTTGCACACAACAAAAAGACAGTTGCACACAAAAATAGACAGTTGCACACAACATAAAGACAGTTCTATACAACATAAATGCTATTCAACATTAAATAAAGACAGTTGCACACAACAAAAAGACAGCTCTATACAACATAAGTTCAATTCAACACCACTTAAAGACAGTCCCGCACAACATAAAGGCAGTTTTACACAACATAAAGACAGTGTCACACAACATAAAGACAGTTCCACATACTATAATGGCAATAGCATCCAGTATAATGATTATATAACAGGACACAATGACAGTTTCCTACGATAAAATAGTATCTATACATAATATAACATCATCGATAAAGCACATGTTAGAATTGCCTGTGACGTAATGGTGTATATTCATAACATAATATTAACTGTATCCATCATAATGATGAAAGCACATTGTATAATGGTAGGTTCTCACAACATAAAGACAGTTCCACACAACATAAAGACAGTACTACAAACCATAAAAGCGGTTCCGCACAATATAAAGACTGGTCCACAGAACATAAAGACAGGTCCATAGAACATAAAGATAGGTCCACAGAACATAAAGACAGGTCCATAGAACATAAAGACAGGTCCATAGAACATAAAGATAGCACCACACAACAAAGATAGTTCTACATAATATAAAGACAGTTCCACACATCATAAAGACAGTTCCACACATCATAAAGACAGTTCCACACATCATAAAGACAGTTCCACACATCACAAAGACAGTTCCACACAACATACAGACATGTCTATGGAATATAAAGCTAGTTCTACAGAGCCTAAGGATAGGTCCACACAGCATAAAGACAGTTGCCCACAATATAAAGATTGTTGCCCACAACATAAAGATGGTTCCACACAACATAAAGATAGGTCCACACAACATTAAGACAGTTCCACACAACATAAAGAAAGTTCGATACAACATAACGATAGGTCCACACAACATAAAGATATGTCCCTACAACATAAGGAACTCAGACATCCGGAGGCAGTAAGAATCCTCAGCAAGAATGATGAAGAAATAGTGTGGCTGTTTTGCACTCCATATGATCTAAAATATGATGAATGGCAATAAACTCTTATTTCGCAACAATGCCCACAGTTTCAGCAGTTTCAGCAAAGAATGTGAAAATTAGTTATCTAAAAGCAGAATACTGACTTGAAATAAAAATACTCATGGGTAAATGTCAATCACTCCCTCCTTAGTCTCCTTCTACAAGATACACTCTGAATAAAGACAAATACCTGACACCGGCACACAACCTAAGGCGAAATCGGGCATAGCATGAATCACAATATATACAAGACAATTTGCCTATAGTGATGCCCTGAAAAATTCATTTTCCCCAGAACTATTTCGGTTTGGAAAAGTCTCCCTTCTTCAGTGGTCTCATTCAAGACAACTGAGGAATTTAAGGCTTTTATTTAGTCATAAGCCTAGAGGCATGCGTTTTTACTGTGCCTCTATCTAAATCTTGTAAATAGTTTGCGACAGTCTGCATGCTTAGTTTTTAACCCAATCATGGTTGATAATGCGACAGTCTGCATGCTTAGTTTCTAACCCAATCATGGTTGATAACTATGCTGCCTTCTTTAATTGCACGCCGGTGGGTCGGGCGTCAGACTCTATGATGGCCCCGACTTAAAGCTATTCATTTTAATTGGTTGTGGCCGGAGCTTCTTGTCTGTCTGTTGCTTGGCCCACCTGGGTCTAACTGGTGTTTTTCTTTTGCTCCGGAGTTAGTAGGTTATTCGGCGCCCAGGGATCTCCATCGTCGGGCAGCTTACTCTATCTGTGAGTCCTGGGTTTTGATTCATCAGGATGTTTATCTTGATTTATATGTTTGTTCTTGATGATTCATTGACTAGTTAGAGATTCACCACGAGGACCGAAGAACTAACTAAATGTTATGAACCACTGCAGAAGCTGAGGGTGAGGTTAGGCGCCTGTAAAACCGATTTAAGCCCGCCAGTAACTTTGTGTTACTGATCGTTCCAAGGCGATACTTCTGTGGTGGTTCTTTTTGTTTTATGTCTTGGTGTTTAATTTTTTGTGCTGTTGGCGCCGTATGTGTGTTTTCATAGTTTTAGTTAAGTTAAGGTAACTGAGTGGCCACCTATTGGGAAAATAGCTGCTCATTCATCTTACGATATGTTTCATGGTATAAGTACCTGATTGTTAGTTTGGTTTTTTCCCACCTCGATTTTTGGAGTGGGAATCTTTTTCTGATTGCGCCTTTTCCTGATGTTTGCCTACTTGTACCTTTTAATGGCTTACCCCATATGTTTTTTCACCTTGACTAAATTCTAAATTTAGACACCCACCCCACACCTGAGGTGATGATCAGAAATATTGATCGACTCAGTATCAGAAGATAGATAGATTCGATTAAACATATTGTTAGCTGTTTGAATGTATTTGATTTTCTCATTATTTTATTGACAACAAACTATTAGGCTCAGCATGGGTATATTTTGACTTGTTCTGTTGTTGCTTAGCAATCACGCGTGTTTCAAATCAGGAAATTAACAAGAATGACACTGTTGCTCTTGTTGGTCTCTCATGCTATCATTAATCATCAAAAATCTCAAATAAGACTATCCAAGTAACTATCCTGCATGTTTCACTTACCATACCCCCATATAAAAATGTGTAAAAAATGACCTTTTCGCGTCTATGGACGCTACAGGGGTCATGTTCAAATTAGCATATATCGCCAAATCTAGCCATGATAAAGTCACAAAATGTTTAGCACGAATACATAATATATGTGTCCTCATGTAACATATCAAATAAAACTGAGTCTTATTATAGTTTCCAAGATATGGATCCATTGTCATTAATTCTTGAATGACCCCCGTACGTAAGTTTCATTTTCTATAATGAAAGACGGACAAGTGTGATATATGTTCCATTTTCAGATTCTATTTCAGTTCATCGCAGTTTCCTGGTTTGAGCACCGTCCGGGTTTCGTTCGTTGTACCATTGAGCACGTCACATTTCTATATGCTTATTTCAGCAATTTATGTCTTGTTTCCGGTCGTTATGGCTAAGCGGTATGCCCACGGAAGGTCGGAAGGTTAAAGCCAGAAAACCTACAGATGGTATTATTCCCAAGACTATGCGTTGTAGAAATAATCGCTCCATGGCATTTCAGCTACCATGTGCTGGTATAGAGGAGTATAAATGTAGCTTCTTTCCCCAGACTATCAGAGACTGGAATGACCTCCCTGACAATCCGTTTTCCACCACTGAAATGTCAGATGTTCGCTTCGCTCATGCGTTCTTGGGACTAATTTCTCCCCCATCTGAACCCCCTGGTGAAATAATGTCATTTTATCTATCTTCATATACTGAGTCGATCAATTTCTGATCATCATCACAGGTGTTGGGTGGGTGCTAAATTTTGAATTTAGCAAGATGGGAAGAACATTCGGGATGGGCCATTAAAACTATTTACAAGAAGCTAAACAGAGGTATACTAAAACGTATACCTCTGAACCCCTGATCTAAATGAGAGCCTTAAATTCTTCAGCAGTCTTTGATGAGACCACTGAAGAGGGAAGACTATTCCAAAAAAGGGATAGTCCTCGGGAAAAAAGAATTCTTCAGAGCATCACTATAGGCCATATATCTTGTGTATTGTGAATCATGAGATGCCCTGGTACTTCTTAAGTTGGGTGCTGGGGTCAGATATTTATCTTTATCAAGAGACACTGTACCGGAGTGAATCTTGTAAAAGAAAGTTAAGGAGGACCACTCTGCGGTCCTCCAGGGATGGCCACTCAAGTTCGTCCAACATATCGTCAACACTACTCTTGTTATGCCATCGCCTGCAGGTCCACCTGACTGCTGTCTCCTGCACTTTCACCACCTTTTTTTGTCTCAGTTTCATTAGAGGGATGCCAATAGGAGCTGCATACTCAATCTGAGGACGAACCAATGTTTTGTATGCAACCTCCTTTGTGTGCCGAGGTGCAAGAGCCAAATTGCGCCGAAGAAAAACCCAATGTCTTGTTGCTTTACAAGAAATTTCAGGAATATGTCGACCCCATTCTAAGTCGTCAGCGATAGTAAGTCAAAGGTATTTGGCGGATCGAACCTGTTCCAGAGTTTGCTGATGTAGAGAGTAGTTAAAATGTATTTGATTGCTAGGGAGGTGCCGGGTCACCCTCATTGAGTGACATTTGGCAACGTTGAATTTCATTTGCCAATCGGTCTCCCATTGTGCAAGGCTACTCAGGCCTTCTTGTAGAATCTGGCAATCAGTGAGTGAATTAATGTTCTTATACAAAACACAATCGTCTGCAAAGAGACGAACAGATGACCTGATATTGTCCGGAAGGTCGTTAATAAATATCAAGAAAAGGACCGGTCCCAAGACCGATCCTTGCGGGACTCCAGATAAGACCGGGACTGGATCTGAGGCTTGACCATCTAACACCACTTTTTGATAGCGCTCAGAGAGCCATGAAGCGATCCACTTGTGAGTAGATCCTCTAATCCCGTAGTAGTGTATAAAATATAAAGGTTTGATCCTTTGGAAGCAGTAAAAACATTCAAAGGGAGATAGTATGGATTATATTGCGCAATTTCGGGTAATGAACCCTCATCAGTAGCCCTTTTAAAACCGGCAACGAAAGCCAGACTATTGTACAGTAATTTCGAAAAGTTTACATGAAAAGTCTAAATCAAAGACACATGCCTAAAAGGGGTCAAATAAATTAAATATTGCTTAGAACTATGTATCTAAACGCGAGTGTTTTGAGCACTCTGAATATCTTTACTGATCTCAAAGGACCTAAATAAAATATAATCTGCACTATGGATGATGTACGGGGAGACTTTTTTGGGCCGACACACGGCACAACACCAGCTGCAGTAATAGCAAATAAAATATAAAGGTTTGATCCTATGGAAGCAATAAAAACATTCAAAGGGAGATAGTATGGACTATATTGCGCAATTCCGGGTAATGAACCCTCATCAGTAGCCCTTTTAAAACCGGCAACGAAAGCCAGACTATTGTACAGTAATTTCGAAAATTTTACATGAAAAGTCTAAATCAAAGACACATGCCTAAAAGGGGTCAAATAAATAAAATATTGCTTAGAACTATGTTTCTAAACGTGAGTGTTTTGAACACTCTGAATATCTTTACTGATCTCAAAGGACCTAAATAAAAATATAATCTGCACTATGAGTGATGTACGGGGAGACTTTTTAGGGCCGCCACACGGCACAACACCAGCTGCAGTAATAGCAAATAAAATATAAAGGTTTGTATAGTAATCTCTTATGTGGCACATTGTCAAAGGCCTTTGCAAAATCCATGATGATCACATCCGTTTGTCTGTGACCCCGGTTCTGAGCTCGATCCAGGTTATTTACCATGTCGTGAAAGAACTGAACCAGCTGGGTCTCGCAAGACCTCTGACTACGGAAACCATGCTGACAGCCAGCAAGAATATTTTCAAGAGAAAGATGCTGCTTATGTTGCTGACTATAATATGCTCTAAGGTTTTGCACCAGATGCAAGTTAGCGACACCGGTCTGTAATTAGCTGCATCATATTTCTCACCTTTCTTGTACACCGGGGCCACGTTTGCCTGTCGCCAATCATCTGGTACAGTTCCCTGAGCAAGCGACTCATTGTAAATAAAGGTCAAGATGGGAGCAATTTCAGAACTACATTCTTTTAATACCCTAGCACTCAGGCCGTCTGTCCCGGGTGCCTTGTGAACCTTTAGCCCATTCAGCAGTTTGAGGACCCCTTTAGGGTCAACTGTGATTTCACCCATAGGGGTAAAAGGGCTTGTGTCTTTAGAGGGAATTTCAGAGTCAGTCTCACGCGTATATACAGACTGAAATTGTTTATTGCAGATGTTTGCCTTATCAACAGTGTCGGTTTTTAAAATTCCGTTTTCTCTCAGTGAAGTGATCCTTGACGCGTCTTTTTTGAGGGACTTAACAAATGACCAAAACCTTTTACATGTTTCATTTTTTTCTCGGGCAATCGGGATCATTGTCATCAGTTTCAAAGGAGAAGATATTGGAAATATGTTTCCAATATGCATCTCTTATGGCTTTCTGTACATGTGCTCTGAACCGTTTGTAATGGTTCTTAATGTCAGGACTGCTAGACTTTCGAGCACGGAAGTACAGTTTTTCTCGTTTCCTAATAAGACGTTTGATCGAATGATCGATCCATGGTAATCTATATTTGGTCTTGATCATTTTTTTTTTTTTTTTTTTTTTTTTTTTTTTTTTTTTTTTGATTCAGTTTTACGTCCCTTTCAAGCTTTTGATCATTTTTGTTGGTATAAACCTTTCAATAGCCACGAGAACCTCGGACTTAAAACTGACCCACATATCATTTACTGGCATGTGACTATGGTCAGATGAAAGGAACGAATCCCTAAATTGTGCAAGATGGTCACGGAGACCTTCCATATCCGCTCTTTTATAGAGATAAATCTTCCGAGGGGCTTGTTGGATTCGTTTTGCCTTAATATCATATTCAACATAGATTATGTCATGATCCGCCTTGTCGCTCGGGGGCATCCCCTTCACTCGATTGACCGGTGATGGGGAATTCGTAAATAAAAGATCAAGGGTTCTGTCGTTGCGAGTGGGTATCTTAACTACTTGGGATAGGCAGTGGTCTTTTATGAGCTCCAAAAGTTGACACTGTACCGGCCTTTGCGGTACCCCTTCGGGTACCTGCATAGTGCTCCACTCAACATTCCCGCAGTTGAAGTCACCTCCTAACAGAACTTGAGCATTTTTGTTTGCCATTATCCTAGTCAAAGATTTATTTAATTCCGTAAGGTATTCTGAATCAACACATCTAGGGGGGGGGGGGGCGATAAAAGGAACCAAGCTACAGAGAAAAGTACAAGTAGGCAAAGATCAGGAAAAGGCGCAATCAGAAAAAGACTCCCACTCCAAAAACCAAGGTGGGAAAAAACCAAACTAACAATCAGGTACTTATACCATGAAAACACTTCGTAAGCCAAATGAGCAGCTATTTTCCCAATAGGTGGCCACTCAGTTACCTTAACTTAACTAAAAATATGCAAACATACATAAGGCGCCAACAACACAAAAATATTTTAAACACCAAGACATAAAACAAAAAGAACCACCACAGAAGTATCGACTTGGAACGATCAGTAACACAAAGTTACTGGCGGGTTTAAATCGATTTTACACGGCCGTAACCTCACCCTCAGCTTCTGCAGTGGTTCATAACATTTAGTTAGTTCTTCGGTCCTCGTGGTGAATCTCTAACTAGTAAATGAATCATCAAGAACAAACAAATAAATCATGACAAACATCCTGATGAATCAAAAACATCCTGATGAATCCTACATCCAATTATACTCAATTTACACCAAATGATTTCACAACTGGTGTCCAGTTCCGGAGATTCCGCACAAGGTAGGTCACGCCTAAAAGCAATGAAAACTCCACCACCATGGCTGTCACCTACTCTGTCTTTCCGGATAGCATCAAAGGAGTCTGGAAATATTTCCGCGTTCTTAATATCAGGGGTTAACCATGACTCATTCCCCAAGATGATGTCTGGTTTTGCCGAGTCAATAACAGTATGAAGTTCAGCCCTTTTATTTTTAATAGACTGACAATTCATAAAATTCTAAGAGGATGATTCAAGACCGCCTTTTTTGTCTTTGATTTAGCATATTTCTGCACGATGGGCGAAGAAACTGCTTTGGGGGGGGGGGGGCAATGTTGTCTGGTATCGGACTGTCAGGTTCGGACAGGGTCGATAGGGTCTCAAAACGATTAGATACATCAAGGGAAGCTGAAGTGTCAAACAAAGATGTGGAAAAGTTTGGCATGCCACATCTTACGCATTCCCATGACATGCTTTTATTCAATGTTCTATTATAAACCCCATACATAGTTGTTAACATACCCTGGCAGTCTATAAGATACCAGCCATTGCAAGTATCACAACAAATCCCACGGTCTTCCCAACCAACATCACAGAGCCCACAAAGGTAAAGTGAATCGTTAGAACGGGAATCCGGACCTGGGTTTGTTTCAATGTCCCATGAGTTGCCTATCAGTATGACAAAAAGGTACAAGTGAAGAAGCTTACCCGAGCGATAGTACTTAAGCCGTAAACCCTTCCTTAAAATAGAAACTGTGCAAAGGTGGGGTAACTGTGCCATAAGTTGGTTATCATTTGCTGTTCTCATGCTAAGGGTCGAATAGACAGGGAAGAAGTTTGCTGGAATGTCATCAAGGTCGATATCCTGTGTGTCCAAAATCTTTGCAAAACGAGCTGCCAACAGCAGGCAGGCAATTGGAATTAGGAAGTCAAGCAAGAGATGTTTCATGTTTGGTGTTCTGTGACTTCCTAAGGTGTTGAGGGGCAAATTGAAATAAGTAGTTTCTTGGAAATTAACATATCCTTACCAGTTTTACAATGAGTTCAAATAATTTGGAAAAAAAAACTTGTATTTTGGATGATTTTAGATGTCCGCCATGTTTGTTGTTTTTCCGGAAGTGGCGGGTAAAAACCGGGACCAAAAATTACCTGTTTCCACGTGGGCCATTGTCGCCGACAGGTAGCGCTATAACACTGACCTGTCGCCTTTGGCTCGTTGCATGCTGGGAATGTCCGCCATTGAATCCATTTTGGAATCCATTTTAAATGTAGATCATATTAATATAATTTTACATACATTTTATTTTTGTCTTTTGGTTACATCATGTGTTTTACCTATGCACAGCTCGAATGAAAGCAATACATTCTAGTCCAGAAAATTCAAGAAATATATTAATTGATGCTCGAGAGAACTGAACGGGATTAGCCGATTTTCAAAGCGTCAAATGCGAGAGATCTAGATGAGATATCGTCAGATCTCGCGAGAATGCCACGTGGGCCAAAATTCTATACTAGAGGGTGAACAAGTGTTCAGGCATCACAGTTTTGTTAATAAATATAAAGAAAAGTAAAGAGAAAGTAAAAAGTTTAACAACTCAGCCCGAAATAGATTAAAAAATCCAAAATTTGTTCCGAAAAAACAGGAAGCTGCACTATGTGTGCATGCGCACCCACCTGCGTGTCACCATTTGGCGTGTCACCAGTAAACTATTCAGATTCAGACCAATGTAAAGCAATACAAGTCCATTATCATTCCTTCGTTTCTGCAGGGATTCCTATTTTAGTTTGTAAGGATGTAAGTCATATATACTTCCTTTTTCATACGTGTGACAGCCTAGCTTTACTAGACATAAAAGTCTGGTTCTGTCAGCGAGGCTTTTTAAAGCGCCTTTATTCTATAAAGATACAAGTGGGTAATGACCAGGAAATGGCGCAATCAGAAAGAAAATCCCACTCCAAAATACTACTGCTGATTCCCAGCCTACACATATACAATATTTTAAATATAGGTATAACCAAAATATCCCTTGGAAAAATCAATTATCCAAGGGGATGGTTGCCTTTATTTCCTATATTGATTCCAGTAAGCTGGTAACCAGTAGATAATGCAAAATGGTTACACAGCAGACAGGGGCGAAACGACACGATAGCAAAATTTCAACGTTTTTAATGTTGTCCTGCAAAATGGTCATGTCTTGACCTTGGTCAAAGGTCATTTACATATTAAATTTAAAACTTACTTTTCTCAGGAACAATTTCACCAATCGAAGCCAAATTTTATATGTGATATCCTTAGGAAGGAGAAATCAAAGTTTGTATAAATGGTCCAGGTTACATGACCAAGATGGCTGCCATGCCCATATATGGTAAAAACCTTAAACAATCTTCTTCTCTAGAACTGCTGGACCGATTTCAATAAAACTTGGTATGTATCATCGGGGACTCTGTTCCATCATTGTTTGTATAACTCATGACCTTGGGTTGACACTGACCTACTTAATGGCAAGGTCAACATTGGTCACATAGGCTTCTCAAAGGAAAAAAATGGAAAGCATTTGGATTTTTTCAGGAAGTTTTGTGGCCTGTGACCTGAAAGTTGGTACATACATACAAGTTATTGAGTTAATGAAATCCTATGAGTATTCAAGGTCAAGGTCATCTCTTGACATTGGCCAAAGGTCATTTACATATTAAATTTAAAACTGAATTTTCTCAGAAACACTTCACCAATCAAAACCAAATTTTATATGTGGTATCCTTAGGAAGGGGGAACCAAAGTTTATATAAGTGGTCTAGGTCACATGACCAAGATGGCCGTCATGCCCATATATGTGGTAAAATCCTTTAAAAATCAACTTCTCTGAATTCAATGTACCATTGGGGGCTCTGGCCCTTCGTGGTTTATATAAATCATGACCTTGGGTTGACCTTGACCTATTAAACTGTTAACTTAAACAGAAAGGTCAAATATTGCCAGAAAGATCTGAAAGTTAATAGATACAGACGGATTATAGTTTTAATAATTATGTGAGTATTTGAGGTAAAGTTTACATTTACGTCGGCCAACATGGCCTTAGCCAAAGGTCATTCATCAAAGACAAAATCTCAGGTGAGCGATATCAGGACCATTGGTCCTCTGGTTAAATAAGAATGATATAAATATAAATTAAACGAGAGAAGAAGAAAAAAAATAATACCGTGAATTGGAAATCGTGTAAATATTTAGATCTTGTGATTGTTCCCTTTAACTGAATAAAAGGCGTGAAAACGTCTGTCAGGTTACCAGAACGGTAATTGAATTATCAGCTACACGTCTGTTTTAGGGGAAATGTCTTGGGGGCGAAACGAGTTTCCCACATTCTATGTTTTGGAGCAAAAATAAGAAAAATAGGTATACCCCTGCATATCCCAGTTTTACTGTATAAAAGTGGGGTTTAATGGGGTATACATTTCATGGACATGTTTTCCTGATGCACAAGCCCCATGGCCCATCCCTATCTCAATATATGCCCACCCCCCTCTCACATATACAAACGACAAGTGGGGCGAAACGACTAGGGTGAAGACTAGGGAGGAAACGTCTTGGGGACGAAACAACTAGGGGAGGAAATGGTTTGGGGTGAAACATCCCGGATTCCGATAAAATGTGGTGCGTTCCGGTAAACAGTGATACTACGAAAAACAATCAATAAGTCCTTACAATATAATGACAGTTGCACATAACATAAAGACAGTTGCGCAAAACATGAAGACAGTTGCACACAACAAAAAGACAGTTGCACACAAAAATAGACAGTTGCACACAACATAAAGACAGTTCTATACAACATAAATGCTATTCAACATTAAATAAAGACAGTTGCACACAACAAAAAGACAGCTCTATACAACATAAGTTCAATTCAACACCACTTAAAGACAGTCCCGCACAACATAAAGGCAGTTTTACACAACATAAAGACAGTGTCACACAACATAAAGACAGTTCCACATACTATAATGGCAATAGCATCCAGTATAATGATTATATAACAGGACACAATGACAGTTTCCTACGATAAAATAGTATCTATACATAATATAACATCATCGATAAAGCACATGTTAGAATTGCCTGTGACGTAATGGTGTATATTCATAACATAATATTAACTGTATCCATCATAATGATGAAAGCACATTGTATAATGGTAGGTTCTCACAACATAAAGACAGTTCCACACAACATAAAGACAGTACTACAAACCATAAAAGCGGTTCCGCACAATATAAAGACTGGTCCACAGAACATAAAGACAGGTCCATAGAACATAAAGATAGGTCCACAGAACATAAAGACAGGTCCATAGAACATAAAGACAGGTCCATAGAACATAAAGATAGCACCACACAACAAAGATAGTTCTACATAATATAAAGACAGTTCCACACATCATAAAGACAGTTCCACACATCATAAAGACAGTTCCACACATCATAAAGACAGTTCCACACATCACAAAGACAGTTCCACACAACATACAGACATGTCTATGGAATATAAAGCTAGTTCTACAGAGCCTAAGGATAGGTCCACACAGCATAAAGACAGTTGCCCACAATATAAAGATTGTTGCCCACAACATAAAGATGGTTCCACACAACATAAAGATAGGTCCACACAACATTAAGACAGTTCCACACAACATAAAGAAAGTTCGATACAACATAACGATAGGTCCACACAACATAAAGATATGTCCCTACAACATAAGGAACTCAGACATCCGGAGGCAGTAAGAATCCTCAGCAAGAATGATGAAGAAATAGTGTGGCTGTTTTGCACTCCATATGATCTAAAATATGATGAATGGCAATAAACTCTTATTTCGCAACAATGCCCACAGTTTCAGCAGTTTCAGCAAAGAATGTGAAAATTAGTTATCTAAAAGCAGAATACTGACTTGAAATAAAAATACTCATGGGTAAATGTCAATCACTCCCTCCTTAGTCTCCTTCTACAAGATACACTCTGAATAAAGACAAATACCTGACACCGGCACACAACCTAAGGCGAAATCGGGCATAGCATGAATCACAATATATACAAGACAATTTGCCTATAGTGATGCCCTGAAAAATTCATTTTCCCCAGAACTATTTCGGTTTGGAAAAGTCTCCCTTCTTCAGTGGTCTCATTCAAGACAACTGAGGAATTTAAGGCTTTTATTTAGTCATAAGCCTAGAGGCATGCGTTTTTACTGTGCCTCTATCTAAATCTTGTAAATAGTTTGCGACAGTCTGCATGCTTAGTTTTTAACCCAATCATGGTTGATAATGCGACAGTCTGCATGCTTAGTTTCTAACCCAATCATGGTTGATAACTATGCTGCCTTCTTTAATTGCACGCCGGTGGGTCGGGCGTCAGACTCTATGATGGCCCCGACTTAAAGCTATTCATTTTAATTGGTTGTGGCCGGAGCTTCTTGTCTGTCTGTTGCTTGGCCCACCTGGGTCTAACTGGTGTTTTTCTTTTGCTCCGGAGTTAGTAGGTTATTCGGCGCCCAGGGATCTCCATCGTCGGGCAGCTTACTCTATCTGTGAGTCCTGGGTTTTGATTCATCAGGATGTTTATCTTGATTTATATGTTTGTTCTTGATGATTCATTGACTAGTTAGAGATTCACCACGAGGACCGAAGAACTAACTAAATGTTATGAACCACTGCAGAAGCTGAGGGTGAGGTTAGGCGCCTGTAAAACCGATTTAAGCCCGCCAGTAACTTTGTGTTACTGATCGTTCCAAGGCGATACTTCTGTGGTGGTTCTTTTTGTTTTATGTCTTGGTGTTTAATTTTTTGTGCTGTTGGCGCCGTATGTGTGTTTTCATAGTTTTAGTTAAGTTAAGGTAACTGAGTGGCCACCTATTGGGAAAATAGCTGCTCATTCATCTTACGATATGTTTCATGGTATAAGTACCTGATTGTTAGTTTGGTTTTTTCCCACCTCGATTTTTGGAGTGGGAATCTTTTTCTGATTGCGCCTTTTCCTGATGTTTGCCTACTTGTACCTTTTAATGGCTTACCCCATATGTTTTTTCACCTTGACTAAATTCTAAATTTAGACACCCACCCCACACCTGAGGTGATGATCAGAAATATTGATCGACTCAGTATCAGAAGATAGATAGATTCGATTAAACATATTGTTAGCTGTTTGAATGTATTTGATTTTCTCATTATTTTATTGACAACAAACTATTAGGCTCAGCATGGGTATATTTTGACTTGTTCTGTTGTTGCTTAGCAATCACGCGTGTTTCAAATCAGGAAATTAACAAGAATGACACTGTTGCTCTTGTTGGTCTCTCATGCTATCATTAATCATCAAAAATCTCAAATAAGACTATCCAAGTAACTATCCTGCATGTTTCACTTACCATACCCCCATATAAAAATGTGTAAAAAATGACCTTTTCGCGTCTATGGACGCTACAGGGGTCATGTTCAAATTAGCATATATCGCCAAATCTAGCCATGATAAAGTCACAAAATGTTTAGCACGAATACATAATATATGTGTCCTCATGTAACATATCAAATAAAACTGAGTCTTATTATAGTTTCCAAGATATGGATCCATTGTCATTAATTCTTGAATGACCCCCGTACGTAAGTTTCATTTTCTATAATGAAAGACGGACAAGTGTGATATATGTTCCATTTTCAGATTCTATTTCAGTTCATCGCAGTTTCCTGGTTTGAGCACCGTCCGGGTTTCGTTCGTTGTACCATTGAGCACGTCACATTTCTATATGCTTATTTCAGCAATTTATGTCTTGTTTCCGGTCGTTATGGCTAAGCGGTATGCCCACGGAAGGTCGGAAGGTTAAAGCCAGAAAACCTACAGATGGTATTATTCCCAAGACTATGCGTTGTAGAAATAATCGCTCCATGGCATTTCAGCTACCATGTGCTGGTATAGAGGAGTATAAATGTAGCTTCTTTCCCCAGACTATCAGAGACTGGAATGACCTCCCTGACAATCCGTTTTCCACCACTGAAATGTCAGATGTTCGCTTCGCTCATGCGTTCTTGGGACTAATTTCTCCCCCATCTGAACCCCCTGGTGAAATAATGTCATTTTATCTATCTTCATATACTGAGTCGATCAATTTCTGATCATCATCACAGGTGTTGGGTGGGTGCTAAATTTTGAATTTAGCAAGATGGGAAGAACATTCGGGATGGGCCATTAAAACTATTTACAAGAAGCTAAACAGAGGTATACTAAAACGTATACCTCTGAACCCCTGATCTAAATGAGAGCCTTAAATTCTTCAGCAGTCTTTGATGAGACCACTGAAGAGGGAAGACTATTCCAAAAAAGGGATAGTCCTCGGGAAAAAAGAATTCTTCAGAGCATCACTATAGGCCATATATCTTGTGTATTGTGAATCATGAGATGCCCTGGTACTTCTTAAGTTGGGTGCTGGGGTCAGATATTTATCTTTATCAAGAGACACTGTACCGGAGTGAATCTTGTAAAAGAAAGTTAAGGAGGACCACTCTGCGGTCCTCCAGGGATGGCCACTCAAGTTCGTCCAACATATCGTCAACACTCCGTAGTAGTGTATAAAATATAAAGGTTTGATCCTTTGGAAGCAGTAAAAACATTCAAAGGGAGATAGTATGGATTATATTGCGCAATTTCGGGTAATGAACCCTCATCAGTAGCCCTTTTAAAACCGGCAACGAAAGCCAGACTATTGTACAGTAATTTCGAAAAGTTTACATGAAAAGTCTAAATCAAAGACACATGCCT
Organism: Rugalucina vietnamica; assembly: GCA_964017185.1. Classification (NCBI taxonomy): domain Eukaryota; kingdom Metazoa; phylum Mollusca; class Bivalvia; order Lucinida; family Lucinidae; genus Rugalucina; species Rugalucina vietnamica. The sequence goes on along the minus strand of OZ024883.1, from coordinate 41,426,098 downwards.
AAAAGGGGTCAAATAAATTAAATATTGCTTAGAACTATGTATCTAAACGCGAGTGTTTTGAGCACTCTGAATATCTTTACTGATCTCAAAGGACCTAAATAAAATATAATCTGCACTATGGATGATGTACGGGGAGACTTTTTTGGGCCGACACACGGCACAACACCAGCTGCAGTAATAGCAAATAAAATATAAAGGTTTGATCCTATGGAAGCAATAAAAACATTCAAAGGGAGATAGTATGGACTATATTGCGCAATTCCGGGTAATGAACCCTCATCAGTAGCCCTTTTAAAACCGGCAACGAAAGCCAGACTATTGTACAGTAATTTCGAAAATTTTACATGAAAAGTCTAAATCAAAGACACATGCCTAAAAGGGGTCAAATAAATAAAATATTGCTTAGAACTATGTTTCTAAACGTGAGTGTTTTGAACACTCTGAATATCTTTACTGATCTCAAAGGACCTAAATAAAAATATAATCTGCACTATGAGTGATGTACGGGGAGACTTTTTAGGGCCGCCACACGGCACAACACCAGCTGCAGTAATAGCAAATAAAATATAAAGGTTTGTATAGTAATCTCTTATGTGGCACATTGTCAAAGGCCTTTGCAAAATCCATGATGATCACATCCGTTTGTCTGTGACCCCGGTTCTGAGCTCGATCCAGGTTATTTACCATGTCGTGAAAGAACTGAACCAGCTGGGTCTCGCAAGACCTCTGACTACGGAAACCATGCTGACAGCCAGCAAGAATATTTTCAAGAGAAAGATGCTGCTTATGTTGCTGACTATAATATGCTCTAAGGTTTTGCACCAGATGCAAGTTAGCGACACCGGTCTGTAATTAGCTGCATCATATTTCTCACCTTTCTTGTACACCGGGGCCACGTTTGCCTGTCGCCAATCATCTGGTACAGTTCCCTGAGCAAGCGACTCATTGTAAATAAAGGTCAAGATGGGAGCAATTTCAGAACTACATTCTTTTAATACCCTAGCACTCAGGCCGTCTGTCCCGGGTGCCTTGTGAACCTTTAGCCCATTCAGCAGTTTGAGGACCCCTTTAGGGTCAACTGTGATTTCACCCATAGGGGTAAAAGGGCTTGTGTCTTTAGAGGGAATTTCAGAGTCAGTCTCACGCGTATATACAGACTGAAATTGTTTATTGCAGATGTTTGCCTTATTAACAGTGTCGGTTTTTAAAATTCCGTTTTCTCTCAGTGAAGTGATCCTTGACGCGTCTTTTTTGAGGGACTTAACAAATGACCAAAACCTTTTACATGTTTCATTTTTTTCTCGGGCAATCGGGATCATTGTCATCAGTTTCAAAGGAGAAGATATTGGAAATATGTTTCCAATATGCATCTCTTATGGCTTTCTGTACATGTGCTCTGAACCGTTTGTAATGGTTCTTAATGTCAGGACTGCTAGACTTTCGAGCACGGAAGTACAGTTTTTCTCGTTTCCTAATAAGACGTTTGATCGAATGATCGATCCATGGTAATCTATATTTGGTCTTGATCATTTTTTTTTTTTTTTTTTTTTTTTTTTTTTTTTTTTTTTTTTGATTCAGTTTTACGTCCCTTTCAAGCTTTTGATCATTTTTGTTGGTATAAACCTTTCAATAGCCACGAGAACCTCGGACTTAAAACTGACCCACATATCATTTACTGGCATGTGACTATGGTCAGATGAAAGGAACGAATCCCTAAATTGTGCAAGATGGTCACGGAGACCTTCCATATCCGCTCTTTTATAGAGATAAATCTTCCGAGGGGCTTGTTGGATTCGTTTTGCCTTAATATCATATTCAACATAGATTATGTCATGATCCGCCTTGTCGCTCGGGGGCATCCCCTTCACTCGATTGACCGGTGATGGGGAATTCGTAAATAAAAGATCAAGGGTTCTGTCGTTGCGAGTGGGTATCTTAACTACTTGGGATAGGCAGTGGTCTTTTATGAGCTCCAAAAGTTGACACTGTACCGGCCTTTGCGGTACCCCTTCGGGTACCTGCATAGTGCTCCACTCAACATTCCCGCAGTTGAAGTCACCTCCTAACAGAACTTGAGCATTTTTGTTTGCCATTATCCTAGTCAAAGATTTATTTAATTCCGTAAGGTATTCTGAATCAACACATCTAGGGGGGGGGGGGGGGGGGGCGATAAAAGGAACCAAGCTACAGAGAAAAGTACAAGTAGGCAAAGATCAGGAAAAGGCGCAATCAGAAAAAGACTCCCACTCCAAAAACCAAGGTGGGAAAAAACCAAACTAACAATCAGGTACTTATACCATGAAAACACTTCGTAAGCCAAATGAGCAGCTATTTTCCCAATAGGTGGCCACTCAGTTACCTTAACTTAACTAAAAATATGCAAACATACATAAGGCGCCAACAACACAAAAATATTTTAAACACCAAGACATAAAACAAAAAGAACCACCACAGAAGTATCGACTTGGAACGATCAGTAACACAAAGTTACTGGCGGGTTTAAATCGATTTTACACGGCCGTAACCTCACCCTCAGCTTCTGCAGTGGTTCATAACATTTAGTTAGTTCTTCGGTCCTCGTGGTGAATCTCTAACTAGTAAATGAATCATCAAGAACAAACAAATAAATCATGACAAACATCCTGATGAATCAAAAACATCCTGATGAATCCTACATCCAATTATACTCAATTTACACCAAATGATTTCACAACTGGTGTCCAGTTCCGGAGATTCCGCACAAGGTAGGTCACGCCTAAAAGCAATGAAAACTCCACCACCATGGCTGTCACCTACTCTGTCTTTCCGGATAGCATCAAAGGAGTCTGGAAATATTTCCGCGTTCTTAATATCAGGGGTTAACCATGACTCATTCCCCAAGATGATGTCTGGTTTTGCCGAGTCAATAACAGTATGAAGTTCAGCCCTTTTATTTTTAATAGACTGACAATTCATAAAATTCTAAGAGGATGATTCAAGACCGCCTTTTTTGTCTTTGATTTAGCATATTTCTGCACGATGGGCGAAGAAACTGCTTTAAGGGGGGGGGGGGCAATGTTGTCTGGTATCGGACTGTCAGGTTCGGACAGGGTCGATAGGGTCTCAAAACGATTAGATACATCAAGGGAAGCTGAAGTGTCAAACAAAGATGTGGAAAAGTTTGGCATGCCACATCTTACGCATTCCCATGACATGCTTTTATTCAATGTTCTATTATAAACCCCATACATAGTTGTTAACATACCCTGGCAGTCTATAAGATACCAGCCATTGCAAGTATCACAACAAATCCCACGGTCTTCCCAACCAACATCACAGAGCCCACAAAGGTAAAGTGAATCGTTAGAACGGGAATCCGGACCTGGGTTTGTTTCAATGTCCCATGAGTTGCCTATCAGTATGACAAAAAGGTACAAGTGAAGAAGCTTACCCGAGCGATAGTACTTAAGCCGTAAACCCTTCCTTAAAATAGAAACTGTGCAAAGGTGGGGTAACTGTGCCATAAGTTGGTTATCATTTGCTGTTCTCATGCTAAGGGTCGAATAGACAGGGAAGAAGTTTGCTGGAATGTCATCAAGGTCGATATCCTGTGTGTCCAAAATCTTTGCAAAACGAGCTGCCAACAGCAGGCAGGCAATTGGAATTAGGAAGTCAAGCAAGAGATGTTTCATGTTTGGTGTTCTGTGACTTCCTAAGGTGTTGAGGGGCAAATTGAAATAAGTAGTTTCTTGGAAATTAACATATCCTTACCAGTTTTACAATGAGTTCAAATAATTTGGAAAAAAAAACTTGTATTTTGGATGATTTTAGATGTCCGCCATGTTTGTTGTTTTTCCGGAAGTGGCGGGTAAAAACCGGGACCAAAAATTACCTGTTTCCACGTGGGCCATTGTCGCCGACAGGTAGCGCTATAACACTGACCTGTCGCCTTTGGCTCGTTGCATGCTGGGAATGTCCGCCATTGAATCCATTTTGGAATCCATTTTAAATGTAGATCATATTAATATAATTTTACATACATTTTATTTTTGTCTTTTGGTTACATCATGTGTTTTACCTATGCACAGCTCGAATGAAAGCAATACATTCTAGTCCAGAAAATTCAAGAAATATATTAATTGATGCTCGAGAGAACTGAACGGGATTAGCCGATTTTCAAAGCGTCAAATGCGAGAGATCTAGATGAGATATCGTCAGATCTCGCGAGAATGCCACGTGGGCCAAAATTCTATACTAGAGGGTGAACAAGTGTTCAGGCATCACAGTTTTGTTAATAAATATAAAGAAAAGTAAAGAGAAAGTAAAAAGTTTAACAACTCAGCCCGAAATAGATTAAAAAATCCAAAATTTGTTCCGAAAAAACAGGAAGCTGCACTATGTGTGCATGCGCACCCACCTGCGTGTCACCATTTGGCGTGTCACCAGTAAACTATTCAGATTCAGACCAATGTAAAGCAATACAAGTCCATTATCATTCCTTCGTTTCTGCAGGGATTCCTATTTTAGTTTGTAAGGATGTAAGTCATATATACTTCCTTTTTCATACGTGTGACAGCCTAGCTTTACTAGACATAAAAGTCTGGTTCTGTCAGCGAGGCTTTTTAAAGCGCCTTTATTCTATAAAGATACAAGTGGGTAATGACCAGGAAATGGCGCAATCAGAAAGAAAATCCCACTCCAAAATACTACTGCTGATTCCCAGCCTACACATATACAATATTTTAAATATAGGTATAACCAAAATATCCCTTGGAAAAATCAATTATCCAAGGGGATGGTTGCCTTTATTTCCTATATTGATTCCAGTAAGCTGGTAACCAGTAGATAATGCAAAATGGTTACACAGCAGACAGGGGCGAAACGACACGATAGCAAAATTTCAACGTTTTTAATGTTGTCCTGCAAAATCATTGTCGCTGACAGGTAGCGCTTCACGCACTGACCTGTCGCAGTTGGCCAATGGGATCTGGGAAATTCATGCGGGATGCCCCGGCTTTCTTCATGTGTCGTCTGTAGCCAAAATCGGCTATATCCCACAATTCAAAGCGTCAAATGCGAGAGATCAAGATGAGGTATCGTCTGATCTCGCGAGAATGCCTGCAAAATACTTTGACAATCGTAATTTTTGTCCATACCTTCCATTGGTTCTCGGCATCACTTTCCTTTCTGTATTCTGCATTAAAATACACACAAACACGGTTTGCTAAAAATAGTAACTTTTCTTGTGTGAAGGTCATTTCAAAACGAGGCGCTGACTAATTTCGGAGTAAACAAAGGCAACGTGTGTATATGTCAAGTATGGCGAAACAACTGTCAAACGCAAAGAAAATCAGCCAGGCACCATTTGGAGACGATTCTTGTGTGAATTTTGATGAAATGACATTAGACTCGTTCAGATTGTGGTCAGCCGCAGCCTTAAAGGTTTATCTTTCCATCAGAAAAAGGAGTACAGAAGGGTCCTATGATGAACTGGTTGCAAGGTAAGTTGATCATCTGTGAAATTTTAGTGTCACTCTGTATCTAGATCGGACCCGGGGCCTGACCCGTTAAATTATATTAAAATGAAGGAAAATCTACTAATTTGTAATTACATTGTTTTCTTTTTCTTGTATTTTTTTTTTTTTTTTTTTATAAATGGGCACTCTGAATCAGTCAGTAAAGTGGTTGTTTTGTGGTTGAGGAAAGCCAAAAGTATTTCTCAGCTGTATACGGTCAGAGAAATATACTGTGATTGTGGAACCACCCTGATCAGACGCTGCCATAAGCGATGTCTGATTGTCTTCGGATGTCTCACCACTAAACAAAGCAAAGTTGAGGTGCATATATATACACAGAAACAAAGTTAAATGCAAAAATTGTTATTTAATATTTTCCATGTTTTCAGTTCATCAGACAATGAGGTAATCACTTACATACATATATGTATATATACACTAAATATTTTGCTGCACAGTATCATATATATGTATCAATTATATGGAACTATAATTACTATATCTCGAAAATCTTATAAGAATGATGTTATAAAGCCAAAAATTTGTTAAAGATAGCTTTACATATACTTTTGGTACAAAACCGAAAATATTTTCACAGAACCTGAAAAACATTTAGTGTATATAGCTATAAGTATGATGTATGGATATTAATAAGGCTGGTGTAGTGTTCTGGTGATGGATCTGCTTTTTGTAATTATGTAAACAGGCACATTATAGTTGTTTTCACATCTCCGTTCAGCCGAGGCATGATATTTACTACAATTTCACATGTGTACCCAGCGAAGACTCTGGTACCCAGCGAAGACTCAGAGTCTTCACTGGGTGCTCGCGACATAGCTAAGGATCATAGGCTTTCTTCAGTGGGCAGTGATGACTTATCAGAATGGACGGATGCGCAGGTTGATCTGAGTCTTCGCTGGGAGCATAAATTATGTGAAGTATAGGAAATAGCATGCCTTGACTCATATATTCTTTAAATCTTTGCTTAGTATCATATTTGAAATTTCACATGTACATAGACCAGATAAATCAATATTTAAACAATTTAGTTGATGGTTTAATTCCAGTTTATTTTTGCTTTGAAAGGTCTGAGTAGAATTAAGAATTATCAAATATGATACCGGTGGCTTTCATTCTCCTTTCTACTTGCACTGCAGGGCCAATATTCATAAAACAACTTAAGGCATTGCTATGCGGTTGCTAAGGGTAAATTCTTAAGAAAGAGATTCCCTACAACTGTAAAGGTTGATCCTCCAGACCAGATTCCATAGTTGTAGGGAATCCCCTACATAGAAATTCAGCCTTAACAACATCTTAGCAAAGACTTAAAGCGGTTTAAAACTTATGAATACTGGCTCTGTTTGTCTCAAAAGCACATAACTACACTGTAGTGGGTGTTTTTCTTTACCCTAAAGACTATCATATCTACTTTACTACAGGCACATAATGGCAAGAGAATTATTTAATATTATATCCATATAATAAAATATCTAAATTTAAATGCAAAGATCACTACAAGATTGAATATATCTAAACAAGTTACATTAGTGCTGATTTTAATGAATAAATCAGTGTTACTTTCACAACAGTTCTCTACAGTTTCTTTTGCATGTTACATTGAAACAAAATCAAGACAAGAAAGTCTTTTTTCCTAAAATTTGAATCTAATGGGGCACAGAATTTTGTACATTTTTTGTATAACATTTTTGTCTCTAAATTACTTCTAGGGCCTTTATTGCATGGGAAGACCAGATAGTGATTGATCCCAAGCAAGAACATGCCTTGCGAGCTAATCTGGAGGAATACAAGTCTAGACTTCTGGTCAGATCACAGGTTCTTCCAGATCCCTTCACTCTGCAAGAATGGTACAATGAACAAGGACGACAGAACTGGCCGAGTCTGTACTTTAGTGACATTGCCTCCTATCTCAAGATGAAGACACCTGCAGAGCTCTATAACAGACTAATCAATGAATATAAACAGGGAAAAGGTTACAGGTAATTCAGATACATGCATGTATTTTGTACATGGTCTTGTTAACTCAAGATCTGATCATTTTGCTCCAACTTTTTGTCTTCGATTGCAACATTTTGCGAAAATCTCAGCAAGAAAGTACATTGTATCATGAAAATTTCAATTATCATTGATTAGCTTGTAACTAATTATTCATTTACCACTGTTTATAGGTACTTCTCATGTGGTTTTGTGAAGGAAGTACATTTCCATCCAATCAGAGATGACAGCCCTGTAGCATTCCTAGGTGCAAAAGTCACACCATCCATGCATTTGAGTTCCTCATCACATGAAGCATGGGTTTGTGTTGAGAAAGACACTACAAATAAGCCAGGAGGACAAGTTCATAGTGCATATTGTACATGCACAGCTGGGTAAAGTTCTATATACTTTAATCCATTGTATGCTGGTGGTCTCCTCCACTGTTTATAAGTTGTATTAATCCATTTGTCATTTAAGGGGTGTCTGTTTGTTTGTTGTTGTTGTTTGGTAAATCCTGTAAGCAAGGTTGGCAGATCAGATGCTGCCATAAGAGATGTCTGATCCAGGTCTGCACTGCTTTTTACCTAGGTACTCTTTTACGGGTTTCTAGTATGCAACATTTTGGGTTAAATATTTTAAGACCAAGATACTAGAAAAATGCTTATGTACACATACACATGTACAGTATCCTCAAAATAAAAGAGAAAATGTTTTACTAGTACAATTTTTAATTATACTTGTATTTTTTCAATGCCTTTACAGCCATCTGTTCATTGTTTAGATTAAATGGATGCTGCAACCATGTGGTAGCGATTCTCTACAGAATTGAGTATGCTGTAAGGACTGGACTGACAAGACCATCCAGTACATCTGAGAAATGTGTTTGGAATGTGCCATCTCTTGACAAAACTGCGAATCAGCCCATATTACTGTGTGAACAAGACTGGACCAAGGATCAGTACCTAAAACAAAGTATGCAAATTCACCTATCGTGTACTCTAAATTATAATTTGTTCAAAATCAGACTACCATCTGAAAAATCTGTAATAATCATCCATAAAAAGTACTGACCAAAGATTTGATCTGGGTCCAAAATGTTTGCTTTATATATAGCTGACTGCCCCAAAACCACTAGGTAAATTACTATTTGTACAATGAACAGCCTTTGCATGTTTGCTTGTTTTTTTTTTTTTTTTTTTTTTTTTGTTGTTGTTTTTGTTTTGCACAAAAATCACCAGGGGCTGTATTTATAAAATAACTTGAGTGGTTGCTAAGGCATTGCTAAGGATAAATTTCTATGAAGGGGACCCCTTCAACTATGAAACTTGCTCTAGAGGATCAGCTGCAAAACCTCCAGAGCAAATATCATAGTTGTAGGGAATCTCTTTCATAGAAATTTAGCCTTAGCAACCACATGTAGCAGCAACTCAGTGAAAGTTGTTTTATGAATACAGCCCCCTGTTAAGTCAAGCCACCATATAGTCAGACAACCACACGTTTATGAACTTGCGCTTATAAATCTTTACAAGATGTTGTATAGTTCAAACAGGGAAGTAATATTTTCCTTTATTTCAGATGATGGCCACCATTCTAAATCTGTCAGACAACTCGCCACTAGTTTCACCCCACTTACAAAAAGACAAGAGGAGTATGTTTCACGGGAGGACACTGTGAAATCTGACCTAGCTGAACTTATCAGGCAATATGCACCAGAATCGTGTTTTATCCAGCTGAACGACAAGAAACCATTCCCTTCAAAACCCAAACCAGTGTGCCCACCAAACCCAAAGGAAATAGCAGTAAGACTGGGTCATCCTGCCACAGCACAAGAACTGGCTGAAGCAATGGTTTTAACAGATGAAGAGGTCTCATCTATGCAGCTGGCAACAGTGGGTCAAGCTGACAGTAAAGACTGGATGACACAGAGACATGGCAGGATCACAGCCAGCAATTTCCACAAGGTCTATACGCGTATGAACACACTACAGGATAAACCAACAGCAGATCCAAAACCACTGATTAGGTTGTTAATGGGGTATCTGCCCCAACCAGTCTCTGTTGCAATTAAGCATGGGAAAGCCATGGAGCCTCATGCAAAAAGGAAATACAAATCTGTTGTTTCTTCGAAGCATAAACACTTCAAGGTTGAAGAATGTGGGCTGTTCATTCACCGCGAGCATCCATTCCTTGGTGCCTCACCAGACCTTTTAATTTCATGTTCATGTTGCGGCAAGGGAATATGTGAAATAAAGTGTCCAGAATCTATTAAAGATCAAACACCTTCAGCCTCAAACTACAAGCATTTAGTAAAAAGTAACAACAGTTCATCCATTCTATCAAAATCATCAGATTATTTCACACAAGTGCAAGGACAAATGGCAGTACTTCAAGTGGAATATTGTGATTTTTTTGTGTACACAGCAGCAGGACACCATATTGAAAGAATCTCCTATGACCCTGTATTCTGGGAAGTTGTTCAAAACAACTTGATCAAGTTTTGGATGACATATTTATCAGATGAACTAATATATGGATCACTTGCCAACAGTGAAGTCGTTGATAGTAGTTTAACTGACCACACATACACTTGCAGTGAGATAACTGCACCAGCTGTGGCAAAACAGGATGTTCACTGTCCACCGCTGAGGTCCAAAGTCATATCAAAAGGCCCTCTTTCTAAACCAAAACTACCCAGGGTATATCTGTGTGGAAAATGTGCAGATGTTATTGAAGACAATCCAGCCTCTGAACAACAGGAAAGTATTGAATGTTCCCAGTGCAAGTTGTGGTTCCACAGACATTGTGCCAATATCAGGGATTTAGATGCTGTTTCCGGGAACCAAGAGTGGCTGTGTGCCAGATGTAAATAGATTGTACATGTATAATTATCTTCAGATATGAGTCGCGTCATGAGAAAACCGGATTTTTGCCTATGCGAAAACAAAGACGCAGTAACTCATTTTAGGTAATTTAGTCTTTGTAAATTGGTTTTTTAAGGTTGCAGAGTGCACAACACACCTTTAATATTTTATCAAGTGCAGGAACCAGACTTATAGGAACAGTGTACTTTATGATCCTGAAAGACTTGATACGTCTGATAACCTGCTCTACCAGTATTCGAAGACGTGCTATTCTGCTAGTTTTGTTAGTTTGTGCAAGAGACATTTGAGCCTGTCCCCTTTTACCAGGTGGTACATGTAGATGTACAAGCCGTGCAGCACATTCATCTTGAATGTTGAAACCTTTATCTGCTTGAATCATATCATATGGTTCCAAGTAAGTTAAAAATCCAGATTCTTTAGTGATTGATTTGTCAGATGCACGACCATTAAATACTTTGGAACAAAATGTTATTGCAGAATTTGGGGCTACAGCAACTAAAAATTTGCCGGTATTATGGTGTTTGTAGTCTGACCATGTGGCAGCTTGCAAATTTAAGTCTTTTGGGGTCTCTATAAATATCTCTGAGCAGTCAATGATGGCACGTAAGTCTGGGAGGTGATTATATCTTGCTGGTTTAGTTTCTGAAACTTCTTCCTTTGAAGGCCAAAAGACTAAACTGCTCAACACTTTGTGCATCGCAGTTAGCCAGCTATTGAATATTTGCCCACAAAGGGTTTTTGAAACTTTAAATCTGTCAGCCAAGTCCTTTTTCAGCAAGCCTAGCCTAAGCCACATTAATGTGAGCAGAAACTCATCCTGACTTTGCAGTTTTCTGGTTGGACCAAATTTTTTCGGACTCTTGGTGAATCGTCTTACTTTGGTACTGATGCATTTAAACCCACGCCATCTTCTTCGGACAAAGGGCTCAATGAAGGAGTGAAGTTTTGAAAACAAGGGCAATGTATCAATACCAGTGTAAAACAGACAGTCAGAATTATTTTTAAGCAAGGTATTTGAAACAGAATGATCAGTTGGTTTGAGTTTCTGCTCTAATAGTTTCACTTTGTGTTTCAGTAAAACATTTTCTCTTTTAAGTAATTGACTGTACATTCTGTACTTCCTCAATAATGAAATCAAAATTGCTAGGACAAATCTAAATCCTATTATATTTGAAAAGGAGAGGAAACTTTCTGTCTGTGGACATGATGTCATTTCTTCCTCAAATGTGCTAGACTGTGGCTGATCATAGAGGGGCGTGGCTGTATACTCTTTCTCTGTGTTTCTTATCAGGTATCTTTTTCTACGATCAAGTCCAGAGTCAGAAAGTTTCCTCTTCAAAAAATGACCAAGGTTGAGCTCTGGGTCTGGGTGTTCTTGGGTGGGACGCCCATCAACAAAATGTTCAGAACATACTCTGTGATCTGCCCCGGGTTTCAGTAATTGGTAGCTGTGCTCAGAGGCACCACGAGAAAATGCCTTTATCCATCTTTGCCTGGCTTCAGGATCTTTTTTCTCTGTGGGGAATGTGAACAATTCAAATGGTGGCTTGCACCCACAAGTTTCTTTTAATTTCTGATGTTCATCACAGTGCTGCTGTCGCCACTTGATGAGTCGATAGCCACCATTGCTACATCCAACTGCATAGCAGTGTCGTGCTGTTGACATGGTGGTACAATTCTTGTCTGTCTTTGGATAAGCTTCAGGACTGAAATATTTTAAGAAATGGGCATTGCTCATGCACATGTTTAAAATGTAGTTTTTTTTTTTTTCAGAATAAGAATAAGCTTAGAATATGTTCACTTAGAATATATATACAAAAGACCAAATACTGCAGCCAAAATAAGCCAGTTAATGTATTCTGGTACAAAGTTACAAATGTAATAATAAATATGTAGGCCATTCTCTGCATATTCATCAGGAAAACGTCTGTGAAAGATATACCCCTCATACCCCATTTTTATAAAGATAAACTGGGGATTACAGGGGCATACCTAATTTTCTTATTTTTGATCCAAAACAGATTGTGGGTACTCGTTAGAACCGCCTCATCGAGGCGGTGATTCTTACTTGTGTCAACAATCAATGTTTTGAGCAACAATAAGAACAATATCTTTTTTTTTTCATTGAAAATTTCAAATTTTAAAGCTGAAAAAATCTCTGTATGTTGCATGGGCATAATGAAACACAGATTTAATGGCATATTTGCCAAATATTAGACCAACAGAATTTAGTGTGAAACATCAACAGTTTGGCTGATTAACACTTTCTGAATCAGAATTTTTGTTTTCTTCTTTTTTTTACTTACCCTAGGTTGGTTGGTTGGCCATACCCCACCCTCGCTTAGAATGCGCAGCTATCGAAACAATACTGGATCAAAATTTCTTATTTTCAATGAAAGTTTATGAACAGAACCTGTCAAACAGTAAAGTAATGATCAAATTTCATGACTATAACAGTGATCGTTGTTTTTTGATGACTGGGAGAAAGATATTTATCGAAAAACTTCTTGCTAATGCAGGTTTGCGAACAAAGGATTTTGATCACGTGACCTTTTGTTTACTCCGCAAACAGAAGTAGGCCAATATGGCGGCCAAACCGTGTTAGCGTGTATTCAATAAAATAACGTGCCATTTCTGAAGCGTGATTGTATGTCATAATGCCTGGAGCTTCCATGATGAGCAATCTTCAAACCAAGTTGACATTCCAGCTCCAGGTCCTTGAGGAGAGCCTTTCAGCAGTTTTTTTTATAGAAGATATTATAAAGAGTGAGTGAACATTTTGAGCCACCCACCTCTCTGAGTCCCTGCCATCCAATGATCCATATCACATTGTCAGTCTTCACGAAAAGTGTCAGTCTTGGGTATATTGGTCATTCCTGGGGTGATTCTGTTGGTCGTTTCTGAGAAATTTTGTAATACAATCGGCGTGACGTCATAGATCATCCATATGAGGTAAATTCCTCGGTGTTCATCGCTGTAACCTTACTGAATTAAAATCAGAAAATATCAGGGATTTTTTCTGCAATTTTGGGAAGGGGCCCTAGGGCCTTTCTGATTGGGAAAATTAGCGACATAACCCAGAATTTGGGAATTTTTCAAAACATTCAAAGATTATGATATTTCCAATTTGACATAGTTAATTAAGTTTAATTCATTTTAAATCATTAAATAATATCTTAAAATCAAAGTGTAACATCATTTCAAACAGCAGAGTTTGATTTTCACGATGTTTAGGAACTGTTGAGAATTATTTTCAGCTGTGATTGGGAATCTTTTCCTTCAAATTGGGAAAAAAGTCACCTAATTTGCATTGGGAATAGTGCCTTATTTCGGCCCCTGAGACACTCGAAAAAATCCCTGAATATGAAATAAAACAAAAAAACATTAATAAAAGCTTTGCATGTCTTTTTAGATCTTCATTATTTATTCAACTCAAGGTATGAACCCCGTTATCAGTCTGACAAATTATGATTTTATAAGCATCTAAATATTATTAAATCACAGCGATATTGACCAAGATATACGTACCCTCGACCGAATGAGCGAAGAGGCGGGAAATGTGCAGTTCCAGTAACCAATATTGATTTTTTCTAACGAAAGAGTAGCTTGCTGACCGGGTCAATAGACGGGTCGCGATCTGGCGATTTATGTTATTCTCCCGGTTGATCCATCCAACATGAAAAAAAAACAACAGTTTTTTTGTTTTTTGTTTTTTTTTTATCAGTCTTTTTCACCAGACTGAAAATTGTTGAAAGTTGCCACCGGTTTACATTTCATTTTCAAGACATTAGTCTGTTAGTTGTTACAGACACAAGTGTTGCAAATTGGTCATATAGGTAGCTTAATTAGTAAACATATTCGCTTAATCACTCAATTAAATTAGTAAAAAAAAAATACAATTCAAGACAACCTAATTGTGTTTACACAACAAAACACAAAAGAAATCGGCAATCCGCAATCACGGGAAAATTCATTGTGTTTAATAGTTCCGGCATTTATATACGTTTCCGGTTTAGTGCTTAAGCTCTACCTGGTAGCGAGAATGGTTTTCAGCGCACCTAAAAGTGTTTTTTTACAATATTCGATAATGAAGAGATACAGTATCGGGGAAAATCTCAAAAATGAAAAATATGTCTTCAATTTTCTGCAAATCAATTTAATTTCAATAAAATAACAGGTAGTCTATATTATAGCGATATGATATGTACGTTGTACACGCAACCTGTCAGCACTGGAATTGTGAAAGACTGTTTTGACATGCGTCTGGTCAGGAATATACGCTTGAAATCACTATCGATGGGGGTAAACATGACTTAATGGAAAACGAAATTAGAACCTGACTGTCCGTGAATGCTTTTCAAAGTGCCTAAAAATAATGGTATAAATAGTGGACTCACCCAAATAATAATGATGGGCAGGTCCATTCGTCATAAAATCGCTTAATTTCAGACAAAGAAAGTTGCTGTCAGAGGTCGTTTGCAGCAGACACCTTGGAACAAATGCACAAGTTCTATCAGGAGGAGCAGTTCTGTGATTTCAACATCAAGGTCGAGGGCAGGCTTTACAAGGTATATTCTGCAAATAACTAAGCTGTGCAGCTTTTACTAGTGGTGCATATGCTTTTCAGTTCATACATAGTTAACCCTTCATCCGCAGCAAAGTATTTTACCGATTCACAGATTGGGCACTGCTGACAAATTCAGAGCGATTTTATGATTTTTAGCTCACCTGAGCCGTCAGGCTCACAAGGTGAGCTTATAGTATACCCATGCTCCGTCGTCCGTCCATCCGTCCGTCGTCCGTCCGTCCGTCGTCCACCATTTTCAAAGATCTTCTTCTCTGAAACAGCTTGGCCAATCAAAGCCAAATTTTACATGAAGCATCTATGGGAAGGGGGAACCAATGTATATATAAATAATCCAGGTCACATGACCAAGATGGCCTCCATGCCCATATATGGTAAAAACCCTTCAAAAATCTTCTTCTCCGGAACCACTGGACCGATTTCAACCAAACTTGGCATGAAGCATCGATGACTCAAGTACTACAATGTGTATATAAATCATGACCTTGCGGTGACCTTGACCTATTTTACGGCAAGGTCAACATAGGTCGCCTTTGCATTTGAATGGGAAAAATTGTTAAATTGTCATTTAAAGGAAAAATCTTGCAGAAAATGAGCAGTAGGACTGAATATTAATGATTCTGAAAAAAATTGGGCACCAGGGGCTCATCCGCCCCCACCCCGGGGCAATATACATGTATATTATCATAATATTCAAACATCTTCTTCTCTGAAACCGCTTGGCCAATCAAAGCCAAATTCTATGGGAAGGGGGAACCAATGTGTATATAAATAATCCAGGTCACATGACCAAGATGGCCGCCATGCCCATATATGGTAAAAACCCTTCAAAAACTCTCTTCTCCGGAACCACTGGACCGATTTCAATGAAACTTGGCATGAAGCATCGATGACTTAAGTACTACAACGTATATGTAAATCATGACCTTGTGATGACCTTGACCTGTTTTACGGCAAGGTCAACATAGGTAGGGATGCATTTTAATGGGTAAAATTGTTAAATTGTCATTTAAAGGAAAAAACTTGCAAAAAATGAGCAGTAGGACTGAATTTTAATGATTCTGAAAAAAAAAATTGGGCCCCAAGGCCTCATCTCTCCCCCAAATCGGGGCAATATACATGAATATTACCATAATATTCAAACATCTTCCTCTCTGAAACCGCTTGGCCAATCAAAGCCAAATTTTAAACGAATCATCTGTAGGAAAGGGGAAATAGGGTATATGTAAATACTCGAGGTCACATGACCAAGATGGCTGCCATGCCCATATGTGGTAAAAACTATTAAAAATCTTCTCCCCCTGAACTGGTGGACCGATTTGAAGGAAACTTTGAATGAAGCATTGATGACTCAAATACATGTACTACAATGTGTATATAAATCATGACCCTATGATGACCTTGACCTATTTTACTGGAAGGTCAACAAAGGTGGCCTATGCGTTTGAAAAGAGATTACTGTTTAAATGTCATTTAAAGGGAAATCTTGCAGGAGATGGGCAGTAGGACTGAATATTAATGATTCTGAAAAAAATTGGACCCCAGGGGCTCATCTGCCCCCACCCCGGGGCAATATACATGTATATTACCATAATATTCAAACATCTCCTCTGAAACCGCTTGGCGAATCAAAGCCAAATTGTATGTGAAGCATCTATGGAATGGGGGAATTAATGTATATATAAATTATCTAGTTCACATAACCAAGATGGCTGCCATGCCCATATATGGTAAAAACCCTTCAAAAATCTTCTCCGAATTTTGAGGACCGATTTCAATGAAACTTAATATGAAGCACCAATGGCTGAAGTACTACAATGTATACATAAATCATGACCCTGTGGTGACCTTGACCTATTTTACGACAAGGTCAACATAGGTTGCCGATGCATTGGAATGGGAAAAACTTTTAAAAAGTCATTTGAGGTGAAAATCTTGCAGGAAATGGGTAGTAGGACTAAATATTAATGATTCTGAAAAAAAAATGGACCTAAGGGCTCATATGTCCACACCCCGGGGCAATATACATGTATATTACCATAATATTCAAACATCTTCTCCTCTAAAACCACTTGGCCAATTGAAGCCAAATTTTATGTGAAGCATCTATAGGATGGGGGAACCAATGTGTATATTAATAATCTAAGTCACATGACCAAGATGGCCACCATGCCCATATATGTTAAAAACCCTTCAAATATCTTCTTCTGTGAAACCAATAGATTGATTTTAATGAAACTTGGCGTGAAGCATCCATGGACAGAATATTGATTAGTCTGAAAAAAGAAAACGACACAAGGGCTTCATCTGCCCCTGCACTGGGGTTAAATACCATAATATTCAAACATGTTTATTGGTATATGCAGCAGACTCAGGTGAGCGTTTACAGGACCATTGGTCCTCTGGTTTACTGTTTGCGTTTAAAACCATATAACTTTGTCACAAACAAGCTACATTGAAAAACCAAATGGAAGATCAAAAGGCCATTGAATTATCTATCAAATAAACCAAAAATCATAAATGATGTCTGTGAATGATACTTGAAGCAATGACAAAACGAGTAAAAAAAACACACAAAATTTTCTATTTCAAATCTGTTACGAGAGTCAATTTTGAATGAAAAAATTGACAATGGGGGATATTGTCAACTCAGTTTACCTTATTCAAATATTCATATCCCCTAATACCCAAAATGCAAGAATTCCTCATCAGAGTCTTTTTTTGAAGTAATATTCAACTTTTTATCTCTCCGGTGTCGGTATAGTTCCTTTGTGTCGGCCATTGCAGTATCTTGAAAACAAGATTATATTGTTTTCATTTAGCATAATAAAAATTCCCATTAAATGTTCCATATAAACTAAACATATGCTCAGTACAGGGCCTTTTGGGAAAGTCTTTATGACATAATGTGTCCTCCCATTGTATTTCACAGTTGGACTCGATCAAAAAGGAAAGAATGTACAAAAACAACATATGAGCCGCCTCATGGGAAAACCAACAATCTGCATAGGCGAAAACAAAGGCGCAGATCAGCTTCGCGGTAACCGCAAAGCTGATCACCGCCTTTGTTTTCGCTACTCGGATAGTACAATTCCTCTTCTACTTAAATCCGAAATTTCAAGTTTCTAGCTCTTTTCTGTTCTTGTACAGCCCGGTTTGTGTCGGACCTGTTCGGAAACCACATTGTTGGTTTTCCCATGAGGTGGCTCATATGTTGTTTACAGCTGGGAAAGTGGGGTTTAAGGGTTAAAATACTTTTAACTTTATTAGCTCACCTGAGCCGTTAGGCTCACAAGGTGAGCTTATAGGATGGCCATGATCCGGCGTCCGTCCGTCGTCCGTCCGTCCGTCGTCCGTCCGTCCGTCCACAATTTCAAAGATCTTCTTCTCTGAAACCGCTTGGCCAACCAAAGCCAAATTTTACATGAAACATCTATAGGAAGGGGGAACCAATGTGTATATAAGAAATCCAGGTCACATGACCAAGATGGCCGCCATGCCCATATATTGTAAAAACCCTTCAAAAATCTTCTTCTCCAGAACCGGTGGACTGATTTCAACGAAACTTGGCATGAAGCATTGATGGCTCAAGCACTATAATGTGTATATAAATCATGACCCTGTGATGACCTTGACTTATTTTACGGCAAGGTCAACATAGGTCGCCAATGCATTTGAATGGGGAAAACTTTTAAAATGTCATTTAAAGTCATTTAAAGTGAAAGTCTTGCAGGAAATGGGCAGTAGGACTGAATATTAATGATTCTGAAAAAAATTGGACCCCAGGGGCTCATATGCCCCCACCCCGGGGCAATATACATGTATATTACCATAATATTCAAACATCATCTCCTCTGAAACCGCTTGGCCAATCAAAGCCAAATTTTATGTGAAGCATCAATAGGAAGGGGTAATTAATGTGTATATAAATAATCCAGGTCACATGACCAAGATGGCCGCGATGTCCATATATGGTAAAAACCCTTCAAAAATCTTCTTCTCCAGAACAGGTGGATCGATTTCAAAGAAACTTGGCATGAAGCATCGATGGCTCAAGCACTACAATATGTATATAAATCATGACCCTGTGATGACCTTGACTTATTTTACGGCAAGGTCAACATAGGTCGCCAATGCATTTGAATGGGGAAAACTTTTAAAATGTTATTTAAAATGTCATTTAAAGTGAAAGTCTTGCAGGAAATGGGCAGTAGGACTGAATATTTATGATTCTGAAAAAAATTGGACCCCAGGGGCTCATGTGCCCCCACCCCGGGGCAATATACCTGTATATTACCATAATATTCAAACATCATCTCCTCTGAAACCGCTTGGCCAATCAAAGCCAAATTTTATGTGAAGCATCAATAGGAAGGGGTTATCAATGTGTATATAAATAATCCAGGTCACATGACCAAGATGGCTGCGATGCCCATATATGGTAAAAACCCTTCAAAAATCTTCTTCTCCAGAACAGGTGGATCGATTTCAAAGAAATGGCATGAAGCATCGATGGCTGAAGTACTACAATGTGCATATAAATCATGACCCTGTGATAACCTTGACCTTTTTTTATGGCACGGTCAACATAGGTCGCCAATGCATTTGAATTGGGAAAACTTTTAAAATGTCATTTAAAGTGAAAGTTTTGCAGGAAATGGGCAGTAGGACTGAATATTAATGATTCTGAAAAAAATTGGACCCCAGGGGCTCATCTGCCCCCACCTCGGGGCAATATACATGTATATTACCATAATATTCAAACATCTTCTCCTCTGAAACCGCTTGGCGAATCAAAGCCAAATTGTATGTGAAGCATCTATGGAATGGGGGAATTAATGTATATATAAATTATCTAGTTCACATAACCAAGATGGCTGCCATGCCCATATATGGTAAAAACCCTTCAAAAATCTTCTCCGAATTTTGAGGACCGATTTCAAAGAAACTTGGTATGAAGCACCAATGGCTGAAGTACTACAATGTGTATATAAATCATGACCCTGTGGTGACCTTGACCTATTTTACGACAAGGTCAACATAGGTCGCCAATGCATTGGAATGGGGAAAACTTTTAAAAAGTCATTTGAGGTGAAAATCTTGCAGGAAATGGGTAGTAGGACTAAATATTAATGATTCTGAAAAAAAAATGGACCTAAGGGCTCATATGTCCACACCCCGGGGCAATATACATGTATATTACCATAATATTCAAACATCTTCTCCTCTAAAACCACTTGGCCAATTGAAGCCAAATTTTATGTGAAGCATCTATAGGATGGGGGAACCAATGTGTATATTAATAATCTAAGTCACATGACCAAGATGGCCGCCATGCCCATATATGGTAAAAACCCTTCAAATATCTTCTTCTCTGAAACCAATAGATTGATTTTAATGAAACTTGGCGTGAAGCATCCATGGACAGAATATTGATTAGTCTGAAAAAAGAAAACGGCCCAAGGGCTTCATCTGCCCCTGCACTGGGGTTAAATACCATAATATTCAAACATGTTTATTGGTATATGCAGCAGACTCAGGTGAGCGTTTCCAGGACCATTGGTCCTCTGGTATTTTAGTGAGTAGCTAGCAGGTTTGTGTCTGTGCTATAGCTATACGCGTAATACCAAAAACAAGACTTTTTTTTTTTTTTTTTTTTTTTTTTTTTCAGACTTTTAAATCAGACTGATATAACAATAAATATAACTCAACTTTTGATGTTTCTTTAAAGGTGTTTAGTGATGGTCAGGGTTCATCCTGGCCCAAAATTTTAGGGAGAAGTGACTTCTCCCTCTGAGAATTTTAGAGAGAAGTTTGCTAATCTTAGGGAGAAGTGAGGGTAGTAAAACGGATGACGAATGGACTGACAAACAGAAATATGTCTATACTTTATAACTGTGTTACTACTGAATTACACACACACACACACACACACACACACACACACACACACATTGTTAATAGGCTTCAGGTTTTCTTTCTTCTTTTTTTTTCTATTTTTTTTTTAATTTCGGTAACATACGCCTTTTATAACATGGGTTTTTGTGTATTTGTACATGGTATTTTTTTTTTTTTTTTGTTTAAAGCTGATTATATATATGTCTGGTGTGGTTGCTAGTCTTAGCTGGGGTGTCGTGACCACGAGAACATGTACCGTCGATCTTTAAAAGCAAGTCGGCAAATCGAACAGTGCCACTTGCCAGTCTCGTCTTGCGTATACCAGTCGAAGCTGTTCTGGGAAACTTCTTTCGTAAATTTCTTACTATCTCTTCATACGACATACACAATTAAAATAATGATCGGCGATGAGCAAAACAAACATGCATTTGTAAAGTCTTTCGCGACTCACCGGAATAATTAAGGAATGATTAGTTAATCCGTTTGTTAATCATCCATGTTTTTCGCATATAAAATGCGTCTTCCAATTTTCAAAGAAGACGCCGACAAACTTCAATCAGTTTCACTATTACACAACCTAATTATAGAAAATATTTTCTGACGTAGTTCGTATTAAAAACGCTATCGATCATTGGACGAAAACACAAAATCTGATGCAGAATAGGCGGAGCTAATAAGTGCGCGTGTCAAAGTTGTAAAACATCACTGTACCGTAATCATGATAATTGGACATAATTAGGCCAAACTCGTGTCGATTGATGTTCCACACCTTTTGTTCACGGATTATTGATGCGTGATAATTTGACAATCACAATACAGGTGTCATTATTGATAACGGATTAACGGCAACTCGCTACTGAATTACCGTAAGTACTCCCCCAAAAAACCACACACAAAAAAAGGACTTCGCCCAACGGCTCATCGTGAGCGAAACCCGGCGACTGAAACTTCACCCGCCGGTCCACCGGTAGCGAAGTTCCGACGGAAAAAGCGACTTAGTCGCCCCAGTCGCCCCCTAGGTTGTTCCCTGATGGTATTGATTAAAACAACAAATGCTAAGATGTCTGCTGTAATTGGGGATTAAAAATTTTGTTTGTATGTTTGTATTTAGGTTTTGCATTCCAGTTAACATTTTTCAATCATGTTGGGACGGAACCACGTTGAGCCACCTCTTCCTGGGTACATTTATTTACTAGTGTTTGTATATGTGTCTTTGTCAAGGATGCATGATGATGGCTCGGGAGCCTCCTTAGTGGGGTTGTGCAAATTTTGCCATTCTGATGGCTCTTTGATGCAGCAACTTTTTCATATCCTTAAAGTCATGGAACTTTATTTTAGGTTCATCGTCTTGTCCTTGCAAGTTGTAGCGACTACTTCAAAGCCATGTTGTCGCATGATATGATGGAAACCAGACTTGATACAACTGACCTCAAAGGGGTCACGGTGAAAGGCCTTGACCCACTTATCCATTATGCATATACGGGTGATCTCAAATTGACGCTAGAAAATGTACACGAAGTGATGTGTGCCGCTATGTTCCTACAGATAGAAAAAGCAACCAAGTTGTGCATAGCATTTCTAAAGGAAAAAATGACCTTTGAAAATGCTGAAGAATTGTTGAATATAGGAGAGATATTCTCTATTCCAGAGTTAAAGGAGTATTATAGGAATTATATTCTAAAGAACTTCCTTCAGTTCGTAGAGACAGATATGTTTCTAAATTTAGATGCGGAAACTTTAGCGGATTACCTTGAGGATGATGCACTAGTGACTACCTCGGAATCTATTCTGTTCCATCACTGTTTACGTTGGTATAATCATGACAAGGAAAACAGAGAAAATGATGCCTTTACCGTATTTGAAAAGGTCAGAATGTGTGTAGATGGGTGGGGTGTGCTTGGTTTTGCGCCAACTGTTGAACCCTTTATATCAAACGAGCAGTGCAAAGGCCTTCTTGAAGACTGTCGGCATTACATGCACGAAGCTACAAAACGTTACATCACAAACAATCACAGAACTCGTGTTCGTTCCACTCAACAGACAATTATCCAAATGGGTGGCTTAATTCGAGGATTGGAATTTGACGATTTCGAAGAAATGTTAAGCATTCCAGAGAATGAACTCCGTGGCTGGGACCGCAATCACTACTTCCACCCCAGTCTCAAACAGTGGTACCCCCTTGGGTACCTGGGGATTCTGGGTAATTGGATTACTCGGCTATCTCACCAGAAAGCTGTTGAAGTGAATGACTGTGCTATTCTGACAGGAGGGTACGACTACATTCTTGACGATACGGTACAGCGGATCTGTGTAAAGGACGTGAAAATGTTCTCAACTCAGGGCCACTTTCAGTTCTGGGACATGAACCCTATGCAACATGGCAGAGCACACCATGCTGCCGTGTACCTTGATCGTAAGTGTATTCTACTAGTGACCCACATAGTTTTGGTTTTATGTGTTTTAAGATGACTTTCTCACATATTTCTAAATTACTAGTAGATGGACAATCAAGTCAAACATAGGTTAAAGAAATATGGGATTTGTTTTCTTTTTCTAACTTTAAGAAAGTACATCTCAACCTCTTTATAACACTATTGCTGGGGTCGAAGTTGATGTCTGTATTAGCTATCCAATCCATGTTATAATAATGAGAGTATAATGTATAGACACATCTAGCAAAAATAGTCCAATTGGGGTCCAACAGTGATCAGTGTTATTCCATTATCCAAAACAGTGATCAGGTCCAGATGTAGCAATATTTCAGCTGAAAAAAAGGTATTCAATGTGGCATTTGTTGGAAAATAATTGAAAGTGTAATGTTATTACTCAATCACTCACCATTTCCAACCATTCCATATGACTGAATTTCAGGTTGCATCTATGTGATAGCTGGTAAGGATGATCGTCAGTCATTGTCGTCCGTCGAGAAGCTCACCTGTGATACTGAAACCTGGAGTTATGTCAAGGCTTTACCGCAGAAAATATGGGATCATGCTGCAGTGACATGCAAAGGAAAGGTATATTGCTTGGATTTTCCTCACAAATATATCAGAACTGCATTGTTCACAAGTTTGTTCCAACTATTTGACATCAAACAAAAAGATCATGGAAAGTTGTTCCCATACAGGTATTTGCATCCCACAGTCTTATATTGGTTTCATCTGTATTTGAGCCGCCTCGTGGGAAAACCAACAATGTGGTTTCCGAACAGGTTCGACACAAACCTGCCTGTACAAGCACAGAAAAGAGCTAGAAGCTTGAAATTTTAGATTTAAGTAGAAGAGGAATTGTACTTACTATCCGAGTAGCGAAAACAAAGGCGCTGATCAGCTTCGCGGTTACCGCGAAGCTGATCTGCGTCTTTGTTTTCGCATATGCAGATGGTTGGTTTTCCCATGAGGCGGCTCATTTATTGTGGCGTATTTATTTTGGTTGTCTCTGGATAATCATTGTGAAGATAGTGTGACGGGATAGCCTCCCTTGGAAAAATATGTTGGTGCAACGTACAAATGTATTAGCGGCATATTGAGTGCTTGTAATATGCAAATTTCAAACTCGAAACTTTGTGAATCGAGTAAGTGTTGAGTATATAGTGCAGTAAACCACCCTTGGTGGATGAGCATGGTTTTCCACCGACAGGCTTTGCTGTGGCTTGGTTCGGCTGCAGGTTACATTTGGAGGTAGCGGTGGGATGATGACAACTGCCAGAACGGAGTTGCCTTACCCATGTTGTCCCCAGGCCAAGACTCGGGACGAGTCTTCTCGGATGGGAAAGTAATGTGACGGGATAGCCTTTCTTGGAAAAAAAAGGTGCAACGTATTAGCGGCATATTGAGTGCTTGTAATATGCAAATTTCAAACTCGAGACTTTGTGAATCAAGTAAGTGTTGAGGATACAGTAAACCACCCTTGGTGGATGAGCATGCTTTTCCACCGACGGTTCGCTGTGGCTTGACTCGGCTGTTCATTACAATAGTAAAGATACTGATCAATATAAATACATGACGATGATGATGTAGATAAAATCTTTGAATTTGCTGGCTCATGATTGTTGTGTCCTCTGTCCACAGATCTATGTATGTGGTGGGGTAGACAGACTTGAAGTGAAGAAGAATGTCTGGTGCTATGATCCTGTTAGGAATAACTGGTCTAAGAGGGCGCCGCTCAATAGTGGTAGGTGCAGGAATGGGGTACATTTGAGTACCTGGAAAAAATTTGCCAAAATGATGATGAAATAAAAATCAGTGGACTCTTGAGCTATACTGATAGTCACCAGTTCTGATATTAATGGGGTGGTCATGTAAATGATTTTAGCCACCTCATGAGAAAACCATCAATCCAGGTTTCCGAGCTCATATGACAAACCAGAATGTTCAGCCGCAGGAAATAGATAGAAGCCTGGAATTGCTGATTTAAGAAGAAGAAGAATTGTTCTTTTTGAGTAGCGAAAACAAAGGCGCTGATCAGCTGTGCAGTTACTGCACAGCTGATCTGCGCCTTGTTTTCGCCTATGAATATTGTTGGTTTTCTATTGCGACGGCTCATTTATAACCCTGTATACCTGTGATGCAACCAAATTTCTTAAAGTTCAGATTGATGCAACATCACTCATGACAAAATGGAGTGCAGTAATTGGAAGCCTGATCCATTGGGCAACAAGCTACAGTAAAGCAATATTGATGTGGCAACAACCTACAGTGAGGCAATGAATTCTTCACTGTAGGTTGTTGTCCATTGAGTCAGGTTTCCAATCACTGCACTCCACTTTGTCATGTGTCGAATAATGTTGCATTGTTCTGCACTGTAAGAAGTTTGGTTGCATCAGGAGTATATAGGGTGTCAATCAGCGGATTGTGTCTACTGGCATGTCAAGTGTAGAATTTAAAAAAAGAAATTGTTCTGTCCCAGTATATAGTCTCTTAAAGAAAGTTTTTGTGTTGAATATTGTGCATATTTTACAGCTCGTGCAGGCCATGGCGTGGTGTGTATAGGGAAGTTTCTATACACAGCCGGTGGCTACAACAGTATCTCAATAAGGAACAGATGCCTTATGTCTGCTTATAAATATTAATGATTGCTGTGTATTTTACAGCTCGTGCCGGCCATGGGGTGGTGTGTATAGGGAAGTTTCTGTACACGGCAGGTGGCTACAACAGTATCTCAATAAGGAACAGGTGCCTTGTGTCGGCGGAGAAATATTAATGATTGTTGTATATTTTACAGCTCGTGCAGGCCATGGGGTGGTGTGTATAGGGAAGTTTCTGTACACCGCCGGTGGCTACAACAGTATCTCAATAAGGAACAGATGCCTTGTGTCGGCAGAGAAATATTCTGTAGAGACTGATCAGTGGACAAAAATCACTGGCCTGGACTCTGGCATAGCTCACTTTGGAATGTTAGGTAACTATTCAGAGGGATTTCTATGAGCCGTCGTGAGAAAACCTATAGGCATAATCAAAGACGCAGACCAGCTTCGCAGGAACTGCGAAGCTGATCAAAGCCTTTGTTTTCGCTACACGGATAATACAATTCCGCTTCTTTCTAAATCCAAAATTTCCAGTCTCTAGTCATCTTCTGTACTTGTACAGCTCAGTTTGTGCCAGACCTGGTCAGAAATCCTGAAGACTGGTTTTCTCGCATTGTGGCTCAAATATAGGACCATTTCGGTATACCTTATAGGTATATTTTTGGCAGAAAACACTATTAAAGCATATAGAACATTAATCGGCAAATGTCAGTTTATATAATGCCACTTGTTATAATCGTTTTGATTCAGTGTGAAAATGTCCTTCATGGCATACAGCCCTTAATTCTTGCCAGATTTTCAGTCTGTGAAAAATGAATTGTGAAATTTTAATAGGCTTGAAAGTAAGTGTGGTTATGGTATTCAAAGGAAGAAAAAAATATAACAATTTTCAATATTTTGTGTATCAAATATCACTACATGTATTTTGATTTTTTTCCTTACATGTTTTTCCAGTGCTCAACAAGAGAATTGTGATACTAGGTGGGGTAGACACTGCAGCCTCTATCACCCACAATGTATGAATATGTTCCTGAGAAAAAATCTACCCTATAGCCTTTATATCTCAACACATGAATCAGTTTTGTCTATATATTTTATATATTTATACACTTGTACATATTTCAAAAAATGTTTCAGTGCTCAACAAGAGAATTGTGATATTGGGTGGTGTAGACACTGCGGGGTCTCTGTCCTCAACAATGCACGAATATGACCCTGAGAAAGACAGGTGGAAGGTGTTTGGGGAGCTGCCTAGACCAATCAAAAGTGAGTACAATATGAGCCTCATTGCTAAAAATGATGACTAGCTCTTTCCCAACAAGGTAGCCATCGGGCTAGTCTAAACCAAAACCAAAGGCAACGAGCACAACAGAGAGGCAGGCACAATAAACAGATATACAGATAAATCACCTTTACCGTGATGCCTATTAATACCGTTTTTACTGGGAACAGTCCTATATATCTGGTCTCTAAAGAAGTCAAACATAAACAGAGCTGTACAGCAACAGGCTTAAAATTCAGATTTTGAAAGTCAAGTTATTATTCAAAGTTTAAACATGACAATCAGCTGTGCTGTTAGCCTGCAACTGATGCAAAAGGCAGGTATTCTTTTGTCATGACATGGTTTATATGAGCCACGTCATGAGAAAACTGGATTTTTACCTATGCAAAAACAAAGGAGCAGATCAGCTTTGCAGTAACTGCAAAGCTGATCAGCGCCTTTGTTTTCACTACATGGATAATACAATACCTCCTCTACTTATATCCAAAATTTCTAGCTTCTGGCCCTATTCTGTGACTGTACACGCCGGTTTTTGTCGGATCTGGTGGGAAACCCCGAAGACCGGTTTTCTCGCGTCGCAGCTCATGTATTTAATTCAAGGTATTCTGAGCATAGCAAGGCTTGGAATGATTAATTTATAGTCTAAGCAGCTGCCAAATATCTTCACTGCCTTGACATGGATTTGTCACATTTTCAGTTAGGTCTTCTACCCTGTTGTACGACCTGCGATGCATGGTGACTTAGTGCTTGAGAATCTGTGTTCCAACCATTCCGTCACATTGTAGTTTTTCCGCAACTCAGAATACAGTCATCTCCACTCTCTTTACGGATTAAGTACTGAGGAGCAGTGATCTATTTTGACTGAGATGTTGTGCTGCAAACTTATTCAAGTATAATTAATGAAAGTGTATTGTAATTTTGCTGGGTGTTGTAAATCCTTTTTATGATAAATAGAGGATCTTACACGAGTGGTCATTTCATATTTCATAACGAAGGCTCGTTTAATAAATTTCATATGAAATGGCTGCAATTGTAAGATTCGTTTTATCACATGACTTCTTAAATACGATTTTATCACCTTTAAAGTGGACATATTTCCAATCAAAATTAACATTGTTGTTACAGTTCTCGTCAATGATGTTACATATTCCCGCAAAAGTGTTAATACACCTGTGGTCATAACACTTTTATTACATGACGTTATCCTCTGGAAAACAGCGACGCCATATGATATATACTGATATTTCAGACATGGCCTGCTGTGCAGTGACAGTAAAACTGACAGACACTGGCTGTATGGAAGACGAATCTGATGAAATTTCAGACCATTATAATCATATGTAAGTTGTCAAAGGCATTGAAATCTCAGACCATTATAATCATATGTAAGTTGTCAAAGGCTGTGATATCTTGACATAAACTTTGACACAGATACTGACAAAGGTTGGTATGAAAACGAGTGTTTGAACTTCACTCCTGGCACAGTTCTACTATCAAGATTGATGACAGAAACATTACTGTTCTCTTGTTGCTTACATTACGAAAACATGCCCATGCACTGTACAGATTTTTTCTTCAGTTGTAAAACTTGAAATTTTCAGTAGAAAATTTTTGATGTTTATCAGATTTTTTTTTTCAAAAGATTGATTGTGGGAAAACGTTAGAACCGCCTCGGCGAGGCGGTTCTATAGAGTACCCACAATCTATGTTTTGGATCATAAGTAAAGAAAATAGGTATACCCCTGCAAACCCCATTTTCACTAAATAAAAGTGGGGTTTAAGGGGGTATTTATTGCACAGATATGTTATCCTGATGTATATGTATTTAGGTTCTGTGAATGTGCCACTGTGAGGCTGGCCTAGGTACAGTATGAACAGTCCATACATGGTCTCTCTGACACCTTTACCATGCACACCCGGTTAACAAGGTATATATGGGAGACGATAATTTACGGCTATCGGTCAATTGCCTTTACGGCTACGTCCTGGAGAATTTCGAACTAAGTCATAGATAATTTACAAATCGTATGTGTTCCTTTACGCTATTTGCAGGTTGCAGCTGGACTGGGTTGAACTGAAAGTGTTTGGTCTAGCTTCTCCAGACATCTATTCCAGAAAAATTGTATAGTGCAAGATAGTGATCATGTATTTTGTTTGCAACTTCAGAAAAATATGTTTTGTGTAATATGAACTTTATTTAAATAGTAATATGTTAAATTGCCTTCTCATGGAATTCTCGAAAAAAAGATTATATTCACAAACATTTGTGAGAAACATTGTTCTAGAATGTAATCATTTTCTGAAAAAAAAAAAAATCGGCATTTTAGGAAGAATATTTCCTTTTTAGCAGCCCCCAAATTTTGGACAAGTATATGTTACTTGTGGACTATGTCTTGGTGACATTACGGCCACCAAATTGACCACGATAGATAATTTACGACTATTGTCTTGGCGAATTTACGGCTATATGTTTGTTTTAAGCATATCCTGAAATTAAAAGGTCACTATTTTGAACGATTATGATCAATTATAGAGAGAATACAAAAATTATGCAAACAGTGTGTGTGTGTGTGTGAATAGACAATCACAAAGCGTTTGCCAATGTAACGTTGCATAATAGTAAGGAAAATATATAGGGGTGTAACTCAGGTCTAATAATTTTTTAAGGAATGACATTTTGCTTTGTTTCATATTGGGAAATTGTTGCTCGCTCGGCTTACCAGTTGTCCTCTTTGCATTAGTACTGAATACTATTTTAAATAGCAGTCATACATTAGCGTATAAGCCAAACGCGCTTTGGGGTGTTGACAAAAACGTAAAATCCAACATACGTCAGGAGCACAGTTACGTTTGGGCTCAAAAGATTTGTAAGCATGCTCAAATATTTTCTAGAAGCTTGACGTGTCTCGAACGTGTGTCTTATACGTTTTGACAAGGTTCCACGCACGTTATAGGTGAGTTGAATACGCTTTGAACATGTTTGGTGCACGTCTTATGTACGCTACATGTACATGTGCGTTCCGGTTTTACAAGATATTGCTTCAGTAACGTGTCCCAAGCGTGTATGAGACATGCGTTGATGCACACCTATAGCGCATGCATAGCGTGTCTGTGACGTAACACAAACGAACTCCAAAATTTTCAGCCTACTGAGATTTTTATACATCCGGCACACGCTATTAAATGTGTGACTGCTAAAACGAGTTTAAGAAACATAGTAATTTCTATAGTGCAAAATCTTAGGCGTTTAGAGATTTTTCATATACCCGAATGCCCTTTTAGTTTTGTTTTTGGATTGGGATTTTTGTTCTGATTGCGCCGGCGGCGCCACTTCCTTATCGCTGCCGTTACTTTTACATTTTTCACCGTCTATCAATTACACCGGCTGTAGCGATTTTCAGTCAACTAGCACAGTTTTGTTACACAACTATAAAATGTATCTAAGTATTTGACATTTCACATTTACCGCACTGCATGACATTTTCCTCGTTTCCTTCACGTGACAGAATAATCGTTGAATCCGGTGTACCTTATTAGATGGTGAACCTGTGTATCCCCGGGTGCTGGGCTAGACGCGCTTATTACTGCATTCTAACTACTTTTTAATGTCACACAATGACTTCACATTTCAATTTTTATTCATAATGCCCCCTATCAGACTACGACAAAACGACACACGAATCGTCACGAATTTACAAAGTTTTTGAATTCGTAGCTGAAAAGTAATCGATACGTGAAGATTTTAACTAATTCTTACAGTTCGTAGTAAGATCTTGCCGTTTGTTGGTCAGTCAGAAATTCGTGGCCAAACTGTTCAAAATTTTGGTCAGGAATTTTCGACCCAAAAATCGCAGTTAATTCGTAACGAAGTCGTAGTTCATTCCGTGACATCGTAGCTGGATCTTATTATATTCGGATGCATTCGAAACTCTTTCGAGAATTCCGGAGGTTGTCACCCAACTACGAATGAACCACGAATCCGTTACGAATGTCATGAATACATGCCGAAGCAAATACGAAACTAAAGCCGTGTTCATGTGCAACATTTTCACCTGGTGTATTTTTGCACCCCGGGTGTAAATTTGGATCCGGTGTACGTATTTTATGCTATGAGAACGGTGTTTTAAGAAAGTAAACCCAGTGCAAAAAATACACCCGGGTGCAAATTTGCCCCTACTTTCGAGGTGGAGCAAATTGAAATTGAACCCGGGTCACGGTTTTTTGCACCCGGGTGTATTTTGTGCATATGAACGCAAAACGCTTAATCGCTATGCATTTTCTGTGTGTTTGAATTGATGCTTTACGTCACAGTCAACAGCTAAGGTCATGTCGGGATGTTGCCTCCATTTAATGGGACTTTTACCCAAAAGTAGAATATCATGGCATCCAGAAGTGCTTAAAATATAACCACCGTGGTCATACGGGCCTTTTTCAAAGAATGTGCATTTTCTGTCCGTGATGATTTTTTTCATACTTCATTCTGCTTTTTAGATTATTTCTTTTAGTAAGTCTGAAGGCACCATGGTGGTCATGTTGAAACACCACTTTTTGTTCATCGTCTTTATGATAAGCTCTCCAAATTCCTTGTTGAGTTCACAAATATTAGTACTTTTGGGCTGTCCGGCACTAACCCCTTATAGTTGAGATGTGATAAAAATATGACAAAGTCACTGTTACTAAAGGTTCAGCTACTTTTTAATATGAACAGATAATAAAGAGACGTCTGCAATTATTTTCAAGCATGTCCATAACTGCTTTATGATTTTTTTTTTGGCTTAAGTGCTTGTCCCATGAGCTCCTGTCAATGTTGTTACTGCTTTATAAATCATTTCTTATGGTTACACACCATGGCGTTTTAATGCTTTTTTAAACGTTAGTTGAAACACCTCCATATAATTACCATGATAAAAACGTGCTGACTCCCACAAAAGCAACTATGCCTTAGTTTTGAATATTATAATATGGCTGCTGGGTATGTGATCGGTAAGTAAGTCAAATGTTGTTACTCATTAAAAACTTCTGAACTTATCAAATGTTCAAATACTGGTCAATGCTTTTAAAATTACACTTTAGGGTAAACACACATTAAAGTTTTCATTGTGCTTAAACATCCATCCAGAGTCCCTAGTTTTGACGATTTGTCAAATTTTGTCAATGCTGTTACTGTCAATGGTGTTACTCATTGTGTGCTAACAACATTGACAAATATTTTTCTTTCACATGCTGGAGCACAAAAGTTTAAAATATTGCGAAAAAGTAGCTTAATGTGTGACAACAATGCATATTTTAATAGATAACGTTAGAATCATTGTTTTGAAGGTTTCACACAAAAACGAAGTAACAACATTGACCAGTATAGTATCAACATTGACCAACATAGCAACAAAGTTTATGTGGGTATTTTTTATTTCTTGCAGATGAATATGAGAAAAGAGAACTATGATGTAGTGTTAGTGTCGTAAAATAACCAGGCAAAAATTTAAACAATACTTAGTTTTGAAATGTCAATATTGTTATCATTAATATCAATGTTGTTACAAAATGTCAATGTTGTTACCAATGGCATTGGTGTTACATACATTTATAGTAAACCTGGTGAGTTAAGGTCGAAAATATTGGATTAAGTCAACTTGAGCATTGCTAAAATACTTATTTAGGTTTCGTGATAAGATTACAAATCCATTTAGATGGAAGTTAGTGGTCACAACATTGACATTTCTTTGAAATAACCCTAGTTTTTGGTAAAATTTGACTTCAAGAAGAGAGATTAAGCTTGCATATGGCTTTTTCTGAGTTCGTATATATACTTCTGAAGTAATAAACGCAACATAAGATGAAACGCAAATACTAACTTTTTTGAAAAAATCCTACCCCAAATGGGCATATTTTTTGAAAATGACCCACACATGTATATATTGGGCCATTTAAGCCAATAATGCTTGTAGGCATGGAAACAACCAAGACTTCCACGAATGGTTTATGATTCAGCTGCGTTCGAAATGAAAGCAATGTTGCATGCAATTTGATGTCATTAGTGCATTTTTGCGGGAAAACATCATGAATTGTTGACTAATTCATTGGTACAAGATGGGTAATAAGAAAGATGCAGGCAAGGGCAAACGAAGGGGTAAGGGGAGAGTACCCGACTTTGCAAATTTAGAACCACGGTCTCTGACTGACAAGCAGGGAAGCATGTACGTGGCTTTTCATGCATATGGCGCGAAACGCCACAGATACAGTCATGTATCTATCCTGACAAATAAAAATCAAGAATCCCCAAGAATGGTCTTTTATACGAGGGGTGATCGGAAAGTACTTATAAAAATGCTGTCATTTCTTTATCTTTCGTTATTTCGAGATGAAATTTCATCAAATAATGCAGTGATATATATGCAGTTATTCCATTGCAATAACGCAAGCATAATACGCGCACGTGCGTTGCAGCTGTCGTTATGGAAACACCGCCTAACGTTATGCGGCGCAACGTAACGTCGAAGTTTTATTCTTATTTCAAAGTACTTCTTAGTTCAAGGTATTGTAACACCCGTTTTGATTGCGTTCGCCCACATTTTATTTAATACTTATTTACTGCAATGTACACGGCTTATGTTTGTCAAGTTACGAGGTTGTTTATCGAATGGATTTGTCTGTAGAGTCTTGCAAGCACCGACTGTGTCAAATACACAAAACTGTTAAGATTTTCGAAAATGTTGCATTTTTGGCAAGTCATTTTTTTAAAAGTATATATCTACTCCAAGCTCGAAACATATCTATTCTTGACATTGTCTCTAAAAGTTATAGTTTATGCCATCTTTTATCATTTCGTTAAATATCGGCCAGAAAACAGGGTATTGAATTTAAGCTTACAAAATGAAATCGACGTTCTTGCATATTTTACGCCAACCTGTTGAATTCAATTGCACCGCATTAGTAGATAAACCATTAGAATGCCGTATGTTTTCGAAAAATGGTCAATTAAATGTTAGAAAATTATTTTACATTAAAAATGTCGACCAACTTTCCCGAATCTTGCATTGTGAATATAACATTCGCAATCACTCTTGCCATACACATTTTGACATCATTCAAATTCCAAAGGTTTATCAAAGCCATAAATAATAAATTTATGAACCTGAAAGTACAAAAATAATTAATTTCAAAGCTTTTAACACCGGACTCCAGAACAGGATCTGTCTTGGGTCAAACTTCATATAAATATTCAGAGTATGCACAAATTTATTTAAGATGCAAATGTTAGAAACAAATTACCTCATTTTTGTACTCTCTCTCTTGCAACCACACACCTTATTCCTATTCTTATGATTCTTATTGTGTAAACACACTGAATGTGACAGTGTATTGTCCGAATGTCTCTAATACCCTGCGTAAATTCTCTATGACTTAGTCCAAAATTATCTATGACTTAGTCGTAAAGGCAATTGACTGATAGCCGTAAATTAACGCCTCCCATATATACCTTGTTAACCGGGTGTGCCATGGAGGCTAAGCATTAAATCAACTCAAAGTTTAACAATACCTGATAGTTTTTAGTCAGCACAAATCAAAGTTTTACAATACCTGATAGTTTTGAGTCAGCACAAATCAAGTTTTACAATACCTGATAGTTTTTAGTCAGCACAAATCAAAGTTTACAATACATGATAGTTTTTAGTCAGCACAAATCAAAGTTTACAATACATGATAGTTTTTAGTCAGCTAAAATCAAAGTTTTACAATACCTGATAGTTTTTAGTCAGCAATCAAAGTTTTACAATACCTGATAGTTTTTAGTCAGCACCCTGAAAGTAGAATTAAGAATAAAAACCAGAGGACCATTGGTCCTGAGAACGCTCACCTGAAGCCTGATCCTGCAGTATTAAGTCATCATGAAATGACCTTGACCTTGAATACTCACACACCTTTATTGAATTCATAAGTTGTCTGCATCTGCAAAGTTTCAGGTCTCAGGCTGCAATAGTTTCCAAACCCAGTGATTTATGAGAAAACCACAATTTTAATTTTGATATTTAAATGACTTTGGGTCAAGGTCAAGAAATGACCTTGGCCTTCATTAATTACTTACCTTCATTGACTCCATTGGTTGTCTGCATCTAGCAACTTCCAGGTCTCATACTGCAATAGTTTCCAAAATATCCATTGTTTCCGCCTTTTCCGATGTAAAAGCCTATGTTTCCAAAATTGACCTTGCCGTAAAATAGGTCAAGGTCATCCTATGGTCATCATTTGATCAAACTAGGATGGGCTGGAATCCCAAATGCTACATACCAAGTTTCGCGAAAATTGGCCTGCCGGTTCTGGAGAAGAAAATTTTTGAGTGGTTTTTACCATATATGGGCGTGGCGGCCATCTTGGTAATGTGACCTGGATTTCGCGATCAAACTTTCGTCTCCCCTACCCATGGATGCTCCATATAAAATTTCACTTTGATTGGTCCAGCAGTTTCAGAGAAGAAGATCTTTGAAAAGTGTGTATGGACAACAGACTGGCCAAGGTCAAGAGATGACCTTGACCTACATTAATCACATACCTTCATCTACTCCATTAGTTGTTTGCATCTACCACTTTTCAGGCATCAGGCTGCAATAGTTTTCAAAAAATCCATAGTTTTCACTTTTTCCCATGTAAAAGCCTATGTTTCCAAATTTGACCTTGCCGTTAATTAGGTCAAGGTCATCCAAGGGTCATCATTTTATCAAACTATGATGGGCTGAAGTCCCCGATGCTACATACCAAGTTTCGTGGAAATCGGCCAACCGGTTCTGGAGAAGAAAATTTTTGAGTGGGTTTTACCATATATGTGCGTGGCGGCCATCTTGGTCATGTGACCTGGATTTTGCGATTAAACTTTTGTCTCCCCTACCCATGGATGCTCCACATAAAAGTTCACTTTGATTGGCCCAGCAGTTTCAGAGAAGAAGATCTTTGAAAAGTGTGAATGGACGACAGACTGGCCAAGGTCAAGAGATGACCTTGACCTACATTAATCACATACCTTCATCTACTCCATTAGTTGTTTGCATCTACCACTTTTCAGGCCTCAGGCTGCAATAGTTTTCAAAAAATCCATAGTTTTCACTTTTTCCCATGTAAAAGCCTATGTTTCCAAATTTGACATTGCCGTAAAATAGGTCAAGGTCATCCAAGGGTCATCATTTTATCAAACTATGATGGGCTGAAGTCCCTGATGCTACATACCAAGTTTCGTGGAAATCGGCCTGCCGGTTCTGGAGAAGAAGATTTTTGAAGGGTTTTTACCATATATGGGCGTGGCGGCCATCTTGGTCATGTGACCTGGATTTCGCGATCAAACTTGAAATGCCACTACCCAAGGAGGCGCCACATAAAATTTCAACTAGATCGGCCAAGCGGTTTTAGAGAAGAAGATCTTTGAAATTGTGGACGACGACGACGGACGGACGGACGGACGACGGACGGACGCCGGATCATGGCCATCCTATAAGCTCACCTTGTGAGCCTTCGGCTCAGGTGAGCTAAAAATCAAACTAAAGATCCTGATCAGAGGAGCAGTCTCATCATTGGTTGTGTTTGATCTCAACTCAGCTGAGCATGAAATTTCAGCTGCTCATAAATACTGAAATAGCCCAAATTTATTGAAATTGAATGTTTAGACTGCTAAAGTCTGTAGTGCCAATTGTTGGCATTTTATCATTTATGAGCAGGATAAATTTTAGTCTCAGCTGAGCAGTTGAGCATGAAAAAAAGTTTTATAACCTTCGGGACTGTTAGTTGTGTCAGGTTGAGACACTACTTCCTGGGTACTAACTTGTACTATGGACAGCTTATGTGTCTTCCTCAAGGGCACAACAAATGTGGAGCACCATGGCCTAGTGGTAGTGTCAGACTTCAAATCAAGGTCCGCGGTTCCATCCCTGTTGCACAGTTGTATGTCCATGAGCAAGACACATTAAACCCCCATAGTACTGGTAAATGCATAGGAAGCAGTGGCACCACATGGACATGACTGAAAATTTGTTGACTGGGATGTTAAATCACAAAACAAACAAGCTGACAGAATAACATGGTGCTGGGTTTCATGGTACAAACCCACAACAATATGAGCTGCGTCATGAGAAAAAAAGATTTTTGCCTATACGAAAACAAAGGCGCAGATCAGCTTCGCAGTAACTGCAAAGCTGATCACTCCTTTGTTTTCGCTACACGGATAGTACAATTCCTCTACTTTCTAAATCCGGAATTTCCAGTCCCTAGTCATCTTCCCTGCTTGTACAGATCAGTTTGTGTTGCACCTGGTCGGAAACCCCGCAGACAGTTTTTCTTGTGTCGCGGCTCGTATTATTAAGTATAACTGATCAGGAGTTTCTAGTGTTGATTAAATATTTATGCTCTAAATCTTTTCATTTTGAACGCCAGGCTGAAGAACTACATCGACAGCAGTACGAGCAGAGCCTGAGAGTCATGGAAAACTTTGACCCTGGTGATTACATCATTGATGACGAGGCTGATTACCACGATTACCATGATTACCTGGATGATGATGATGATTACTATGATCCTAACGGCGAACCATGCTGATGATGTTGTGTCGCTGTAGTGATTGAATCTGAAATTTTCTGATAAATATGAATCCATAAGAAACAATAACAAGGTGTCAGTGTGGCAATTGAACTTTGTCAAATTGTTTGAATTTATTAGTTTGCATAGACTGAGAATAAAGATGGACAATAAAATGTTGTGTAATCAGATTACATCATCAATGATAAGACTGATTACCTCAATGATTATGATTACTATGGCACAAATGGCGAAGCATGCTAATATCATTGTTACTGTAGGGACTAAATTTTTAACACATTATTGTGAATTTACAAGAACAAATGGGGACAATTAAAGTAGCATATGTGTAATGAGATTACATTATTGACAAGGCTGATTACCAAGACTACCTACATGATCATTACTGTGATCATAACGGCAAATCAAGCTGATGTTATTGTGTCACCATAGGGACTGAAATTCGGAAATTATTTTGAACACATTAAAAGTTTGTGTAATCAAATAGCATCATTGATGACTAGGCTGATAACTATGATTACTTAGACTATGATTACTTAGATGTGGATGAGTACTATGGGGAGCCTTGTTTATGTTATTGTGTTATTATAGGGATTCAAATTTGTGTATTCAGATTACATCATTGACGAAGAGGCTGGTTACCATGATTACCATGAATTAATGATGATGATGATTACTTTGACCCAATTGGGAAACCATGCTGATGTTAATGTGCTAAAAAAAGGGGCTGAAAATTATTTCAGGAATGTGAATGAAGGGAACAAAATTTGAAAATTAACTTCCTGAAATTTACAGATGAGATGTGGGTATTCTGAGAATAATTAACAAAAGATTGTCTTAGTCTTCATGAAAATAAAATTTTTGGAATCTCATTAAGACCTACCTAATGCTTAAAACACTATTTTACACAGAAAGATATAGTACATGACTACATGTATAAAGAAAAATTGAAAGTTGTTTGCTTGGTCTTGCATGGTGGCAACTTTAGGTAAACCACTGATCTAGCAGCATACTCTGCACCCTACATTGATAACAGGAGCATCTGCTGGGGTAAATGTTAAGCAAGCAATTTTTTTTTTTTGCTCAACGCTGTTTAGGTAGCTATTGTTAGGCAGGTTGTTGCTATTCAATAATAGTATCATCTCTGGAATATAACCTCTATGGCAATTTGGTGCATTTCTAATTGATTAAATGGCTATGTACATGTACGAATCCCACTTTGCTATACTATACGCACCTATACGACCTTTTCGAATAGTGCCCTCTTATATGACCTGGTTTTAGGAAACCAGAGGACCAATGGTCCTGTAAACACTCACCTGAGTCTGCTGCATATACCAATAAACATACTTGAATATTATGGTATTTAACCCCAGTGCAGGGGCAGATGAAGCCCTTGGGCCGTTTTCTTTTTTCAGAATAATCAATATTCTGTCCATTTGCCAATTTCCTGCTGGCTTTTCCCTTCAAATGACATTTTAACAGTTTTTCCCATTCAAATGCATGGGCAACCCATGTTGGCCTTGCCATAAACTTGGTCAAGGTCATCACAGGGTCATGATTTATATACTATAGCCATGGATGCTTCATGCCAAGTTTCACTGAAAATCAGAAATCAATCTATTGGTTTCAGAGAAGAAGATATTTGAAGGGTTTTTACCATATATGGGCATGGCGGCCATCTTGGTCATGTGACCTAGATTATTAATATACACATTGGTTCCCCCATCCTATAGATGCTTCACATAAAATTTGGCTTCAATTGGCCAAGTGGTTTCAGAGAAGATGTTTGAATATTATGGTAATATACATGTATATTGCCCAAGGGTGTGGGTCCATTTTTTTTTTCAGAATCATTAATATTTAGTCCTACTACCCATTTCCTGCAAGATTTTCACCTCAAATGACATTTTAAAAGTTTTCCCCATTCCAGTGCATTGGCGACCTTTGTTGACCTCGTCATAAAATTGGTCATAGTCACCACCGGGTCATGATTTATATATACATTGTAGTACTTCAGCCATTGGTGCTTCAAGCCAAGTTTCTTTGAAATCGGTCCACCAGATTGGGAGAAGATTTTTGAAGGGTTTTTACCATATATGGGCATGGCACCCATCTTGGTCATGTGAACTAGATAACTTATAAATACATTAATTCCCCCAAAAAGGACCCCCATTACATAGATGCTTCACATAAAATTTGGCTTTGATTCGCCAAGCGGTTTTAGAGGAGAAGATGTTTGAATATTATGGTAATATACATGTATATTGAACCGAGGTGGGGGCAGATGAGCCCCTGGGGTCCAATTTTTTTCAGAATCGTTAATATTCAGTCCTACTGCCCATTTCCTGCAAGACTTTCACTTTAAATGACATTTTAAAAGTTTTCCCCATTCAAATGCATTGGCGACCTATGTTGACCTTGCCGTAAAAAAAGGTCAAGGTCATCACAGGGTCATGATTTATATATACATTGTAGTACTTGAGCCATCGATGCTTCATGCCAAGTTTCTTTGAAATCGATCCATCGGTTCTGGAGAAGAAGATTTTTGATGGGTTTTTACCATATATGGGCATTGCGGCCATCTTGGTCATGTGACCTGGATTATTTATATACACATTGATTATCCCTTCCTACTGATGCTTCACATAAAATTTGGTTTTGATTGGCCAAGCGGTTTCAGAGAAGATGATGTTTGAATATTATGGTAATATACATGTATATTGCCCTGGGGTGGGGGCATATGAGCCCCTGGGGTTCAATGTTTTTCAGAATCATTAATCACACCGTACATACGGCTCGTCGAATTCCAACTGGTATGTCAAATTCCAGATGTTTATGTCAGCGTGTGCGTTTTGGTGGCTAAATTATTTTTGTTGTTTTTTCTTGTTTTAGTATACTTTAGCTAATGGTTTCAAAAGAAAATAATAATCGGCAGTCGTGTGTGGACCTCCACGCATCTGTACATACAGGTGTCATGGTCAGCTTATCCGTGGATTGGCGAAAACATTGCATGAAAGTCTTAAAACGGCACGTTTTCAGAAAACATCCATACTTTTTGCCAAATATCTCCATAACTAGAAATAATTGAAAATCGCATGCTCAAATATATATAGCTTAGTATCTATTTAAAAGCCTGATTTAAGCTTTTATTCAAGCTAATTACTACTATTGATAGCGCAGCTCATTCTTTTTAACCATGTGTGATTTTACATGATACGAACCACGGCAGTCGCTTTATACTTGAAAGACCAGACGTACAATAGCTTTTGATACGTCAAATAACAGACGTAGAAACGACTTTGGATACGTGTCGCATCAGACGTGTTGAGTGCGATTATTTCAAATACCCATGGCACCCTGGTATTGTTTGGCCTTCTTAAGCGGTCAACTTGGAAGTATATGTTCAAAAAATAAATTGTATTTCTTGAATTGGAAATGTTATGGATGTCATACAGTTTATAGATGGGTAAAGAGAAAATGGCCACCTTAAAGACACACGACATTGATTCACTATATCAACATTTGCACAAAATGTTGAAACCGTAGAATCAACATTAAGACACACATTGTTGAAATATTGTTAAAATAATGTTGTTTCGGTCAACCTTTAAACATTGTTGAATCAATTCGATTCACTGAATCAACATTGATTCTACAACATTGTTTCAAAGTTGAATGAATCAACATTGGTTCGAAATTGTTTCAACTTTGTGTGTCTGCTGTTTTGTTTCCACTCAAACACAGTATAACTTTATGAGAGTGATATAGTGGTTGGGGTTTGAAAAGGTACAAGCAGACAAAGATCAGGAAAAGGCATAATCAGAAAAAGATTTCCACCTGATTGTCTCAGTTCTTGATCCTTGGTTAATCTTATTTTAAAGGCGCTGATAGTCAGCGACCTTAACCACGGCCGGTTGTGCGGTCGTGTGATCTAGTGGGTAGTTAGTTCCCATCATCCTCCAGAGGTTGTGGTCTCGAACCCCGACCGACACATATGCGTGTCATGTTGATGACTTTTGAGCCCCCGGACTCTGTGGCAGTATGCAGGATGCACAATATATACATCAGTATATGTATTTGAAGGTGGTCGGGTTGCGATATGGGCACTCACCCATTGGGGGCTAAAGAAATAGATGGGCTGCTTGTACATCCAGGTAAAGCTTATACACTACTGACCGACCATCTGATTACTGGTTAACCCCTCTGGTCTGAGCTTGCCCAAAACGAGGTTCAAGTCATACCATCCATACGTATAAGAATTTTTGGCTTAGTTGGATGGTTATTTTTCAAGCACTTGTAGGATGTCATGACATCCTCATTTTGCGTAAAAGTCCCATAAAATAGAGGCAACGTCCCGACATGACCTTATCTGTTGACTGGGACGTAAAGCATCAATTCAAAAAATCAAAAGCACGCTTTTGTTCTGTTGCAGACCTGGGTTAATCTTAATCGTTAATCATGATTACTTTTATTCGATTGAAATTTTTTTCAATCGAAAATTATTCTGTAATCGTAGATTTTTGCGATTGAAATTAATCTTATTCTTATTCGAATACTTTTCAAAAATGCCTGTAATCGTGATTGATTTTATGAATAAATTTCGATTAAATTCCAAGATGTGCTGAAAAAATAATTCTGAAAAAAGAGAGTAAAAGAAAGAAAGTAAATAAATAAATGAATTAATATCTAAGACTATGCTCACAACAAGAATTCTGTGATTTTCAAGAATTTTTAATATATCAAATGGAAATTCTGATAAAGTAACAGATCAGACTGTGCAGAATGCCATTATTTTTGGCTTTTATCTCTAAACGTGAACAAACAAAACAAAATAATAACCCAAAAAAACTGCATTTTCTTTATGAAAATGACATGGGCTTAATTAATAAAGTTATTCACGCATACTGGTCAACAAATTTGACATCATTATATTTTTTCTTGTCTCCTTTGGGTATTTTTTTATGAAAATTTTCTCTGGCATTTTCCATATCATTTCAGAAGTCTTCTTAGAACACTCCTTTTTTGGCCCCACCATGCTTATAAACATAGA
Organism: Rugalucina vietnamica; assembly: GCA_964017185.1. NCBI lineage: Eukaryota > Metazoa > Mollusca > Bivalvia > Lucinida > Lucinidae > Rugalucina > Rugalucina vietnamica. The sequence continues at coordinate 41,383,307 of OZ024883.1, read as the reverse complement.
ATTGACCTCAATCTAAATAGGTTTTGAAACCTATTGCAAAAGTCTAAACCTATTATTACCTGGTTGTTCACACTTTTGCAGATTAGCTAATAAACAGCCATCAATTTTCAGTCATGTCCTATGGGAAACTAAGAAAAACGAGGGGGTTTTTGTCCTGATTTTGAAATCTGCATGGGGTGTTTTGTCCACCTTATACTATTGGGCGTGGGGTGTTTTGTCAGCCTTCAAAAAAAACATGTTGTGGTTTTTGTCCAGAATATAAGAGTCATATTACAAAATGGATGTCAAAATTACTGCAACATTCAAGTCAAGTAACATTTTTTGTCCAATTTGGAGTTGTTAGCCAAATTATGAACAAACACACAGCACCATGAGACCTAAAATTATGTTTATGATTCACTGTTTTGTAAAGACTACAATCTAAAGATAAAGTGCCCAATATACCAAGAGGATTCCTATATGCCAACATAATACTATATACAGTTAAATCATAACAGGTTCTGCATAATTCAAAACGGGGGCTAGATTATAAATGCAAAATTAATTGATTGATTATTCGATTACTTTTGCAAATCAATTGTAATTGTAATCGATTACATTGTGGAAAAAATTATTTTCAATGGTAATCGTTAATCGTAAGATTGAAAGTAATTGTAATCGTTAGTGATTAACTTCCAAAGTAATCGATAACAAGTCTGTTCCGTTGGTATAAAAATTAAATTCCATCAAAGAAGCACATTGGCAAACAAATAAAGCACAGGTTATGCTATGGTGTTTCTAGGGCGAAGACTCAACCGAGCGAAACCAACAATCAGTTTGAACCCTGGTATGCCCAGGCACAGACCACAAAGTTCAGTTCCGGCCCATGCCATACTGATTTCATAATCAAAATTAGGGGTATACATATAATTAAAGCTAGAAACAATGCGCTATTTGTAAATAATTCCCCGTCTTATGGCGCTTATACATGTGCGTGTACTGAGTCGCGTAGTGTTCTATTTGAATATTTAAAATTGATTTGCAGTAGCTATGTATCAGTTAAGTTAATATGTGGAATATTATCAAATGTTCACACTATCTGCTTTCATTTTTTTCCAAATTTCTATATAGTCAAAAGTACAATCAGCTTTTTGTTCATCGGCCGGCCATCTTGAGTAAAATCGTTTAAAGACAGTCGTTTCACTTTGTTTCCTTCCCAAGTAATGTTTTCTTTATGCAATTTATGGTTTGTAGCGATGCAAATTAAACCATATACTGACTATTGCATAACAAAGAAGTGTTTTAGTAGACCCGTATCGTAAAACGTTGATCTACCGTCTGGGTCATTCCGTATCAGCCGTCTGTAATTTCACTTATCATATGACATTCGCCCGTCTGTACTTTGGCGTATTGTTTTTGTCGCCAAGCGACAGAATAAAACGATAAATACACTGTAAAAGTTGATTATCAATGATCCTTCAGATGGAGATTGAAAAAATATAAGCCTCAATAAGATTATACCATGAAAAGTTTAGGTATTCTTTGTAAAATACAGCAAAATAACTTACCCGCCAAAACGCACGCGCTGACATAAACATCTGGAATTTGACGTACCAGTTGGAATTTGACGAGCCGTATGTACGGTGTGTTAATATTCAGTCCTACTGCCCATTTCCTGCAAGACATTCACTTTAAATGACTTTAAATGACATTTTAAAAGTTTTCCCCATTCAAATGCATTGGTGACCTATGTTGACCTTGCCGTAAAATAGGTCAAGGTCATCACAGGGTCATCATTTATATACATATTGTAGTGCTTGAGCCATCAATGCTTCATGCCAAGTTTCGTTGAAATCAGTCCACCGGTTCTGGAGAAGAAGATTTTGAAGGGTTTTTACCATATATGGGCATGGTGGCCATCTTGGTCATGTGACCTGGATTTCTTATATACACATTGGTTCCCCCTTCCTATGGATGCTTCATACATGTATATAATTTGGCTTTGGTTGGCCAAGCGGTTTCAGAGAAGAAGATCTTTGAAATTACGGACGGACGGACGGATGCCGTATCATTGCCATCCTATAAGCTCACCTTTTGAGCCTAACGGCTCAGGTGAGCTAATAACCTCAGGCTGTCAACCAATTCCTATATTCCTATTAAACTCCTATATTTTGGGTCCAAATCCTATATTTTTAAGCACCTCCTATATTCCTATAATTTCTCCTATATTTTTAAAATATTTCCTATATGTGATGTTCTCTGACATTTTTGGTCTTGTGGAGGTACGACGTTGACGTCACAAAACGTGAACTAAAGCTGACGTCACAAATACTGCATGCGACGTTAATTGGATTTTTGCGCACTCAGTCATTAGTTTCAAAACGCCGCCTAATAAGATAGATTGGATATTTTTAGCAAGACCTTCTCAGTTTCTGCTTCTATAATATTTAGACAACATTCACCGTGAAGGACAACAGAACAGGATACTATAACTCTGTGTTACAAACGGTTTTCCAAGGCCAATTAATTTCTTTACCAATTAAGAACCCTAAGATGCAAGCTGTGGGTGATACGAGTTTTCTCTGTTTTTCGTATTAATCGTTAGCGCTATTTATGAAAGCTTTTGTACATGGATTATTAACATAATAAAAAATGTAAAAATGTTAAAAACTAAATTTCTGACTTTGACTCCACAAGACCCAAAATGTCAGATACTGTCACATATTTTTAGGAAAATTTGTTGCCGATGAATGATCATATATAGCAAATAGTAGTGCTCTGAAACTGCCTCTTTATCCTTCATCCTTTATTTTTTAAATAAAATCATATTCATACTGTATATTATATAGTGCATAAATGGTCTTTATGTTACCCCTTACTCCTTAGTCAGGGTTACTTTTAAGTCCAAAGCATGTCCCATTTTCATAATAATTAAGTAATTATATATCCTAGTTTCCATCAAAGTTGTCTTGTTTTTATATTGTGTCTTTTTAGCTCACCTGAGCCGTCAGGCTCACAAGGTGAGCTTATAGTATACCCATGCTCCGTCGTCCGTCCGTCTGTCGTCCGTCCGTCGTCCGTCGTCCACCATTTTCAAAGATCTTCTCCTCTGAAACCGCTTGGCCAATCAAAGCCAAATTTTACATGAAGCATCTATGGGAAGGGGGAACCAATGTGTATATAAATAATCCAGGTCACATGACCAAGATGGCCACCATGCCCATATATGGTAAAAACCCTTCAAAAATCTTCTTCTCCGGAACCACTGGACCGATTTCAACCAAACTTGGCATGAAGCATTAATGGCTCAAGCACTACAATGTATATATAAATCATGACCCTATGATGACCTTGACCTATTTTACGGCAAGGTCAACATAGGTCGCGAATGCATTTGAATGGGAAAAATTGTTAAATTGTCATTTAAAGGAAAAATCTTGCAGAAAATGAGCAGTAGGACTGAATATTAATGATTCTGAAAAAAATTGGGCACCAGGGGCTCATCCGCCCCCACCCCGGGGCAATATACTTGTATATCTCCATAATATTCAAACATCATCTCCTCTGAAACAACCTGGCCAATCAAAGCGAAATTTTATGTGAAGCATCAATAGGAAGGGATAACAAATATGTATATAAAAAATCCAGGTCACATGACCAAGATGGCCGCCATGCCCATATATGGTAAAAACCGTTCAAAAATCTTCTTCTCCAGAACCGGTTGACCGATTTCAACGAAACTTGACACGAAGCATCGATGGCTCAAGCACTACAATGTGTATATAAATCATGACCCTGTGATGACCTTGACCTATTTTATGGGAAGGTCAACATAGGTCACCAATGCATTTGAATGGGGAAAACTTTTAAAATGTCATTTAAAGTGAAAGTCTTGCAGGAAATGGGCAGTAGGACTGGATATTAATGATTCTGAAAAAAATTGGACCCCAGGGGCTCATGTGCCCCCACCCCGGGGCAATATACATGTATATTTCCGTAATATTCAAACGTCTTCTCCTCTGAAACCGCTTGGCCAAACAAAGCCAAATTTTAAGTGAAGCATCTATAGAATGGGGGAATCAATGTGTATATAAATAATCTAGGTCACATGTCCAAGATGGCCGCCATGCCCATATATGGTAAAAACCCATCAAAAATCATCTTCTCTGAAACCAATAGACTGATTTCAAGGAAACTTGGCGTGAGGCATCGATGGCTAAAGTACTCCAATGTATATATAAATCATGACCCTGTGATGACCTTGACCAAGTTTATGGCAAGGTCAACAGGGGTTGCCTGTGCATCTGAATTGGGAAAATTGTTAAAATGTCATTTGAAGGAAAAAGCCAACAGGAAATTGGCAAATGGACAGAATATTGAAGATTCTGAAAAAAGAAAATGGCCCAAGGGCTTATCTGCCCCTGCACTGGAGTTAAATACCATAATATTCAAACATGTTTATTGGTATATGCAGCTGATCTCAGGTGAGCGTTTACAGGACCATTGGTCCTCTGGTCTTTCTTCCTTTGCCTTAATTTTGTGGTAAATTGATGCAACTGTACAGTGTACAATTGATCCCAGGAATGGCTGAGATCACAGAAGACAAAGGTATGTACTCTAGAGCTTCTCACGCCTAGGCGGCCACCAGACCCCCGCCTAATTACATACAGTACATGTATTAATATTCTGTTCTACATTATGGACATTGGAATTTCAGCTAAGATTCAGTTGTGGATTTATTTTACCTGTGAGAAAGAATATGATAACTCTCTTTCACTATGAAATTTTTATATTTTTTACTATTATAAATGATCAGTGTGAAAAATAAAAGTATGTCTAAGATGTAGAGAAAAAGTTGACCTTAATTTTCTATTCTTTGTATAGATATATTTTCAATGAAAAAGCCTGTATTTTGCCAAAAGAGTGCCTATATAGACAAAAAAAATTTAATTCTGTGAGAGTCAGCTAATGGGCCTGTTTAGTATCACCATCCTGCATAATGCTTCATCACACATCATCACATGAATGGTCACCTGTCTGGATTGTGATGCTTTGGAACTGAATGGTTACTTTATCTAGATATTTTAGACATTAATTAATGCAGAAAAAGTGAGTGTGGAGGTAAGGACTGTTAGTATAAGAGCATAAAATGAAGCGATTTTCACGATAAAACTCCTATATTTTTCTCTTAAAATGAGCTAAAACCTCCTATATTTCCTAGAAAAATTTCCTATATAAACTCCTATATTTTTTTCAAGACTTGGTTGACAGCCTGTAACCTAGTGTTTGATTTCAGCTATTCGCGTGCCCTCAAAAACGTGCACCGTATACCCTAAGAGTCTACTCCTATGTGAACGCAGCCTAAGAGGATTAGTACTATCCGAGTAGCAAAAACAAAAGGCGTTAATCTGCGCTTTTGTTGTTGCACAGGCAAAAATCTGGTTTTCTCAATTCCTCAATCGGGTAAGAAAACACTATCACAATATCTATCATAACTATCACTTATCAGAGCAGAAAACTATCAAAATAGCACTATCAGAGCCGGAAACACTATCAAAATAGCACTATCAGAGCAGAATACACAATCACAGTAGCACTATCAGAGCAGAAAACACTACCACAATAGCGCTATCAGAGCAGAAAACACTATCAAAATAGCACTACTTATCAGAGCAGAAAACGCTATCAAAATAGCACTATCAGAGCAGAAAACACTATCAAAATAGCACTACTTATCAGAGCAGAAAACGCTATCAAAATAGCACTATCAGAGCAGAAAACACTATCACAATAGCGCTATCAGAGCAGAAAGCACTATCGAAATAGCACTATCAGAGCAGAAAACTATCACAATAGCACTATCAGAACAGAAAACACTATCACAATAAAAGCACTATCAGAGCAGAAAACACTATCACAATAGCACTATCAGAGCAGAAAACACTACCACAATAGCACTATCAGAGCAGAAAACACTATCAAAATAGCACTATCAGAGCAGAAAACACTATTAAAATAGCACTATCAGAGCAGAAAACACTATCAAAATAGCACTACTTATCAGAGCAGAAAACGCTATCAAAATAGCACTATCAGAGCAGAAAACACTATCACAATAGCGCTATCAGAACAGAAAACACTATCACAATAGCACTATCAGAGCAGAAAACACTATCACAATAGCACTATCAGAGCAGAAAACACTATCACAATAGCACTATCAGAGCAGAAAACACTATCACAATAGCACTATCAGAACAGAAAACACTACCACAATAGCACTATCAGAGCAGAAAACACTATCACAATAGCACTATCAGAGCAGAAAACACTATCACAATAGCACTATCAGAGCAGAAAACACTATCACAATAGCACTATCAGAGCAGAAAACACTATCACAATAGCACTATCAGAGCAGAAAACACTACCACAATAGCACTATCAGAGCAGAAAACGCTATCACAATAGCACTATCAGAGCAGAAAACACTATCACAATAGCACTATCAGAGCAGAAAACACTATCACAATAGCACTATCAGAGCAGAAAACACTATCACAATAGCACTATCAGAGCAGTAACTATCACAAAGCTTTGATATATTGATGTATGAGTCTATGCATGAGAAAACCAACAATTTGTGTTCTGACCAGGTCCAACACAAAGCGGGCTGTACAGTCACAGAAGATGATAAGAGGCTGAAAATTTTGGATATAGAACGTAGAGGAATTGTACTATCCATGTAGCGAAAACAAAGGCGCTGATCAGCTTCGCAGTGTCTGCGAAGCTGATCTGCGCCTTCGTTTTCGCCAATGGAGATTGTTGGTTTTCCAATGCGGCGGCTCGTATATCTTGACAGCTTCAGTGCTCAATTTGTTTATTATTGTGACATTTTCATTTTATGACTTATTGTGTTGTTTTCATTATAACTTGAATAAAAATCTTCTGTATGGACAACTGTTTCTCAATTTACTGAATGTTTGCTATCATTATTTTACATTTATAATTTTATGGGGACTGTGTTGTCTTTGTTTTTTGTGTAAGAAATTGTTTAATGTTTATTGCCATTTCAGTCATTTCATATCATTTGAGCTGTGACGTGACAAAACAGGCCAGGTCTTCACGGTTTCCAACAAGGTCCGACACATACTGGCCTGCAGTCTCAGAACCAGAGGACCATTGGTCCTGAGAACGCTCACCTGAAGCCTGATCTTGGAGTATTAAGTCATCATGAAATGACCTTGACCTTGAATACTCACACACCTTTATTGACTTCACAAGTTGTCTGCATCTGCAAAGTTTCAGGTCTCGGGCTGCAATAGTTTCCAAACCCAGTGATTTCTGAGAAAACCATAATTTTAGACTGCTGGCTGAAAAAGGTCCTGCTCCCCCCCCCCCCTAGGGAATTTTGCAGACATAGTCTATCTTAAAGAGCAGTATTTTCTGATTCAATTGAGAGATGTTTGCACTTTTTACGCCGGGGCGTAACGGTGTAACAGCTATTTAAAAATAACAACTGTCACCTGCTTATTATATTTGCAGTATTCTTTGATTGGGAATGAATAATAGGTTGTTTAACCATAATTCTACCATTTGTCTACAAGATTCTTCAAGGGCAATATGTGATAGATAATTTTATCAGGTTGACATAGATGGTTCTCAATTTGTGTAACGTATGTAACAAAATATGTGAATTAACATTTATAAACAAATAAGGGTTTCTGTAATAGTTTCTGTGGATTTCAAAGCTGTGGATTTTAACCCACAATTCATGATTATCACCACAATTATAACATGCCAAAATATGCTACCCTTCTTCGAAACCCACCACAATTCATGATTATCACCACAATTATAATGTGCCAAAATATGCTATCGTTCTTCAGAACCCACCACAATTCATGATTATCACCACAATTATAACATGCCAAAATATGCTACCCTTCTTCGAAACCCACCACAATTCATGATTATCACCACAATTATACATGTAACATGCCGAAATATGCTACCCTTCTTCGAACCCACCACAATTCATGATTATCACCACAATTATAACATGCCAAAATATGCTATCGTTCTTCAAAACCCACCACAAGTCATGAAAATCACCACAATTATAACATGCCATAATATGCTATCGTGCTTCAAAACCCACCACAATTCATGAAAATCACCACAATTATAACATGCCATAATATGCTATCGTGCTTCAAAACCCACCACAATTCACGAAATTCACCACAATTATAATATGCCATAATATGCTATCGTGCTTCAAAACCCACCACAATTCATGGAATTCACCACAATTATAACATGAGCCAAAATATGCTTTCTTCAAAACCACACACACAATTAATGAAAATCGCCAAAGCTACAACATTCATTTATTTGTTATTGTTCATCAACACCCACCACAAGGCAAATTTTGAACAAAAATGATGAATTTGTTGATTCATACCGTACTGTATTAAAAATCGCTGAAAATTTCATTGCCATGCTGCTGATAATAACAAGTATGGAGAAATACAAAGATTGCATGCAAATTACATGCTTAAGTCCATATCTCACTGGTCGATCACGACTGTTTTGCGAAATGAGTCGCGAAACTGTCGTGCATCATTCAAACCAATGTTTTTATATGTCATGAACTACAGTTCATAATTATATAATAAATATTCGCCACTTTCGGAAAATTCCATATACTTCAGTGTATTTTTAGTTTGGGAGAAAAAATAGGCTGTTTCTTGTGGTCAACATATTGTCCCCCGCCTTTTCGAAGAAAAGCGGAGGGACATATTTTTTGGCTTTCCGTCATTCTGTCCTTCCGTCCGTCCTTCCATCCCCTTTAGGAGTATGTGTCTTGACCATGCTTTGATAATATCATCCTCAGATCAATTTTTGACACTTTTTTTCGCAATTTAAACTTAGTCGTTTTTCGGGTATTTTGACAATGAAAGTGAATGGGCAGTGGGTGCCTTGTGTGCGCAACTCCTCCTACAGTTTTATTCAGATTCTTTTGAAACTTTACAGATGTCTTGATGATGCTTAGAAGATATGCATGTGCTTTGGATATAATCCTCGGGTTAATTTTTGACACTTTTCTTTGCAATTTGAACTTAGTCATTTTTCAGGCATTTTGATAATGGAAGTGAATAGACAGTGGGTATGTCGTGTGCGCAACTCCTCCTACAGTTTTATTCCGATTCTTTTGAAAATTTACAGATGTCTTGACCAGGCTTTGAAGATGTGCATGTGGTTTGGATATAATCCTCAGATTGATTTTTGATACTTTTTTGCAATTTGAACTCAGTCGTTTTTCGGATTTTTTTTGACAATGAAAGTGAATGGACAGTGGGTGCCTTGTGTGCGCAACTCCTCCCACAGTTGTATTCCGATTCTTTTGAAACTTTACAGATGTCTTGATGATGCTTCGAAGATATGTATGTGTTTTGGATATAATCTTCAGGTTAATTTTTGACACTTTTTAGCAACTTGAACTTAGTTGTTTTTCAGGCAATTACACAATGAAAGTGAATGGACATAGGGTACCTTGTGTGCACAACCGGTTACTAGAAAGACCGGAAATCACCTAATAACCGAAAAACGCCGGAAAACGCTGGAAAGTGCAGGAAAACGCCGGAAAACACCAAAAATATGCAGGAAAACACCATGGAGAGGCATTTGTAGTATACTGATGCTTGTATATATATATGATCATAAATCACATATGAAATTAAAAAAAAAAAACACAAAAAAACGAGACACGATGTAAAAAAAGTCGCCGGTCAAATCCGGTGCGCCTTTGTCTAATTACTAAAGTAGAATAGGATTCCTTTCCGTAAAGGACTGACTAAAATACGAATTTGGACTTTTATATTACCGAAACGATCATTTATTAGATTTTTTTTCCTTTGGGTTTTGATACAATGGATTGAATGTAAAAACTGATATTATTTCTGAAATCAAAAGGTACAAGTAGGCAGAGATCAGGAAAAGTTGAAATACGAAAATGAAGTGACCTGAACACTCGAGCATGAACATGTAGAAAATATAAGAATACCACTTCTGAACTGAAAAAAGATTTATGATTAGAAAAGATTTAAAAACCTTGTAAACATGGTAAAATTTATAAAAGTCATTGTCTGAGCTGTGTCAGAAGTGTTTCATTCTCGAAGGAACGGGAATCGCAAAATCTACAAAAACATTCGGTTGGTTTAGAATGACAACCGGTGGAAATGCTCTCTCTGTGTGTGTGTGTGTGTGTGTGTGTGTGTGTGTGTGTAAAAGATTAATGTCAAAAAGAAACGGATATGATAATTTCTCGAATATAATATATGAGCCGCCGCATAAGCGAACCGACATCGTGCACGGGCGAAAACAAAGGCGCAGACCACCTGTGCAGTATCTGCACGGCAGTACACATCTGATCAGCGTCTTTGTTTTCGCGATATGGATAGTACATTCCCCTAATCAGATATTTCAAGCTTCTAGCATGCTTCTGTTACTGTACATGCCAGTTGTGTGGGACCTGGTCGGAAACCCAAATTGTTTTCTCATGCGAAGGCTCATATAATATTTACTACGGATTATGAGTAAAACTTATAAAAACAAAACATCGCAAACTACATGATTTAAATATTTATTTATCTTTTTTTTTTTTTTTTTTTTTTTTTTTTTTTTTTTTTTTTTTTCATACCTCTATTACAAAAAAAAGTGTTGACAAGGCAACATTTTAACACCAAGAACGTGAAAAACTCGCGAATTGTGCCTGAACAACTGACGGGACGTCAAAGTATTAGAGATGAACAATGCTTTGCATGAAATACATTGTAGCCTATGTCCACCCCGATAAATACATGTTTTAGTTTTGCATGAGCGTAGCATGGTCTCGGTACCATGAAAGTTGTTTGCCGCTATTTAGACACACGAACAGTTCCCATGAAGTCCTTTGCATAGTGATCTCAACCAGAGAGTATAGATGCACATCTTATGTCGCAGCTCATCGGTCTCGGTGGGATGAGCCTCCTTGTCAGAGGTGGCAAATAACTGCCCATGCATTATCGTAGAAAAGAACAAAAGAACATATGAGGACTAAAAATATTCATTAGGTCCGACATTTCTGGAAAGAAACACCAAAGCTGTTAATTGGCTTTCAATTGCACCAAAACTGTGGTTATTACGTCACTTATACGTTCACGAAAAAAAAAACACTTTATTTTTGAATGTAAAATGAAACAAATTCGAAAAAAGGTACAAGTAGCCAAAGATCAGGAAAAGGCTCAATCAGAAAAAGATTCCCACTCCAAAAACCGAGATGGGGAAAAAACCAAACTAACACTCAGGTATTTATACCACGAAAACATATCGTAAGCCGAATTAGCAGCTATTTTCCCAATAAGTGGCCACTCAAGTTACCTTAACTAAAAATATAAAAACATATATAGGCGACAACAACACAAACATTTTAAACACCAAGACATAAAACAAAAAGAACCACCACAGAAGTATCGCCTTGGAACGATCAGTAACACAAAGTTCTCAAGGACAATAAATAGGCATAGACTTGTCTAGATCATCTTACTAACGCATTCAAAAAGAGTACACATCTAAAACACAACTGCATCTTAAAATATTTTATCCAGCACCTGTAGCGTACTGTCGTCCGTAGCGAACATAGTAGTGAAATACACGATGCCGGAAAAAAGAATCAGAACCAAAATGGTTTATCGGTGAAACGCCGAAAAATCCTTAAATTGCAAACATTTTTAGCTCGACTGCACGAAGTGCATAGAGCTATTGCAGTCACCCCGGTCGTCCACGTTCCCGTTCCCGTGTGCGTCCCCGTTCCCCGTTCCCGTGCGCGTCACACTTGCGTTAAAGTTTTCTAGAAGTCCATATCTTTACAACCACTCATCAGAAAGCATTCATACTTGGACCATAGATACCCTGTAGGGTTAGCTTTCATTCCATGGCATCGGGCCCCTGGGTCCAGGCCTGGGGGGTGGGGCTGGAGGTTAAAATCTAGAACACCTTAAAAATAGCTATTATTGTGTTAAAGTTTTCTAGAAGTCCATATCTTGACAACCACTCATCTGAAAGCATTGATACTTGGGCCATTGACACCCTGTAGGGTCGGCTTTCATTCCATAGCATCAGGTCCCTGGGTCCATGCCAGGGGGAGGGGCTAGAGGTTAAAATCTAGAACACCATTAATAATAATGGCTTTTCTGTGATATTGTATTCTAGAAGTCTATATGTTGAAAAAATTTTATCAGAGGGCTTTCATACTGGGACCATAGGTACCCTGTAGGGTTGAGTTTCATTTCATGGCATCGGGCCCCTGGGTCCATGCCTGGGGGGTGGGGCTGGAGGTTAAAAACTAGAACACTGTAAAAATAGATGTACTGCTGTGTAACTTTTACAAGGTGTCCATATCTTGACAACAACTTATCATAAAGCATTTATACTTCGTACACTTTAGGTTCCATGGCATCCGACCGGGTCGGAGTCAGGGGGGCGGGGCTAGAGGTCAAAATCTAGAACACCAATTTTTTTTTCTTTTTATTTCTTAATAGAAACAACTTAGGAAGATGGTTGGTCATTCATCTTTTGACTTTTTGACACTGTCTTGCGTGTCACGACGGTAAGGGTCGGTTGACCTACTTTCCATGGTTCAGTGATTTTGCCTTATATGTTGACACTCAATTAGTATATTTTCTTACTTCTTTCAGATTATGAGTGAGTACGACCAGGCCTTTGACCCCAATATACTTATAGGTCACTGTGACCTAATTTCACGGTTCAGTGATTTTGTCTTATATCTTGACACTCAATTAGTATATTTTCATACTTTTTTCAGATTATGAGTGAGTATGACCAGACCTTCGACCCCAATATACTTATAGGTCACTGTGACCTAATTTCACGGTTCAGTGATTTTGCCTTATATCTCGGTACTCAAATGGTTTATGAACAAACTTCTTTCAAAGTATGTTTGCTTATGACAAGATCTTTCACCCTGAAGTAGTCCTAGGTCACTGTGACCTAATTTCACGGTTCAGTGATTTTGCCTTATATCTTGACACTCAATTAGTATACACGTATTTTCATACTTTTTTCAGATTATGAGTGAGTATGACCAGACCTTTGACCCCAATATACTTATAGGTCACTGTGACCTAATTTCACGGTTCAGTGATTTTGCCTTATATCTCGGTACTCAAATGGTTTATGAACAAACTTCTTTCAAAGTATGTTTGCGTATGACAAGACCTTTGACCCTGAAGTAGTCCTAGGTCACTATGACCTAATTTCACAGTTCAGTGATTTTGCCTTTTATTTTATACTTTACAGTGAAAACCAATGTATATCAGAATTTGATAAAATTGGTATTTTCATTGATATGAAATTTCACTGATATCAAATCTCACTGATATCAAAAGTCACTAGTGACTGATATCAGCCTATATCTTCACTGTAGATTTTGGATTACTTCTGACGTTTCCATTTACTTGACGTCATTAAATGTGTCTCACTTCAGAAATTCAAACGCCTATAACTCCGTTATTTATGAACGAAAACATAAAGTGTTGGTATTCATTTTCTTAGTTAGAACGTAAGGAACAATGTGGTACCAAAATTATTTGTGTTTTCAAAAATTTTTGGTTTTTGCATTTTCACCGCCTGCCTTGTGAATTGGAAAATGCCCGTGTATTGTATAAAATAAAAAGAAAATTTGCTTTTTTTCGGTGAATACCAAATATATTTCATCTCGTGAGTTGAAAACATAAAAATTTTCACTCGTGCTGCGCACTCGTGAAAATTCTGATGTTTTCAACTCACTCGATGAAATATATTTGGTATTCACCTCAAAAAAGCAAATATCCTCTATATATCTTGACACTCAATTAGTATATTTTCATACTTTTTTCAGATTATGAGTGAGTATGACCAGATCTTTGACCCCAATATACTTATAGGTCACTGTGACCTAATTTCATGGTTCAGTGACTTTGTCTTATATCTCAGCACTCAAGTGGTTTATGAACAAATTTCGTTCACACTATGTTTGCGTATGACAAGACCTTTGACCCTAAAGTAGTCCTAGGTCAATATGACCTGATTTCACGGTTCAGTGATTTTCCTTTATATCTCGGCACTCAATTGGTATATGGACATACTGCTTTCACGATATGTATGAGTATGACAAGACCTTTGACCGTAAAGTATTCCTGGGTCACTGTGACTTAATTTCATGGTTCAGTGATTTTGCCTTATATCTCGACACTCAGTTGGTATTTTTTCATACTTCTTTCTGATTATGAATGAGTATGACCAGACCATTAACCCAAACATACTTATAGGTCACTATGACCTAATTTCATGGTTCAGTGATTTTGCTTTATATCTCAACACTAAATGGGTACATGATCATATTTCTTTCACATTATGAGTAAGTGTCACTAGACCTTTGACCCTGAAATACTTATAGGTCAGTGTGACCTTATTTCACGGTTCAGTGATTTTGCCTTGTGTCTTGGCACTCAGTTGATATATGAACACACTTCTTTCACAATATGAGTGAGACCTCTAAATCTTAGGTAGTTATAGTTAACTTCCATGGTTCAGTGATTTTGCCTTATTGCATCAAGGCAAAAAGATGTATGGGTTACTGGTCGGGTTTGGCCTTATGTTTGACAAAGGTCAAAAGCAGTCGAGCACGCTGTCCTGCGACAGCTCTTATTTTAAAATATATTACACATAGAATGTCATCATCTATAAAATAAATAGCAACGACCACGTATTGAAGTGTTTTCCTGCATATTTTTGGTGTTTTCCGGCGTTTTCCGGCACTTTCTGGCGTTTTTCGGCGTTTTCCGGTCATTAGGTGTTTACCGGTCTTTCTAGTAACCCTGCACAACTCCTCCCACAGTTTTATTTAGATTCTTTTCAAACTGTACAGATGTCCTGACCATGATTTGAAGACTTGCATGTGTCTTATCTGACATGACCATTGCTGTTTACTGGGACGCTAAACCACACATTAAACAAACACATCAATGTTACTCTCTATAGTACGAGTAATTAACGTATTAATGGTTAAAGTAAGTAAGAATAGAATGCTCAGGGTTTTTTTTCCAGCCATTGTTAATCAAAATTTATCTTACTAAAGTAACTTCTGTGTTTTGTTTCCTCAGCGTAAAGAAAACATAACATGTTCAAATATCTTTTTCATAAATTTCTTAAAATTACCAAGCCATGAATTTCACTATATAGGGTCGCTAGCGTTAACAAGAAAATCGCCGCCGAAATCTAGTTCCTAATTTTTAATGTATGAACTTTATGAAATGATACATTGATACAATGATAAATTGACCAGAGAGAAGTATTGTCAATTTGGCGTATCACCAGTAAACCATTCAGAGTTAAGATTCAGAGAAGATTAGATTCCAATACAGAATCTCTTGTGTAGACAGTTGTGTGTAACTTTGATAATCATAATCATATTGTACGTATGGTTTACCTTTCTAGTAATAAACATAATTAATTAATTAATCATTTACCTTTGTATATTTTCCACTTGTCTATCAATATTGATACCTGATTTGCACAATGATGCTTACATGTAAAATGGTGATTCTGGCAATTAATGAATTATTATTGATTAGCACATTATTTCCAACTCTGATAAGGCATTGTATGATGATTTTATGATGATTTTGGCTGCTTTACAAGAAATCTGCCTCTTGCACAAGGTTAGTAACAGTATCAATGCAAAAGTGCAGCGCTTGAACTTAATGCACTCCTTGGATTTTAGAGTGCCACTCTGTTTGAATAGGGTAGCTTACCATTCACATAGACATTTTCTATCCCCAATCCTGTGAACATGATATTTGACATTCTGTCCCTACAAGAATCTAACCCTAGCCCCCCCCCCCCTCGGACGTAAAACTGAATTAAAAAAAAATCTAACCCTAGATGACAGGTACCATGCATACCTCCTACCATGCCTACTATGCCGTTTCTTTGAAGCCGAACTGATTTTACAGTATCATCATGGTATGAAGATATGTATATGGTTACAGTATATATTTTTTTCAGAATATATACTGAACAAAAGTAAAAAGCTACATGAAAAACTACAGCCGTGTATGTGCGATAAATACATGTTTTAGTTTTGCATGAGCGTAGCATGGTCTCGATACCATGAAAGTTATTTGCCGCTATTTAGACACACGAACAGTTCCCATGAAGTCCTTTGCATAGTGATCTCAACCAGACAGTATAGGTGTACATCTTATGTCGCAGCTCATCGGTCTCGGTGGGATGAGCCTCCTTGTCAGAGGTGGCAAATAACTGCCCATGCATTATCGTAGAAAAGAACAAAAGAACATATGAGGACTAAAAATATTCATTAGGTCCGACATTTCTGGAAAGAAACACCAAAGCTGTTAATTGGCTTTCAATTGCACCAAAACTGTGGTTATTACGTCACTTATACGTTCACGAAAAAAAAAAAAACACTTTATTTTTGAATGTAAAATGAAACAAATTCGAAAAAAGGTACAAGTAGCCAAAGATCAGGAAAAGGCTCAATCAGAAAAAGATTCCCACTCCAAAATCCGAGATGGGGAAAAAACCAAACTAACACTCAGGTATTTATACCACGAAAACATATCGTAAGCCGAATTAGCAGCTATTTTCCCAATAAGTGGCCACTCAAGTTACCTTAACTAAAAATATAAAAACATATAAAAGGCGACAACAACACAAACATTTTAAACACCAAGACATAAAACAAAAAGAACCACCACAGAAGTATCGCCTTGGAACGATCAGTAACACAAAGTTCTCAAGGACAATAAATAGGCATAGACTTGTCTAGATCATCTTACTAACGCATTCAAAAAGAGTACACATCTAAAACACAACTGCATCTTAAAATATTTTATCCAGCACCTGTAGCGTACTGTCGTCCGTAGCGAACATTGTAGTGAAATACACGATGCCGGAAAAAAAAATCAGAACCAAAATGGTTTATCGGTGAAACGCCGAAAAATCCTTAAATTGCAAACATTTTTAGCTCGACTGCACGAAGTGCATAGAGCTATTGCAGTCACCCCGGTCGTCCACGTTCCCGTTCCCGTGTGCGTCCCCGTTCCCCGTTCCCGTGCGCGTCACACTTGCGTTAAAGTTTTCTAGAAGTCCATATCTTTACAACCACTCATCAGAAAGCATTCATACTTGGACCATAGATACCCTGTAGGGTTAGCTTTCATTCCATGGCATCGGGCCCCTGGGTCCAGGCCTGGGGGGTGGGGCTGGAGGTTAAAATCTAGAACACCTTAAAAAATAGCTATTATTGTGTTAAAGTTTTCTAGAAGTCCATATCTTGACAACCACTCATCTGAAAGCATTGATACTTGGGCCATTGACACCCTGT
This sequence comes from Rugalucina vietnamica, assembly GCA_964017185.1. NCBI lineage: Eukaryota > Metazoa > Mollusca > Bivalvia > Lucinida > Lucinidae > Rugalucina > Rugalucina vietnamica. Next base: position 41,365,876 of record OZ024883.1, on the reverse strand, counting down.
AGGGTCGGCTTTCATTCCATAGCATCAGGTCCCTGGGTCCATGCCAGGGGGAGGGGCTAGAGGTTAAAATCTAGAACACCATTAATAATAATGGCTTTTCTGTGATATTGTATTCTAGAAGTCTATATGTTGAAAAAATTTTATCAGAGGGCTTTCATACTGGGACCATAGGTACCCTGTAGGGTTGAGTTTCATTTCATGGCATCGGGCCCCTGGCTCCATGCCTGGGGGTGGGGCTGGAGGTTAAAAACTAGAACACTGTAAAAATAGATGTACTGCTGTGTAACTTTTACAAGGAGTCCATATCTTGACAACAACTTATCATAAAGCATTTATACTTCGTACACTTTAGGCTCCATGGCATCCGACCGGGTCGGAGTCAGGGGGGCGGGGCTAGAGGTCAAAATCTAGAACACCAATTTTTTTTCTTTTTATTTCTTAATAGAAACAGCTTAGGAAGATGGTTGGTCATTCATCTTTTGACTTTTTGACACTGTCTTGCGTGTCACGACGGTAAGGGTCGGTTGACCTACTTTCCATGGTTCAGTGATTTTGCCTTATATGTTGACACTCAATTAGTATATTTTCTTACTTCTTTCAGATTATGAGTGAGTACGACCAGGCCTTTGACCCCAATATACTTATAGGTCACTGTGACCTAATTTCACGGTTCAGTGATTTTGTCTTATATCTTGACACTCAATTAGTATATTTTCATACTTTTTTCAGATTATGAGTGAGTATGACCAGACCTTCGACCCCAATGTACTTATAGGTCACTGTGACCTAATTTCACGGTTCAGTGATTTTGCCTTATATCTCGGTACTCAAATGGTTTATGAACAAACTTCTTTCAAAGTATGTTTGCTTATGACAAGACCTTTCACCCTGAAGTAGTCCTAGGTCACTGTGACCTAATTTCACGGTTCAGTGATTTTGCCTTATATCTTGACACTCAATTAGTATACACGTATTTTCATACTTTTTTCAGATTATGAGTGAGTATGACCAGACCTTTGACCCCAATATACTTATAGGTCACTGTGACCTAATTTCACGGTTCAGTGATTTTGCCTTATATCTCGGTACTCAAATGGTTTATGAACAAACTTCTTTCAAAGTATGTTTGCGTATGACAAGACCTTTGACCCTGAAGTAGTCCTAGGTCACTATGACCTAATTTCACAGTTCAGTGATTTTGCCTTATATCTTGACACTCAATTAGTATATTTTCATACTTTTTTCAGATTATGAGTGAGTATGACCAGATCTTTGACCCCAATATACTTATAGGTCACTGTGACCTAATTTCATGGTTCAGTGACTTTGTCTTATATCTCAGCACTCAAGTGGTTTATGAACAAATTTCGTTCACACTATGTTTGCGTATGACAAGACCTTTGACCCTAAAGTAGTCCTAGGTCAATATGACCTGATTTCACGGTTCAGTGATTTTCCTTTATATCTCGGCACTCAATTGGTATATGGACATACTGCTTTCACGATATGTATGAGTATGACAAGACCTTTGACCGTAAAGTATTCCTGGGTCACTTGACTTAATTTCATGGTTCAGTGATTTTGCCTTATATCTCGACACTCAGTTGGTATTTTTTCATACTTCTTTCTGATTATGAATGAGTATGACCAGACCATTAACCCAAACATACTTATAGGTCACTATGACCTAATTTCATGGTTCAGTGATTTTGCTTTATATCTCAACACTAAATGGGTATATGATCATATTTCTTTCACATTATGAGTAAGTGTCACTAGACCTTTGACCCTGAAATACTTATAGGTCAGTGTGACCTTATTTCACGGTTCAGTGATTTTGCCTTGTGTCTTGGCACTCAGTTGATATATGAACACACTTCTTTCACAATATGAGTGAGACCTCTAAATCTTAGGTAGTTATAGTTAACTTCCATGGTTCAGTGATTTTGCCTTATTGCATCAAGGCAAAAAGATGTATGGGTTACTGGTCGGGTTTGGCCTTATGTTTGACAAAGGTCAAAAGCAGTCGAGCACGCTGTCCTGCGACAGCTCTTATTTTAAAATATATTACACATAGAATGTCATCATCTATAAAATAAATAGCAATGACCACGTATTGAAGTGTTTTCCTGCATATTTTTGGTGTTTTCCGGCGTTTTCCGGCACTTTCTGGCGTTTTTCGGCGTTTTCCGGTCATTAGGTGTTTACCGGTCTTTCTAGTAACCCTGCACAACTCCTCCCACAGTTTTATTTAGATTCTTTTCAAACTGTACAGATGTCCTGACCATGATTTGAAGACTTGCATGTGTCTTATCTGACATGACCATTGCTGTTTACTGGGACGCTAAACCATACAAAAACACATCAATGTTACTCTCTATAGTACGAGTAATTAACGTATTAATGGTTAAAGTAAGTAAGAATAGAATGCTCAGGTTTTTTTTTCCAGCCATTGTTAATCAAAATTTATCTTACTAAAGTAACTTCTGTGTTTTGTTTCCTCAGCGTAAAGAAAACATAACATGTTCAAATATCTTTTTCATAAATTTCTTAAAATTACCAAGCCATGAATTTCACTATATAGGGTCGCTAGCGTTAACAAGAAAATCGCCGCCGAAATCTAGTTCCTAATTTTTAATGTATGAACTTTATGAAATGATACATTGATACAATGATAAATTGACCAGAGAGAAGTATTGTCAATTTGGCGTATCACCAGTAAACCATTCAGAGTTAAGATTCAGAGAAGATTAGATTCCAATACAGAATCTCTTGTGTAGACAGTTGTGTGTAACTTTGATAATCATAATCATATTGTACGTATGGTTTACCTTTCTAGTAATAAACATAATTAATTAATTAATCATTTACCTTTGTATATTTTCCACTTGTCTATCAATATTGATACCTGATTTGCACAATGATGCTTACATGTAAAATGGTGATTCTGGCAATTAATGAATTATTATTGATTAGCACATTATTTCCAACTCTGATAAGGCATTGTATGATGATTTTATGATGATTTTGGCTGCTTTACAAGAAATCTGCCTCTTGCACAAGGTTAGTAACAGTATCAATGCAAAAGTGCAGCGCTTGAACTTAATGCACTCCTTGGATTTTAGAGTGCCACTCTGTTTGAATAGGGTAGCTTACCATTCACATAGACATTTTCTATCCCCAATCCTGTGAACATGATATTTGACATTCTGTCCCTACAAGAATCTAACCCTAGCCCCCCCCCCCTCGGACGTAAAACTGAATTAAAAAAAAAATCTAACCCTAGATGACAGGTACCATGCATACCTCCTACCATGCCTACTATGCCGTTTCTTTGAAGCCGAACTGATTTTACAGTATCATCATGGTATGAAGATATGTATATGGTTACAGTATATATTTTTTTCAGAATATATACTGAACAAAAGTAAAAAGCTACATGAAAAACTACAGCCGTGTATGTGCGATAAATACATGTTTTAGTTTTGCATGAGCGTAGCATGGTCTCGATACCATGAAAGTTATTTGCCGCTATTTAGACACACGAACAGTTCCCATGAAGTCCTTTGCATAGTGATCTCAACCAGACAGTATAGGTGTACATCTTATGTCGCAGCTCATCGGTCTCGGTGGGATGAGCCTCCTTGTCAGAGGTGGCAAATAACTGCCCATGCATTATCGTAGAAAAGAACAAAAGAACATATGAGGACTAAAAATATTCATTAGGTCCGACATTTCTGGAAAGAAACACCAAAGCTGTTAATTGGCTTTCAATTGCACCAAAACTGTGGTTATTACGTCACTTATACGTTCACGAAAAAAAAACACTTTATTTTTGAATGTAAAATGAAACAAATTCGAAAAAAGGTACAAGTAGCCAAAGATCAGGAAAAGGCTCAATCAGAAAAAGATTCCCACACCAAAAACCGAGATGGGGAAAAAACCAAACTAACACTCAGGTATTTATACCACGAAAACATATCGTAAGCCGAATTAGCAGCTATTTTCCCAATAAGTAGCCACTCAAGTTACCTTAACTAAAAATATAAAAACATATAAAAGGCGACAACAACACAAACATTTTAAACACCAAGACATAAAACAAAAAGAACCACCACAGAAGTATCGCCTTGGAACGATCAGTAACACAAAGTTCTCAAGGACAATAAATAGGCATAGACTTGTCTAGATCATCTTACTAACGCATTCAAAAAGAGTACACATCTAAAACACAACTGCATCTTAAAATATTTTATCCAGCACCTGTAGCGTACTGTCGTCCGTAGCGAACATTGTAGTGAAATACACGATGCCGGAAAAAAAAAATCAGAACCAAAATGGTTTATCGGTGAAACGCCGAAAAATCCTTAAATTGCAAACATTTTTTTAAAAATATATTACACATAGAATGTCATCATCTATAATATAAACAGCAATGACCATGTATTGAAGTGTTTTCCTGCATATTTTTGGTGTTTTCCGGCGTTTTCCGGTCTTTCTAGTAACCCTGCACAACTCCTCCCACAGTTTTATTCAGATTCTTTTCAAACTGTACAGATGTCCTGACCATGATTTGAAGACTTGCATGTGTCTTATCTGACATGACCATTGCTGTTTACTGGGACGCTAAACCATACAAAAACACATCAATGCTACTCTCTATAGTACGAGTAATTAACGTATTAATGGTTAAAGTAAGTAAGAATAGAATGCTCAGGGTTTTTTTTTCCAGCCATTGTTAATCAAAATTTATCTAATTACTAAAGTATCTTCTGTGTTTTGTTTCCTCAGCGCAAAGAAAACATAACATATTTTGTTCAAATATCTTTTTCATAAATTTCATAAAATTACCAAGCCATGAATTTCACTATATAGGGTCGCTAGCGTTAACAAGAAAATCGCCGCCGAAATCTAGTTCCTAATTTTTAATGTATGAACTTTATTAAATGATACATTGATACAATGATAAATTGACCAGAGAGAAGTATTGTCAATTTGGCGTATCACCAGTAAACCATTCTGAGTTAAGATTCAGAGAAGATTAGATTCCAATACAGAATCTCTTGTGTAGACAGTTGTGTGTAACTTTGATAATCATAATCATATTGTACGTATGGTTTACCTTTCTAGTAATAAACATAATTAATTAATTAATTATTTACCTTTGTATATTTTCCACTTGTCTATCAATATTGATACCTGATTTGCATAATGATGCTTACATGTAAAATGGTGATTCTGGCAATTAATGAATTATTATTGATTAGCACATTATTTCCAACTCTGATAAGGCATTGTATGATGATTTTATGATGATTTTGGCTGCTTTACAAGAAATCTGCCTCTTGCACAAGGTTAGTAACAGTATCAATGCAAAAGTGCAGCGCTTGAACTTAATGCACTCCTTGGATTTTAGAGCGCCACTCTGTTTGAATAGGGTAGCTTACCATTCACATCCCAATCCTGTGAACATGATATTTGACATTCTGTCCCTACAAGAATCTAACCCTAGCCCCCCTCCCCCCTCGGACGTAAAACTGAATTAAAAAAAATCTAACCCTAGATGACAGGTACCATGCATACCTCCTACCATGCCTACTATGCCGTTTCTTTGAAGCTGAACTGATTTTACAGTATCATCATGGTATGAAAATATGTATATGGTTACAGTATATATTTTTTTTCAGAATATATACTGAACAAAAGTAAAAAGCTACATGAAAAACTACAGCCGTGTATGTGCAGTATTTGCACCCAGGTGCAAAATACACCCGGGTGCAAATCTGCTCTTGGGTGCGAATTTGCACCTCTTTGTGCAGCGTTCATATGCAGCGAAATTATGTCCATATTTGCCTGGATTTGTCATTAATTTTTGATTAAGAAAGGCTCTTAATAAGCCTTTGTAGGGGTCAGTTGCTGTAGAATAAAAAAAAAGATAAATAAAATATATCAAAAATAAAATAAAATATAAATAAATTTAAAACTAAGCTGCAGTGTTAAGCACAAGAACGGGGAACAAGAGTTTAAAATCGGGGAGGAAAATACTTAAAGCCCATGCACTGTGTTTTTCTTACTTTCGTATTGAATATATAGATCAACTAATACATGATGTGCTTCTTACCTAGTCAGTTCAAAATGAATATACGGATCAAACATGATTTTCCATTCATTAACATTCGCTAGGTCCCGAGGGTTAGATTCTTGTAGGGACAGAATGTCAAATATCATGTTCACAGGATTGGGATGTGAATGGTGCAGAAACGAAAGAAATATGATGCATTATATTTTACAGCCTCATCACATTTTCATACGCGTTTATGCTCGTTCCGGCCGGACTTCAGTTTCTCATTACTAGTACGTGCTTTGCGTGGCGCCCGGTAAGGAGCATAAGTAAAAGCCATTTATTAACAGCACATGCGTGCGTGAATTGCAGTATTAATGCATGGCTTTCTCTTCAGTCTATTCTTCACTTCGGCAACAAATCAAAACAACACATTTGATGCAATGTGGCGCACTTTATTGTGAAGTGAACAGTGAACATGAGAAAGTGACAGCACTGACGGATTGTTTGTTACGTAAAATAAATATGCGGTTTTATGCGCTTGAAGGATAGAAAAACCAAATTAAGTGTGACGAGCTTAAGTATCGGACAATCGCTGGGTCACTTTCAGAGGTCTACTGTGGATGATCTCGACCCCCGTACAGCAGACCCGCCGCCCAGCAAAAACATACCTCAACCAGCCCTTATTTTTTGCTAGCGTTTCGGTTAAAAAAGCTGTAGATTACGAGCCTTGCAATATTCCTAGAGGGAAGGTGGCAATCTAACACCTTAAGATCATCATATCTATACAAATTTTGGTACAAAGCTGTTCACTTCGAGAGAGTGCCCTAGAAACTGAACTTCAAAATCACAGTAAACCGCTTACTCACTGAATCGCCCGTGCATAACCTCCAGTATACTACAGCGAATTAGTCGCGCTCTCGTGTCGCCTAGACAATTATTTCGATCTATTCGATGAAACGATCGAAATATTTAGTCTATTCTTCACTTCGGCAACAAATCAAAACAACACATTTGATGCAATGTGGCGCACTTTAGAATGATACAAAGGATAGACGCGTGTAAAGTACCAAAATTTGTATAGATTCAAACCAATTTTTAAATTAACAGTATATGATTCGAACGAAACGAAACTCTATATACAATCTTCTAACCACAAAAGCATACATATTTGGCCTACTTGTCAATGATTCAAACCTTACAAACATACTTTCTTCAGCTTTAAGCTCCAACCATTAACATTGCTCATCATAACCACAAACTTTAAGGCAATTCAGACGCAAATAGTTTGCAAACACAAGCTTGTGCATTATCCCACTACATGTATTTGACATTGCAAAACGAGTATCAATGTTTTCCGGCAATTAGATTAGCGCAAAAAAGGTGCGTTTTAGAAAAATACAATATGAATCTTTCCGTACTTTGGCTTAGATAGACCATTTCCTACATGACAAATTTAATTTTGAGTTTAAAATCTAACTATTAATTTGAAACAAATCTCAATATTTTACTATAAACATTTAGCTCGTTTAAGAGAACCAATCTTAACAAAGTCTAAACACATCGAGCTGCCTTAGCATACCGACAGCTCACGATTTCACTATATAATTGTCAATCGTTCTATCAACGCTGTTGCTCCCGAATTCTGTCCATTTGAAAAACAAGTTTCACTCGTTCTGCTCTTACGCCATTTCTGCGAATAACATTCTGAAAACATACATAATGAAAAACATAGTGTTACGCAAAGAGAATAACCAATATGTTACTCAAACGCTTCTGTTTAAAATAGTTTACTATGAATGTGACTGATCAATGAAATCCGATATCAACATTCATTTTTTTTTTTAATTCGAAGCACCCTGGTGCTTACTGCGATACGACAACACTTCTGCTACCTTTGAATAGTATTTGCTCCAATTATCAAAACAATATTCTGTTATAATTCAAGATAATGCTCTTTTGTTTTACACATATATTTTTGTTTCCGTAGCCTCTACATTTCTATTGCTATAACGAATACGACTTTTCTCTCTTTCATCTTATTTCTCGCCATTTTATGTGTAGTGTATCTTACATAACGTACTTGTATAAAACAAACCTAACCCATCTGTTATCCTCATGTTAAACTATTTTGCAGTGTGTGATTCGTTTTAAATTTACATTGACTCGCTTCTTACCCGTTTACCGAATTAACTTCGGTTAATGGTGTAGCCATAACAAGAGTTTTAATTCTAATGTGCTGATTCCATGGCAGCACAAGTTGGCTTAAATTCCGTCTTTCTATCATTCTAACTCTACTAAATTGTTATCAATAACGCATATCTTGATGCTCGTACTGCTGCAACTGTGCAACCATTTGCATCGTTTCTGACATTTTAACATCACTCTTATCCGAAACTGTCCATTAAATTGTTTAATTTAAATACCTCCAGTGTGTATTACGGGCTCTGATCATTACTTACTGACACATCAAATATTCAAGTTCTGCCACATCCGGGGCTTTTATTTTCAGACACTCCGGGCTTTGATTTTTAGCAACATCCGAGATTTACATTTCAGCCACTTCCGGGGCTCACGTTTCAGCCACTTCCGGGGCTCACAATTTAGCTGCATCAGAGCTTTGATTTTCAGCCACATCTGAAGCTTAACTATTCAACCACATCCGAGGCTCTCATTTCAGCCATTCCCTATGCTCACGTTTCAGCCACTTCCGGGGCTCACAATTTAACCGCATCCGAGCTTTTATTTTCAGCCACATATGAAGCTTTACTTTTCAGCCATATCCGAGGCTCTCATTTCAGCCACATCCGGGGCTCATATTTCAGCCACATACCTGCCTTACATTTTAATATTCATACGAGACTCATAATTTCAGTTTCCATCGGTGTTCATATTTACCTGCATGATATTCCAGTACATATATTACTCTGCTTTTCTAGTCTGATCCAGTGCCCATATGCGGGCTCAAAGTTTGGCCACAGCCATGACTCACAATTTAATACTCGTACGAGGCATATATTTCCAGTTTACGTCAATACTCATTTTTACCTGTATAATATTCCGGTCTCATTTATTACTCTGATTTTCTAACCTGATCCGTTGTCCGCATCCGGGTTCAAATTTTACCCACAGCCGGGGCTCAAACTGAATTAATACTCATACGAGTCTCATATTTCCAGTTTCCATCGGTACTTGTATTTAACTGCATGATACTCCAGTCTCATTATATGATTTAGTAACCTGATCCGGTGCTAATAATTCTCCAAGGATGGTTCCAACCACATCCGTGGCTTACATTTTCAATGGATCTCGATGCTCACATTTCAGCCATGCTTTAAGTCTCATACGGAGTTCACATGTCTATCCTCGAACAGTACTTACGTTTACCTGATAATAAGCACATAATGCCCATGTCACTCGGGGCTGTGAATTACTTGCCTAACAAGGAATGGACATTATGCTATTGATGAATACCTATGAAGGTTCTTGTATATTTAATTTATATGTCTAATTTCAAAATTCATCAATTGCTCTGTTATATATATGTATCATATTCCTTGTGTCATATTCCAATTGCGTTCATGCTGCAGAGTCCCAGTCTCATCAGGGAAAAACTAACCACATACAAGACTCATATTATACTATTATATCACTTACCAGTCTTAATAACGTGTATCTTCCAGAGCTGATATTTAAATAAAGCACGCATAACTGTTTTATCCGTTTTCTGTATATATGATTTAAACATGTACGTACAGCATATATAATCATTTCATTTCTCGTAGTCTTACAAGTACATGTACCTTGTCAGTTTACTATATACACTACGCTATTTCCGTCTTTAGATCTTATTAACAACTTTCGATTGTCCGTTTCTTTGCATTAATAAACTTTGGTACGATACTATTACATGTTTGCACTGACGATCTGCAAAAATATCCGGACCTTTAAACAACCGCCTTTGCAACTAGATTTAAAATGTTTCATTGCTGTACAAATAATTGTTTCTAGCCAATTTAGAAACTTTGATATTGCTTCCTTTTTTTTTTTGAATGTACTGATCTACGAAATATATTAATCTGACTTTTACAAACCTGTTTTTCGGTATAATCAGAACCTCTAGACTGACACTTTGTTTTCCTTATGTTTCGAGACTTTACCTGCATAACAACCGCTTAAACTGGCGTGGATTCAAGCCACATGTCTGTTTAATTACCTTTCACGAAGTTAATTCTGTTTGAAACTTTTGACCATTTCCGTGCATCTCAGCTTAACGTCTAACGATTACCTCCAGTAAAACAAACCGTTGCAGTTGTTAAAGTAAACATTACCTTTTTCAAAAACTGTTGTGTTTTATGCATAACGGTTAAGGCTACAGTACTATTGACATACAAATGTACAAAATGTAAAACAATGTACATACCGTATCTAAAGTGACATTCTACTTACACGTACAATGCACATACCGTCGTTAAATGACATTCTACTTGCATGTACAATATGTGTATTCTCTCTGACTTGCCAATCCAGTGTTTGATACTGTATTACGTGTTTGTGATAACCATCTCCGTAAACATTTTGAAAAGAAAAATCTCCTAAAAATACTTATCTTGCTGATATCCACGTAAGCATGTTATCACCATGAACCACTCCCCGGAACATTGAGCATTGTGCTTTCAGAACATAACCCAAGTCATACAGTACACTGCATCATGCTGAAACATAAACGCAATTAATAATCGAAAGTTTCTAACTTTTCACGCAAAACTTTCCTGCGATTTTGTTGCGTGTTACTATATTGACGTACACGCTTATGGTAAAACAAAAATGCACGTTACTATGTTTCTGATGCTAACTGCCAAGTCGTAATGTTTCATAACGTATATCGTTTTACTGTTTTCTATGCCAAATACGAATAATAAAAGACATGACAAGAATATCATACTACTAGAAAACTGTTTCGTGAACTACTGAGGTATACTTACATGTTTATATGTTCAACCAAAAAAATAATACATCCTGTAGTCAGTTTTCGTGAGTTCGTTATTCATACCTGGATATCGAAGCTATGTGTACAATTTTTAAAGACATGAGCACATCATGATTAGTTCTTGTCCCTCATGTGTCAAATATGATGATCTATGCTCGTCAACATTATAAAGCAATACTCATTAAACTTTCTCACTAATTAACGGATTACACTCTAATAAGAATGTTGCTTATATGCGCAATATAAATAAAACAACATGTAGATACTCATCTTATTATACAAGAAATCTGTCTCATCATAACTGCCGAAATTGACATGGCTGTGCCTTTACCAGCGTCCCATTGCCCAAAACGACTTTACATTGTCGCTACCAACATATAGTCAGCTATCCATTCCATGAAAAAAATCTTCAAATGGCAAAATGGGGTAGAAGCTGGCATCCATGCTAAATATGTTCCTAGACAGATTCTATAACAGATAGGGGTGGATGCCAAGTCTGTAAATGACCCTGGGTCTTGGAATTAGGTCAAAGGTCAACTAGGTGCAAAACAGCAAAAAAATGTACAAAAACTCCATTCAGTGTAATAACCTGCCTATATTTTCCTTTAAAGTTTGCCGAAACTACCCAGTATACACTTGTTATACATGTGACATTTACATTATAATTGAAAAGAGCATTAAGCATATGCCCTTGCAAGGTTAAAGGTCATGTAAGTGCAAAATTCTTAAGAAAATGTAAGTAAAATCAGTGCTGAGTTTCATATAATATACAAGCTGTCAAATGATGTGAAAACATTAAAATATGTTCATAAATAGTTTAGAAGTATTGCAATGTGATATTTTATGTCATACAAGGCCAAGATTTAAAGGTCATTAAGTGCACAGGAAGGGCAAAATTTGTAAATTAGGTTTTGTTCAGCGATCAGTGTATCCATCGCCTCATATTTGGTTTTGTTTGGTCTGGTTCGTTGTATAACCTCCATGTTAACGTTTAAGACGAAGTAGAGAAATTTCTGCAAAGTTTAGTGTGCAGCTGCAAAGTTTAGTGTGCAGCCCCCCCCCCCCACAACCTAACAACATCAACAATGGAAAAGTTGTACAAACTAACAGTGGTACTGCATTGATGGACAGTTCTGCAAAGGGTTACCGCGTGAGAATTTGGGCTCGCTCTAGGCCATTCGGGCCATGAAAAATAAGAGAATTGCTTGTACATACCGGCAAAGCTTATCACTACTGACTGATCATCTGATTACTGGTTAACCGTTCAGAAGGTCTGAACCTTTCTGGGGAAAGTTTTTCAAGTCAAGTCAAACCATCGGTGCATATAAAAAGGTACAAGTGGGCAAAGATCAGGAAAAGGCGCAATCAGAAAAAGATTCCCACTAAAAAACCAAGGTGGGAAGAAACTAAATTAACAATCAGGGCCTAGAATTACAATCCTTCCTTAATGTAAGACCTTAGTTAAGGTGACGTATTTCGGCACTCAAAAAGATGCATCTAAAATATACTCATATCAAACATATCAGTTTTATCAAGCCAGTGACATTTATTATAATTTTACACACTTGTACATTTTCGTGAAAGCAGTTATTGATTTTAACGGTAAAATATCGCGTCAAAATTTGTCACCTTAACCAAGGTGGGCCTTAACTTTAAGGAAGCATTGTAATTCTGTGCCCAGGTACTTATACCATGAAAACATATCGTTAGCCGAATATCGATACATCAGTGCATATAAGCCTTAGTCGTTTACTTTGGTGGTTATTTTGTCGAGCACATTTTGGATATCATGATGTCTCTGTGTAGGCGTAAAGGAGCATAGAATCTGTAAAACCGAAAGAAAGTGCATATAGTTCCAAGCCAGAGTAAATGGACCATCACCAATTTCTTCAACACTGACTTGCTCATATTTCACTCGAGAGACGAACGACCATGTTGGGCTTAAGTCCCATGAAAGGAGGAAACTTCACAACATGAGCATAGCTGCTGACTGGAGAGCAAAACCACAAATCAAACAGATCGGTCCTGAAAACTTCCCATACGGTCGACTGAAAGCCAAAAACAAAAATATTTTATATGTGAAGACACCATGATAATAATGTCTGTCCACATCTACAGCCACTGGTTGCTGCTACAAGATGATACCGATAGAAAAACATCTCCATACTGAAGGAAATATTCCAAACTTTAAAGTTGTTGAGTACCAGACTGTGGAAACAATTTCTTGAAGCACTGATGGATATCAAATTTCAGGGGTACATCCAAGCAATGTTCCACAATACAGTCCTGATTTGTTTTTGTTTGTTTTGTTTTGTTTTAGCCGTTTCTTTGTCAGCCAATATGTGCAACAATGCTGATTTTTCCGTTTTGTTTTCAATTGAAAGGGAAGAAGAATGATGCAATATTTAGTGCAACGGACAAGGCTTTTGACATTTACTCTTGTGTAATGCATGACTGTAACGTCTTTTTGCATTTCGTAGGTATTCCAACTATTCTGATTCCATTTATTGTCATACAGAAACATTTTAGATTTTTACCATTTCTGGTAAAGTTAGGAAAGATAGAAGTCCGAACTCAATTGTGACGGTGGCCCTACGGCCACAACTCATTTAACTCAATTTTGACGGTGACCCTACGGCCACAACCCATTTCGAACCCACCCATTTTTGTACACAGGTACCAGATGATGGAAATCCTACCTTCAACCTCCCACACCAACCCTGTTGTACCCCACCTATCTCTAAATTTACCCATTACATAAAAGGGATTAGCATTTTTTCACTTTTTATACATTTGGTGTCCAACATAAAATGTCCCAGCTGATCAGAATCAGAATAGTTTACTAGTGAAACGTCAAACTGACAATACCACACCAGGATGGTAGTTGGATAGGAGCGCATCAATGTCAAAAGCAGATTTGTAGAATTTTAAAAAGAGATTCGTGGACAATTCTAAAATAGAAGCGGAATATATTATGTAAAGGTAAAAGAAGGCAACGATCAGGTAAAGGCGCAACCAGGAGGAGATTCCCACTCCAAAAACTGAGGTGGGAAAAAACTAAATTAACAATCAGGTACTTATGAAAACATATCGTAAGCCGAATGAGCAGCTATTTTCCCAATAGGTGGCCACTCAGTTGCCTAAATTTAACTTAAAATATGTAAACATACATAAGGTGCATACAGCACGAATATTCAATGCCATGACAATCATTTTAAGTAAAATCACACTTGTACTGCCTTACCGTGTTGAAGAGTGTTGGTTCAGCAGGCAAGAGGACGTGGTTTGAGCCTTATGATTAACCAGTAACATTGTTAAACACATTACACTATCCCAACCCATCCTTCCTAACCCTACCCTAATCTACTCCAGGGGTGTGTGATAGCCTAGATGTAGAGCAACAGGTCCTGGATTTAAAGCATATCTTCTCAATGTATTGTCATTAAGCAAGACACTAAGCTCCTCATATTCCTAGTTAATAATCATAAAATGTTGCCTCTATCATAACATGGCTGAAAAATATTGATTGGAACATCAAGCCATGACCAAACCAAACCGAACTTACAACATTTCCACACTATTACCGTTTGCCCTACCTACTATAACCACTGTCTAATCTCACTGTACCGGCCTCTACTATAGTATCTACACATACGCAACAGTTTGAAACGCCACACCATGTGACTTCCTTATCACATGCCACCCATACCTTGCTCTATCCTACCCTACCCAATCTCACCCTATTCTACCATATGTCTGCATGCATACTATATCCATACCTTTGAAATATTCAGGCGAAAAAATGTTGGAAACAGTTATATGAATTTGCAGCACCGTGTTTATAGACAATGCTTAAATGCAAATTGCTATTGGTCAGTAAATAATGGATGTAAAATTCTTAAATTAAATTAAATAGATAAATTCTCCTATTTTAAATGTAGACGGCCATCAACTGTTTACACAAATACACTAAAAGTACCTGGTTTTCCATAGCCATCTAGGATTTTGGCAGCCATATTGATTTATTTTCTCTTGTTGCATATTGTTAAATATCTAGGCTTTATATACCTACTTTAAATGCCATCCTATAATACACATATATGTAAGAATTTCTATCAAAACCCCTTTAGGTCGTCCATCTTGAATTTTGGCAGCCATCTTGAATTTGGTGGCCATCTTGAATTGCTCAATGATTTTATATCAGGATACTCATATGTAGTTATGTCTGTGGAAATATATTCTGTAGATGATATTACACAGTCATCTAGGCTTCATGCCGAAATGTATTAAAGTAACTCAATTTTTTTGCAAATGTGTAATAACGTAAATTATATATGTAATTTGCAACATTTGAGACTGAACTATCTACTCAATGATGCCTCTTATGTGTTTGTTTTTATAAATGAAAAGCAATTCAACCCTGAAATGCTTTTGGGCCAGGATTTTTGAACATTCTAATAAAACATTGGCATATTTCACTGAAAAAATCCTAAATTGCACTTACTGACCTTTTGACTGCCTGTACTTTGGTTCAGACAAACACGCTTGATCATCTGACATATTCAAACCTTCAATGTACTATTTAATTGTTAATAAACCAAATTTTAGCATTTAAACCACTTCCTTTGGCCTTGATTTTACTTGTATTTTAAGCTGGGGTACGTTTTCTTAATTTTTGCACTCGTTGAACTTTGACCTAGTTTCTGACCTTAAAAGGCAAATCTAGACTTGGCATCCACCCCTATGACTTCAGGCATGCATCAATTAATATGTTTATAACATCAAATTGCTTCTACTCAATTTTGCCATTTAAAATGAAAATAAGCCTCAAATGTATGAATGGATGGCTGCCTAATAAGCGCATGGCATTCTCGTGTTCTCCAGTTGCATCTTCGCTGCAAACAAAATGTTAACAGTATATGCGGTTTATATTGTATATATACATGATACGAACTGTTCAATAATATGTCGTAAATTATTATTACTTTTTTAAAACGGTTACGTATTTAGGTCAGTATATAATGCTGTTCATCGTTTATGTCCTTTTTAAATAATGTACCTGCTGCTACAATTAACTATAGCCGTATGCTAAATAAAAGCGTCGTGTTCTTTCTTACCTCGTATTGCATGTAAAGCATGTGCGAGTAATAAAAAGCCGATCTTGATTTTTCTGTTGATTGCCTGAAAACTACACATTTAAGCAAATACTGCAAATAAGTCATTAAATGGCGCGGTAACTTATGCCATCATGAATTTAACAACCCCATGTGCATTTAACGTGTCATCTTACAAACTAATGTCAAGAAGCTATCACTTTGTAAATTATTTAGTTGATTCCAAGACAACACTTCTAAATTGATACATTTACATAAACGAAGCGACAGAGATTTGAATAATAGAATAAAATACCGTCCGGTAAAAACTTATCTTTTCTCCGTGAAATTTGTCTCACCGCCGCTCCATTCAAGCTTCGTCATGTCTCGAGCTCCATATGTTCATCGAACGAAAACGTCAGTGTAAATGTAAAAATCTCGCCGCGGTACAAAGCTGTTCACTTCGAGAGAGTGCCCTAGAAACTGAACTTAAAAATCACAGTAAACCGCTTACTCACTGAATCGCCCGTGCATAACCTCCAGTATACTACAGCGAATTAGTCGCGCTCTCGTGTCGCCTAGACAATTATTTCGATCTATTCGATGAAACGATCGAAATATTTATTAATAAACGACTGATAATATCGTGTGACACATGTATTTAAGCAATATTTAGCTTCAGTCAGTGCCTACGATGCATTTTTATTCCACTAACAGGTTGTGCCTTTACAATGGTACACGTGTATTAATCGTAAATACAAATTTTATTTATAGTCGGAAATTTCAACAAATAAACATTAATAATAATAACAATAATAATAAAAGTAATAATACAATATAGTCTTTATTTTGAGAGGGTAACAAATTTAGTTACAAAACTAATCTTCCATGAGGCCCTCTAATTAATATATACATGTACATGAAACATACACAATCTATATATCAAGCAAAAAACATTTCAAAATGATGAAGGAAGCATGCACCCTAAAATCAGTTAGAGCTGTACTGACATAAACTGAATGCTGCACACCTCAAAATTATAATGATCCTTATTAACACAGATAAACACACATACACCAATAGAGAGAGAAAAAAAACCGTAATCCTATATTTACATATGAAGTTAAGAATTGAAAAGCTGAGGTCCTTTCAACCACTTGATGAAAGCTAAGTGGAATTTTGAGTGCTATCAAGTGATTTCAAACTTGATGGTAGGTTATTCCAAATGATGGGTCCAGAGTATGCTAAACTCTTGTTTAAAAATTTCTTTGTGAGGCCTTGGAGTCACAAATGAACTTTCTGATAATGATCTTAGAGCAGGCAAATTTTTATTAGGTATCCTTTCATGAAATAATTCGTTGATATAGAGTGGGCATTCATTTTTAGAGACCTTGTTATTTTTAAATGGCCGTTTCACCGTTACGCCCCGGCATACAAAGTGCAAACATCTCTCATTTGAGGCGGCCCCCGTGGCCGAGTGGTTAAGGTCGCTGACTTCAGTGCTCTTGATCATTCGATCATCTCACCGATGTGGGTTCGCGCCTCGCACGGGGCACGAATTCATATGTGAGACAAGCCATGTTCTGCTTGCGGGTGTGTCAGGTGGTTTTTCCCCCGGGTACTCCGGTTTTCGCCCCACCTACCGATTGATTCGTCTCGATATGAGTGAAAAAGCTTGAAAAGGACGTAAAACTGATCCAAAAAAAATCTCTCATTTGAATCAGAAAAGACTGCTCTTTGAGATAGACTATGTCTGCAAATTCCCTAGAGTTGGGGTCGGGCAGGACCTTTTTCAGCCAGAAGTCTATATAATATATGGTTTGAGACTTAAGTTCAATAAAATATGGAACATATGAAATAAGATGCACGGTTGCATACGAATAATTTATTGAACACGTGCAGAAACGATGCACGGTTGCATACGAATGAAATAAACACAAGTTACATTTTACAAAGTTCATACTTCGCTAATCTAATTACAAAAGACATTGCACCGGGTGCAGAATACGACAAGATTATTGGGATCATGCATCCAAGCACCCAAGAAACGCTACATGCTTCAAACAAAGCTAACCACGAAGGTGCTAATTAACGTATGCTAATACATGTAGGGTAACGACCAATAAGACCATTATTGTGGTGGGTTTTGAAGACATAGACTCTCATCGATTTTGTTCTGTAGCATTTGTGGTGAAAACTGAAGATTGTGGTGGGTTTTGAAGACATAGACTCTCATCGATCTTGTTCTGTAGCATTTGTGGTGAAAACTGAAGTTTGTGGTGGGTTTTGAAGACATAGACTCTCCTCGATTTTGTTCTGTAGCATTTGTGGTGAAAACTGCTGAAGATTGTGGTGGGGTTTGAAGACATAGACTCTCATCGATTTTGTTCTGTAGCATTTGTGGTGAAAACTGAAGATTGTGGTATGTTTTGTTTTGAAGGCATAGACTCTCATTGATTTTGTTCTGTGGCGTTTGTGGTGAAAATTGAAGATTGTGAAGGGTTTTGAAGACATAGACTCTCATTGATTTTCTTCTGTTGCATTTGTGGTGAAAACTGAAGATTGTGGTGGGTTTTGAAGACATAGACTCTCATTGATTTTGTTCTGTAGCATTTGTGGTGAAAACTGAAGATTGTGGTGGGTTTTAGACAAAGACTCTCATCGATTTGGTTCTGTAGCATTTGTGGTGAAAACTGAAGATTGTGGTGGGTTTTAGACATAGACTCTCATCTATTTGGTTCTGTAGCATTTGTGGTGAAAACTGAAGATTGTGGTGGGTTTTGAAGACAAAGACTCACATTGATTTTGTTCTGTAGCATTTGTGGTGAAAACTGAAGATTGTGGTGGGTTTTGAAGACATAGACTCTCATCGATCTGTTTTGTAGCATTTGTGGTGAAAACTGAAGATTGTGGTGGGTTTTGAAGACATAGACTCACATTGATTTTGTTCTGTAGCATTTGTGGTGAAAACTGAAGATTGTGGTGGGTTTTGAAGACATAGATCCTCATTGATTTTGTCATGTAGCATTTGTGGCGAAAACTGAAAATTGTGGTGGGTTTTGAAGACATAGATCCTCATTAATTTTGTTATGTAGCATTTGTGGTGAAAACTGAAGATTGTGGTGGGTTATGAAGACATAGACCCTCATTGATTTTGTCATGTAGCATTTGTGGTGAAAACTGAAGATTGCAGTGGGTTTTGAAGATACAGACTCTCATAAATCTGGTTCTGT
The DNA here is from genome assembly GCA_964017185.1 of Rugalucina vietnamica. Taxonomy (NCBI): domain Eukaryota; kingdom Metazoa; phylum Mollusca; class Bivalvia; order Lucinida; family Lucinidae; genus Rugalucina; species Rugalucina vietnamica. Next base: position 41,346,499 of record OZ024883.1, on the reverse strand, counting down.
AGCATTTGTGGTGAAAACTGACGATTGTGGTGGGCTTTGAAGACATAGACTCTCATCGATTTTGTTATGTAGCATTTGTGGTGAAAACTGAAAATTGTGGTGGGTTTTGAAGACATCGATCCTCATAGATTTTGTTTTGTAGCAATTGTGGTGAAAACTGAAGATTGTGGTGGGTTTTAGACATAAACTCTCATCGATCTGGTTCTGTAGCATTTGTGGTGAAAACAGAAGATTGTGGTGGGTTTTGAAGACATAGACCCTCATTGATTTTGTTCTGTAGCATTTGTGGTGAAAATTGTTTATTGTGGTGCGTTTTGGAGATATAGACTCTCATCGATCTGGTTCTGTAGCATTTGTGGTAAAAACTGAAGAATGTGGTGAGTTTTGAAGACATAGACTCTTATTGATTTTGTTCTGTAGCATTTGTGGTGAAAACTGAAGATTGTGGTGGGTTTTCAAGACATAGATCCTCATTGATTTTGTTCTGTAGCATTTGTGGTGAAAACTGAAGATTGTGGTGGGTTTTAGACATAGACTCTCATTGATTTTGTTCTGTAGCATTTGTGTTGAAAACTGAAGATTGTGGTGGGTTTTGAAGACATAGACTCTCATCGATCTGTTATGTAGCATTTGTGGTGAAAACTGAAGATTGTGGTGGGTTTTGAAGACATAGACTCCCACTGATTTTGTTCTGTAGCATTTGTGGTGAAAACTGAAGATTGTGGTGCGTTTTGAAGACATAGACTCACACTGATTTAGTTCTGTAGCATTTGTGGTGAGAAATGAAGATTGTGGTGGGTTTTGAAGACATAGATCCTCATTGATTTTGTCATGTAGCATTTGTGGCGAAAACTTAAAATTGTGGTGGGGTTTTGAAGACATAGATCCTCACTGATTTTGTTATGTAGCATTTGTGGTGAAAACTGAAGATTGTGGTGGGTTTTGAAGACATAGACCCTCATTGATTTTGTCATGTAGCATTTGTGGTGAAAACTGCAGATTGCAGTGGGTTTTGAAGACATAGACTCTCATCGATCTGGTTCTGTAGCATTTGTGGTGAAAACTGAAGATTGTGGTGGGTTTTGAAGACATAGACTCTCATTGATTTTGTTCTGTAGCATTTGTGGTGAAAACTGAAAATTGCGGTGGGTTTTGAAGACATCGATCCTTATTGATTTTGTTATGTAGCATTTGTGGTGAAAACTGAAGATTGTGGTGGGTTTTAGACATAGACTCTCATCGATCTGGTTCTGTAGCATTTGTGGTGAAAACTGGAGATAGTGTGGGTTTTGAAGACATAGACCCTTATTGATTTTGTTATGTAGCATTTGTGGTGAAGATTGAAGATTGTGGTGGGTTTTGAAGATATAGACTCGCATCGATCTGTTTCTGTAGCATTTGTGGTGAAAACTGAAGATTGTGGTGGGTTTTGAAGACATAGACTCTCATCGATCTGGTTCTGTAGCATTTGTGGTGAAAACTGAAGATTGCGGTGGGTTTTGAAGACATTGACCCTCATTGATTTTGTTCTGTAGCATTTGTGGTGAAAATTAAAGATTGTGGTGGGTTTTGAAGACATAGACTCTCATTGATTTTGTTCTGTAGCATTTGTGGTGAAAACTGAAGATTGTGGTGGGTTTTAGACATAGACTCTCATTGACTTTGTTCTGTAGCATTTGTGTGGAAAACTGAAGATTGTGGTGGGTTTTGAAGACATAGACTCTCATCGATCTGTTTTGTAGCATTTGTGGTGAAAACTGAAGATTGTGGTGGGTTTTGAAGACATAGACTCACACTGATTTTGTTCTGTAGCATTTGTGGTGAAAACTGAAGATTGTGGTGGGTTATGAAGACATAGACCCTCATTGATTTTGTCATGTAGCATTTGTGGTGAAAACTGAAGATTGCAGTGGGTTTTGAAGATACAGACTCTCATAAATCTGGTTCTGTAGCATTTGTGGTGAAAACTGACGATTGTGGTGGGCTTTGAAGACATAGACTCTCATCGATTTTGTTATGTAGCATTTGTGGTGAAAACTGAAAATTGTGGTGGGTTTTGAAGACATCGATCCTCATAGATTTTGTTTTGTAGCAATTGTGGTGAAAACTGAAGATTGTGGTGGGTTTTAGACATAAACTCTCATCGATCTGGTTCTGTAGCATTTGTGGTGAAAACAGAAGATTGTGGTGGGTTTTGAAGACATAGACCCTCATTGATTTTGTTCTGTAGCATTTGTGGTGAAAATTGTATATTGTGGTGCGTTTTGGAGATATAGACTCTCATCGATCTGGTTCTGTAGCATTTGTGGTAAAAACTGAAGAATGTGGTGAGCTTTGAAGACATAGACTCTTATTGATTTTGTTCTGTAGCATTTGTGGTGAAAACTGAAGATTGTGGTGGGTTTTCAAGACATAGATCCTCATTGATTTTGTTCTGTAGCATTTGTGGTGAAAACTGAAGATTGTGGTGGGTTTTAGACATAGACTCTCATTGATTTTGTTCTGTAGCATTTGTGTTGAAAACTGAAGATTGTGGTGGGTTTTGAAGACATAGACTCTCATCGATCTGTTATGTAGCATTTGTGGTGAAAACTGAAGATTGTGGTGGGTTTTGAAGACATAGACTCCCACTGATTTTGTTCTGTAGCATTTGTGGTGAAAACTGAAGATTGTGGTGCGTTTTGAAGACATAGACTCACACTGATTTAGTTCTGTAGCATTTGTGGTGAGAAATGAAGATTGTGGTGGGTTTTGAAGACATAGATCCTCATTGATTTTGTCATGTAGCATTTGTGGCGAAAACTTAAAATTGTGGTGGGGTTTTGAAGACATAGATCCTCACTGATTTTGTTATGTAGCATTTGTGGTGAAAACTGAAGATTGTGGTGGGTTTTGAAGACATAGACCCTCATTGATTTTGTCATGTAGCATTTGTGGTGAAAACTGCAGATTGCAGTGGGTTTTGAAGACATAGACTCTCATCGATCTGGTTCTGTAGCATTTGTGGTGAAAACTGAAGATTGTGGTGGGTTTTGAAGACATAGACTCTCATTGATTTTGTTCTGTAGCATTTGTGGTGAAAACTGAAAATTGCGGTGGGTTTTGAAGACATCGATCCTTATTGATTTTGTTATGTAGCATTTGTGGTGAAAACTGAAGATTGTGGTGGGTTTTAGACATAGACTCTCATCGATCTGGTTCTGTAGCATTTGTGGTGAAAACTGGAGATAGTGTGGGTTTTGAAGACATAGACCCTTATTGATTTTGTTATGTAGCATTTGTGGTGAAGATTGAAGATTGTGGTGGGTTTTGAAGATATAGACTCGCATCGATCTGTTTCTGTAGCATTTGTGGTGAAAACTGAAGATTGTGGTGGGTTTTGAAGACATAGACTCTCATCGATCTGGTTCTGTAGCATTTGTGGTGAAAACTGAAGATTGCGGTGGGTTTTGAAGACATTGACCCTCATTGATTTTGTTCTGTAGCATTTGTGGTGAAAATTAAAGATTGTGGTGGGTTTTGAAGACATAGACTCTCATTGATTTTGTTCTGTAGCATTTGTGGTGAAAACTGAAGATTGTGGTGGGTTTTAGACATAGACTCTCATTGACTTTGTTCTGTAGCATTTGTGTGGAAAACTGAAGATTGTGGTGGGTTTTGAAGACATAGACTCTCATCGATCTGTTTTGTAGCATTTGTGGTGAAAACTGAAGATTGTGGTGGGTTTTGAAGACATAGACTCACACTGATTTTGTTCTGTAGCATTTGTGGTGAAAACTGAAGATAGTGGTGCGTTTTGAAGACATAGACTCACACTGATTTTGTTCTGTAGCATTTGTGGTGAGAACTGAAGATTGTGGTGGGTTTTGAAGACATGGATCCTCATTGATTTTGTCATGTAGCATTTGTGGCGAAAACTTAAAATTGTGGTGGGTTTTGAAGACATAGATCCTCACTGATTTTGTGATGTAGCATTTGTGGTGAAAACTGAAGATTGTGGTGGGTTTTGAAGACAGAGGCCCTCATTGATTTTGTCAAGTAGCATTTGTGGTGAAAACTGAAGATTGCAGTGGGTTTTGAAGACATAGACTCTCATCGATCTGGTTCTGTATCATTTGTGGTGAAAACTGACGATTGTGGAAGGTTTTGAAGACATAGACTCTCATTGATTTAGTTCTGTAGCATTTGTGGTGAAAACTGAAAATTGCGGTGGGTTTTGAAGACATTGATCCTTATTGATTTTGTTATGTAGCATTTGTGGTGAAAACTGAAGATTGTGGTGGGTTTTAGACATAGACTCTCATCGATCTGGTTCTGTAGCATTTGTGGTGAAAACTGAAGATTGTGGTGGGTTTTGAAGACATAGACCCTCATTGATTTTGTCATGTAGCATTTGTGGTGAAAACTGAAGATTGCACTGGGTTTTGAAGACATAGACTCTCATCGATCTGGTTCTGTAGCATTTGTGGTGAAAACTGAAGATTGTGGTGGGTTTTGAAGACATAGACTCTCATTGATTTTGTTCTGTAGCATTTGTGGTGAAAACTGAAAATTGCGGTGGGTTTTGAAGACATCGATCCTTATTGATTTTGTTATGTAGCATTTGTGGTGAAAACTGAAGATTATTGTGGGTTTTAGACGTAGACTCTCATCGATCTGGTTCTGTAGCATTTGTGGTGAAAACTGGAGATAGTGTGGGTTTTGAAGACATAGACCCTTATTGATTTTGTTATGTAGCATTTGTGGTGAAAATTGAAGATTGTGGTGGGTTTTGAAGATATAGACTCGCATCGATCTGTTTCTGTAGCATTTGTGGTGAAAACTGAAGATTGTGGTGGGTTTTGAAGACATAGACTCTCATCGATCTGGTTCTGTAGCATTTGTGGTGAAAACTGAAGATTGCGGTGGGTTTTGAAGACATTGACCCTCATTGATTTTGTTCTGTAGCATTTGTGGTGAAAATTAAAGATTGTGGTGGGTTTTGAAGACATAGACTCTCATTGATTTTGTTCTGTAGCATTTGTGGTGAAAACTGAAGATTGTGGTGGGTTTTAGACATATAATAATAATAATAATAATAATATGTCTTTATTTTACGAGGATTACATATTAAGCATCAGCTTATCTTACATATGGTCCTCAACAACACACATACAACAATAAAACAATAATATATACAAACAAACAATACAATATCAACAATTAAAAGTATAGTTAATTTTGTCTAGGAATTTTTAAAAAAGAAATATACAAATATTTGTAGTTAAGAATGTGATTGCAATGATTTAAAATGGACATTTGATATCATACTAAAACATTAAATTCCAGCAGAGTAATTTTAGCACAGGAATGAATAAAAAAAAACACGGATAAGAACCGTCTCAGTCTGAATACTTAATTAAAATTGTTACAAAAAGTTGTGGTTTAGAATGTGATTGCAATGATTTAAAATGGACATTTGATATACTAAACATTAAATTTCAGCAGAATAATTTGGCACAAGAATGAATAAAATGCAAGGATAAGACCGTCTCAGTCTGAATACTTATTATAAATTGTTACGAGAGAGATAATCTTGATGTATAAAATTATAAATATTGGGATATAATCAAAGTTACATAAGACAGTATGTTTATTATGATTCTGATTTCCTACACACCAGACCTGGACAGTAACGAAAGAAAAATAAAATATTGAGACTTGTTCGTTCTAAACTCTTTTACCATCCAGCAGCCCTTCCTACGACAACTGACTCACTGCATGCCGTCAAATACTTGCACGTCAGCGGGTGCCGACCGAAGCGTCAGGTACCACTTCGTGAGGGCGGGTGCTTTCTCAAGGAACATTGTGCCTCGAGTAAAGCGCGTGCAATCCCAGATGATAGACTCTCATTGACTTTGTTCTGTAGCATTTGTGTTGAAAACTGAAGATTGTGGTGGGTTTTGAAGACATAGACTCTCATCGATCTGTTTTGTAGCATTTGTGGTGAAAACTGAAGATTGTGGAAGGTTTTGAAGACATAGACTCACACTGATTTTGTTCTGTAGCATTTGTGGTGAAAACTGAAGATTGTGGTGCGTTTTGAAGACATAGACTCACACTGATTTTGTTCTGTAGCATTTGTGGTGAGAACTGAAGATTGTGGTGGGTTTTGAAGACATAGATCCTCATTGATTTTGTCATGTAGCATTTGTGGTGAAAACTGAAGATTGTGGTGGGTTTTGAAGACATAGGCCCTCATTGATTTTGTCAAGTAGCATTTGTGGTGAAAACTGAAGATTGCAGTGGGTTTTGAAGACATAGACTCTCATCGATCTGGTTCTGTATCATTTGTGGTGAAAACTGACGATTGTGGAAGGTTTTGAAGACATAGACTCTCATTGATTTTGTTCTGTAGCATTTGTGGTGAAAACTGAAAATTGCGGTGGGTTTTGAAGACATCGATCCTTATTGATTTTGTTATGTAGCATTTGTGGTGAAAACTGAAGATTGTGGTAGGTTTTAGACATAGACTCTCATCGATCTGGTTCTGTAGCATTTGTGGTAAAAACTGAAGATAGTGTGGGTTTTGAAGACATAGACCCTTATTGATTTTGTTATGTAGCATTTGTGGTGAAAATTGAAGATTGTGGTGAAGATATAGACTCGCATCGATCTGGTTCTGTAGCATTTGTGGTGAAAACTGAAGATTGTGGTGGGTTTTGAAGACATAGACTCTCATCGATCTGGTTCTGTAGCATTTGTGGTGAAAACTGAAGATTTGGTGGGTTTTGAAGACATTGACCCTCATTGATTTTGTTCTGTAGCATTTGTGGTGAAAACTGAAGATTGTGGTGGGGTTTGAAGACATAGACTCTCATCGATCTGGTTCTGTAGCATTTGTGGTGAAAACTGAAGATTGTGGTGGGTTTTGAAGACATAGATCCTCATTGATTTTTAGCTGCTCATTCGGCTTACGATATGTTTCATGGTATAAGTGCCTGATTGTTGGTTTGGTTTTTTTTTCCCACCTCGGTTTTTGGAGTGGGAATCTCTTTCTGATTGCGCCTTTTCCTGATCTTTGCCTACTTGTACCTTTTTGTGGTGAAAACTGAAGATTTTGGTGGGTTCTGAAGACATAGACTCTCATTGATTTTGTTCTGTAGCAATTGTGGTGAAAACTGAAGATTGTGGTGGGTTTTGAAGACATAGACTCTCATCGATCTGTTTTGTAGCATTTGTGGTGAAAATTAAAGATTTTGGTGGGTTTTGAAGCCATAGAATCTCATTGATCTGTGTCTGTAGCATTTGCGGCGAAAACTGAAAATTGTGATGGGTTTTGAAGACATAGACCCTCATTGGTTTGGTGATGTAGCATTTGTGGTGAAAATTAAGATTGTGGTGGCTTTTGAAGACATAAACCCTCATTGATTTTGTGATGTAGTATTTGTGGTGAAAACTGAAGATTATGGTGGGTTTTGAAGACATAGACCTTCATTGATGTTGTTATCTAGCACATACTCTCTTCCATCTTATGTTGTAGCTTTAGTTGTGAAAACTGAAATGTATTTTGGGTACGTGCAAAATCTATGATGTTTCATATTTGTGGTGAAAACAGTAACTTTTGATGAATTATCTAAGCTAAGAACCTCTTTGAATGCTATGATATAAGTGGCTGAAACATTATATAAGTTTTTGTAAGGAGCCACTAGATATTGATTCATTTAAAACACCTTTTACAGAATAAAAAGTGGTGAAAACCTACACCACAAAACCCATCACAATACTGTTGGGATATGAACACACCCCATATATCTTGCCAGGTATAGAAATGGAGGACAGCAAATGAAATTTGACACTAGCCGCAATGGCGAAACGAAGATTTTCCGCTACGAAAGGAAGGTTCATCGCTGCCTTACGGTTTTATAAAATCAATTTAAAGTGAAGTGAACTTCATACAAAAACTATCACTTATTTCCTTTACCCGTTTAAAACTTAAAACATGCACAATTATAGTCAATGAGTTCAAAATTTTGAAATGAAATCTTCCTTTCGTGTGAAAATCTTCCTTTCGCGAAAGGAACGTTCCTTTCGCTATATAGCTATACCGGTAACTCTTAATTTGTTGATGTCTTGTGTATAGATGAAACTGTAGCGAATTCAATATCATGTTGCATTTTGGTTGTTGAATAAAAATATTGTAATATCTTGTATTTTTTATTTTTTATTTTTATTTTTTTTTTTCTTGAAGTACAAATAGATCTATAATTATCTATCGAATAAGTTCTTTAAGCCCATGTATTTAACCTTGCGGTTAATGATGCCAATTAGCCTCTTCTCATCTTTAAGGCAGGCAGCAAACCGCGAATTGTGCGCCTCTTTTGTTCCTTTTGATGTCTGCTAATTGATCTTCCGACAACAAACGACCATTCTCAAATAAAGCAAACAAACAATATAATTACGTAAATTAGAAAACAATCCATCCATTAAGATGTGCAATGCTAAAATAAATTATGTTGTATCTGTCATATTGCAATCATGGCTCACAAAGTCCACATCGGACAACAATTTGATAGTTTCTTGGCTTTTGAAAGTTTCAAAGAACGCTACCAGAACACTGAGTATGTTCAGTTCTACAGAAGAGATTCGCGTATTTAAAGTTTATAAAGTTTATATTCCTTTGCAATGATAAAAGAAAATGTTTCATTATATTTAATGCTTGACCCGGTTAGACACAAACCGGTTAAGTATTCATAAGCAAACTCTAGAAGCAAATGGTTAATTGGCGTTCAGGTCAGACACAAACCATTGACTACATATACATGTAGAACCTGTACATAAAAAAAAAAAAAAATGGTCGGCAAATGGTTGTGAACAAGTGACGGAATATTTGTTTCCTTCAGTTCTTTACAACAAGAACTAGTCATACCTCCCCGTTGGTGCTGGCTGGAAACTATGTATGAGACAAATATTAAAGCATTAAAGCGTCTTCTAAAAATACAATAACTTATTGTCATTAATATTTGGCTCATACATAGGCTAACATGACAGGTCGAAATCACTCTCTTGCAAATGGTACATGTAGCACGGATATATAAGGTTTATTAATTTTGATCCAAAACATTGAGGCGGTTCTAACGTGTACCCACAATCAATGTTTTAATCTTTAATGTTAAAAAAAAAATAAATAAAAAAATTCAAACCCTACTTTTATATATTAGAAGTGGGGTATACACGGCCACGGGTATATAAGTTTTATTAATTTTGATCCAAAACCGCATCGCAGAACCGCCTCGGTCTGACGGTTCTAACGTGAACCAACAATCAATATTTTGAGCTTTAACAAGAGGATCTTTTACGGCTGTACATAAACATAATCTGTGTATATTACATGGGCGTGTTTTCGTATTTGTCCAGAACATAGACTGTGGGTACTCGTTAGAACCGCCTCAGCGAGGCGGCTCTTACGTGTACCAACAATTAATGTTTTGAGCTTGAATACTAAAAAAAAATCGTTTTTTTTTTTGTAAAGAAATTTTCAAATTTTACGGCTCCAAAAAAAATCTGTCTACTTTACATGGGCGTGTTTTTGTATAGGTGACCAATTTTGTATGTTTGTTTGCATTGTATTTAACGCCCCAGACTACATTTTTTCACCCACGTCGTGCATTTGGTAAATGTGAATAACATGAAGCAAAGTTACTATGTTTTATTTTTTTTTTTTTTTTTTTTTTTTTTTTTTTTTTTTTTTTTTAAATCTTGTTGGGACGGATTTAATTCAACTTAGTGTTCGAAAAGGAAACTTGGGCGTATATTTGAATTATAGGGGTAAGAATAAATCAATATAAAATTATTTCTTTCTTTTATAAATTTGGCATTTAAAGATTTCTTTCGGAAAGTATTTGTAGCCCTGAAAAGGGCTGTTTATGTACTCGCTCTTATTTATTTACTGATAAATATTTACTTTACTTGTAATAATTACAAGTGAGAAGAAAATTGCTCACTCAGCTAATTAGGACACTCTATGCATGAATCCAATTAACATAATTACAGTCAGTCACCTTTAACTTTGATCAAATCCAGTATGAAAAACAACCTTTATGCGAATCATTTTTATTTAGTAATTATCATAAACAATTGTGATTTAATCAAATATTTACTGTATCTGTTACTTTTTTTTTATTATTTTTTTTTACCAGCCTTTACCATTTACATGATTTAGCATATACGGAGCGAACAAAAAAGTATCTTATATTTCTGTGTCACTAGCACTTATATCAAACGGTATACGGTGATTGGACAAATAGTCACTGTAAAAATCCAATATGGCGGCGTTCGAAGTGAAAAATATCTAGCGAATTTATTTTGTGACACATTAGCCAGTATTAATCTGATTTATGTTTCTTTTTTTTATCATTTACAAACAATAACTTAATAGGAAAAATGTAGTGCCGGACACGGAGCCATTCCAATGAGGATAGGCTCGGCGTCCGGCATTGCCGGACACGGAGACTTTAGCCTAATTTGTCCGGTACCGGACGGGGAGACACTTCCTTCATGGAAAGAAAATGGCGGTTGTCAATGACGCTCAATCGGGACATTCGGCTCTTTTCATTAAGCACCATTACGATGAGTGGTGGTGTGGAAATGAGCATTTTTTGACAGTGAAAGTTAAAACACAAATTTCTGAATACAAACGTTTAATCTTCAACCTGAATATGCACACACTTTAGGCTTAAGGTACTCTTTTAAGTTAGCATTAAATTCTTTTCAAAACATCAGTAGAAATCGTCCGACTGAAAATTGCTTTTGCTTCGAGACTACAATGTTTCCAGCTCCTCCCGCTCTGCACAATTATTCATTGTTCTACTTTCACTTTCCGAATATCTTTCATTGGTTCAAACAGGCTAAGTCACTTCCTGTTTGACTAAAATCCGGACTTCAATGCATTTCCTTTGACAACAAACAAATTAAAAGCTTCCAAACTTCGATTTTATAGCTGCTCGATACAGAAAGTTTTGCAGCTTCTGGATTTAAGGGTTCCTGCTGCTGCATATTCGGCATGTTATTTTAGAACTTTGTCGTCGCTAAGGAGACCCTGAAACGCTCTGGTACTCAGTTTTTGCAAATCTTGAGAATTGATAAAGTGGTGAAAAAAAAAAAAAAAAAAAAAAAAAAAAAAAAAAAAACAGAACTGACTTCTGGCATAAAAAACACATTGATAGACAGTGAGGCTATCAGCCTCAACAAATGAGAGAGACAGTTTGATAGACAGTGAGGACATCAGTCTCAGGAACTGAAAACTGCCTTCCGGCAGTTAAGACACTTTAATAGACAGTAATAACCATGCATGTCAGGAACCAAAAACAGTTATGACAGACAGTGAGGCCATCCATCTCGGGAACAGAAAACTGCCTACCAGCAGTCAAGACACTTGGATAGACATTGACGCCAACTGTCTCAGCAACCAAAAAATGCCTTAGGGCAGTTAAGACACTTTAATGGACAGTTAGCCATGCATGTCAGGAACCCAAAACTGCCTACCGGCAGTTAAGACACTTTGATAGGCAGTGACGCCAACTGTCTCAGTGAAGCCACCCATCTCAGGAACAGAAAACTGCCTACGGCAGTTAAGACACTTTGATAGAGAGTGATGCCATCCATCTCAGAAACCGAAAACTGCCTACGGCAGTTAAGACACTTTGATAGACAGTGACGCCAACTGTCTCAGTGAAGCCACCCATCTCAGGAACCTAAAACTGCCTACGGCAGTTAAGACACTTTGATAGAGAGTGATGCCATCCATCTCATAAACCGAAAACTGCCCATGGCAGTTAAGACACTTTGATAGACAGTGACGCCAACTGTCTCAGTGAAGCCACCCATCTCAGGAACCGAAAACTGCCTACGGCAGTTAAGACACTTTAATAGGCAGTGATGCCATCCATCTCAGAAACCGAAAACTGCCTACGGCAGTTAAGACACTTTGATAGACAGTGACGCCAACCAAAATAGGAACACAAAACTTTGGTTGTGCTGGCTGTGGCAGTTAGTGAATGTACAAAATGTGTTAAATATGAAGAGTAAAACTTGTTTGTGTTAAACTTACACCTGTAGGCTGTACTTTCACTTTCGAATGACGACTTCCTCCTGAATTTGTTTCACGTTAAAAGTTAAATTCCTGATTTTACAACTTGTTTCTACGTCGGTTATCACTTTAAAGTCTCCGGCATCTGTAATTACAACTGTCCAACAGCGAGCGACTCCAAATAGCTCTTGAAATCGCGAGAACGTTCATCATTTGCTGCATTGCGTTAGATTTTCAATAATTTTAGAACCTTGCCGTTGCTACGGAGACCCGGAAACGCTATGGTACCCGCGTTTCGCATAACGTGAGATTCGATAAGCTGGTGAAAAAAAAATATGATGGATCCATTCCAAAACAATATGGCCACCCAGTTCGGTCGATTCCGTATTTTATTTAGAAAATCATTTATTGAAAATGTATACATAAATATTTTGAAAAACATATTTTTCTGCAATTCATTTTATTTGATCATTTTTTTAAAACACCTTCGGTGTTTTTTTACGAACGCCTACGGCGTTCGTATTTGTTCGGCATGTGGCGGAAACAGCCGAAGACACTTCGGAAGGACAATGTGTTTACATACTAAAGACACCTCGACCGGCCAGCCTACGGCTGGCCGGTCGAAGCTGCCTTCGGCAGCTGTTGTCTTTAGAATAAAAAATCAAACGCACGATCTTCTCCTAACCAACACAAACACTGAGCAAAAATGTCCTACCTCACTCGATCCGTTTCGCTGCCAGGATGATAGTGGAGCAAATATGGTTCAAAAAGTAGCTTAGAAATAGGAGTAGGTGGTATACGGAGTACCACATTTGTTTCTATATACCAAAATGTTCGTCTTGGTCTGTAGTTTTGAAATCCAGCGTTTGCCACCTTGGCAAACCTTGCATAACTCCAGTATTCAAGATGGCGTCCAAGATGGCTGCCGTTTCCTAAAACCAACCCCTACTCCAAAAATGCATCATGTTTTTCATGTGGTTGCATTGTAATGGTATTTTAATGCCCCATTTCATGTAAGAATGATATATTTGTATATTTCAAGTAAAAAACCCTGACAATTTAGGTAAAACAGTTGTAAAAATCATGTTTAAATTGACAAATGCACGTGCCCAAGGTTTTTCACCTAGGAATGTTTGTTTAATGGCTCATTATTTATGATCAGATAGTTATGGCTGCTTTTTTACTTCTTTTCTATCAAATATAATATCTGTAAAGATTTTAGAGAAAACTAAATTGTATCTATATATAAGCTTCATGCTTAAAGACAGGTTTTAGACATCCAACCCAACACGACAAAAACAACAAAAATTACATATTTTCTTATATAACATATGCTCTTCAATCTTATTTGTTTTTGATTCTATATACCATAGTGTTTGTCTCAGTCTTAGTTTGTAGTATAAAATCCAGTGTTTGCCACCTCAGCAAAGCACAGGATAGGTCCAGTATTGAAGATGGCATCCAAGAAGGCCGACAAAATATAGAATTTTGAAAAATGAGCCAAATATGTCCCTTGACTTTCATGAAGTAATAAAAAAGCTAAAATCAAGTTGTTAAACACTTAGAACATTTTCTTAATGTTATCTTCATGTGTGTTTTTCCTTGTTAAAACAAAATTATTCAGACACCGTAACCTTTTTTAACACTATTGTTGGGGTTCAAACCAATCTCTGTGTTAGCTATATTCAACTGTTATTATAACGAGAGTAAAGTATATAGACATATACCAAAGGTAGTATGAAATGACCATTTGGAGTCCAGCTATGATCAGTGGTATATCCAAAACTATGTTTCTTGAACTGAGTTATAGGAAGGTCCATATGTATTTATTCTAGAAATGATTGGAATTTTCTTGCCGGGCAAGAAAAGGAGCAACAAAGAAAACTTATTTTCTTGTACATCATAAGCTCCGCAATCTTATTACAAATGTAATTCACAAATTCTTGTTCTGCAATTAATATAACTTTGGTGCAGTATTAATCTAACAATTAATACTAGTACAACCTTGGTGCAGACATGGATGTACGATATGACACTATATAAAACAAAATAATACCAGACCATGTTTTGTTTCGACACTATAATCATATGTAGGTTCTAATTCCTCATTAGCTGATTATGCTTTGGGTATTTATGTACAAGATTTTTGCAAACTGTGGTGCCATAAGAACTGTTAATCCACTTATCTGAGCATTAAAGTAAAAACAGTCGAGAGGTAAGGCAAACATAAGAAATGATTAGACTAACCCTAGAAGTACCATATCATCTACAAAGTATTTTGATTGGAAGAATAATTGCTTATTTGTGGCGAGATTTGTGACCTGTTAGAAATGAAAGTAAAGTAAGTGGAAGCTGGTCGATGTAAGCATGCGCAATTGGTGATTGTAACATTGATGTATTTATAAGAGTTGTTGAAGCAACAGGGAAAGGCAGTGACTTCAAAGTGTTATACATACATGTACTAATGGACCTTCCAAATGGTGACTTAGTTGCTGCTGGAGCAATATATTGTGCAGTAAATAGAGCTGTTTGCTCAATGGCACATTAGAATATAACATTCAGCTATGACATTGAGCATGCTAAGGATAATTCTGTTTCATTTAAAATGCAGATACAGGTTCAAAGCTAAAAGCTGAGTATGAAAGTTCAATAATGAACGAAAATCAAGTTGTAGAGTTATCCAATTAATAGAAAAATTTAAACACCTGGAGTTAGAAAGCTGGGTTATATGACATGGAAAGGTTATAAAACAATCCATATAAAGAGCCTTTTTATTTAATTATGGTCAGAATTATCATTTACGTAGTTATCCACTTAATAGACAAATTTAAATACCTGGAGTTGGAAAGCTGGGTTATATGACATAGAATGTTATAAAAAAAACAATATAGAGAAGGTACAAGTAGGCAATGATCGGGAAAATGCGCAATCAGAAAGAAATTTCCACTCCGAAAGCCGAGGTGGGAAAAACTAAATTGACAATTAGGTACTTATAAAAAGAGTTTTTTTTATTTAGTTATGGTCCAAATTATCATTTCGTATTGAGATTGGTTTGGTACGAATCAGTGTGGCTGAAGCGCTGAATGTTTGATCAATTATGAAAATAAAACCAAAGCATTTCAGCTGATGATACACACAGTCTTCTTGTAAATAATAGCAGAAGATACGATAAATCATAAAACTATCGGCGTGTTTATAAATGGTATTCTTAGAAAAGTTGAAATTGTAATGGATCAATCTGCCACCATTGCAAGCCTTTCAAGATGTTTTACTGTACTAGACAAATGGTCGGCTTCAAGTGTGAGCAATGAAAGATTTGCTAATGCTTCAGACATATCGGCTGAGCTTCAGTAGACTTGCACTGTCTTTAAGTTGCTTGTAATATTACAAAAGCAGCGATTTCTATTGCATACCAAAAATCTTGTTGTACATGATCAAATCTGGAGTAGACTCTTTGATTTAACAAATAGCTTATCTTCGATATACGATTACATACCCTGAAATGAGGCGAGTTTTATCATCTGCACACAAGCTTATACTCCCTCAGTGGAACCGTCCCCTTAGAAATTACGTCAGAAATCAGGGCATATGCTTATACTGGGAGTTACCGATAACTTTGACAATAACGAAAAGACAGTAGATGTAAACTAACGAAACATGCAATGACCTCTATCGTTCTGATTGCGCCATTTCCTGATTGTTATTTTCATTTAGCTTTGTTATCACATTATGCAGGGTCCTGCAACGAATATAGATCTACACCATCAGATCAGTCGGAGGATCATAGGTGGTCTAAGTTCGTAACAAAAACAGTTTGTCTTTAAACTCACTGTGCGCATATTGTTGATGGCTAAAAAGCTACCTCGACAGATAATAGTGTCGGGTTTCATTGCCTGAGGTGTGTCTATCAACTGCATATTTGGCGGAATGGGTTGCACTATGTTCAAGAACTGAAATCACCATCAGACTTTAGATTTGAATTGGACAATGAATAATGAAATAAAATGCTAAGTATTATTGGTAACACTATCAGTTGCAGCTCCAGAGCTATTGAATGACACTGTATGCTAACGTAGAGAAATGAGTGATGAATACTGCACTAGCTCTATGTGTCGACAACAATACACTGTGATATATAAATGTCAGAAATTAATGTATATGTACATGTAGTTATATACAGAAATGTGCATACTATCTTTTCAGGCATGATGACAGAGGAAAATTACAGTGATTCAGATAATTAAAAGGAATTTAAGTTGCATCTGTTCAAACATACTCCAGCCCTTACCCCATGCATTTCTAGATTTGTATGCATAATGTAATATTTACAAAGAAATACATACATGAAAATATTTTAAAAAGATAGATCTAAGTGTTTTAGCTTGATTTTTAACTGTTTTGTTAGTAAACAAAGGATTCATGCGGCTTATTTTTCGAAATGTTATATTTTGACGGCCTTCTTGGATGCCCTTTTGAAAACCGGAGTTATGCTGGGTTTGCAGAGGCGGCCAACGCTGGATTTAAAAGCTTCAAACCTTCAAAAAGCTTGCAAGACAAAATATTTGGTATATAGAATCAATAACAATCACGATTCGAGAACCTATAATGTATAGGAAAATATGTATTTTTGTTCTTCACTGTACCTTTATGCTACAAACCAATACCAACACAGACACTACGGTATATAGAATCAATAACAAATTAGATTTTAGAGCGTATTTTGTTTAGGAAAATATGTACTTTTTGTTGTTTTTTCCGTGTTAGGTTGGATGTCTAAAACCTGTTTTTAAGCATGAATATTATATATAGAAACAATTTCTGTTTCTATAAAACCTTTAAAAATATTATATTTGATAGAAAAGAAGTAAAATAGCAGCCATAACTATCTGATCATAAATAATGAGCCATTAAACAAACATTCTTAGGTGAAAACCTTGGGCACGTGCATTTGTCAATTTAAATATGATTTTTACAACTGTTTTACCTAAACCGTCAGGTTTTTTACTTGAAATAGATCAATACATCATTCTTACATATAACTGGGGCATTAAAATACCATTACAATGCAAACACATGAAAATTATGATGCATTTTTGTATAGGGGTTGATTTTAAGAAATGGCAGCCATCTTGGACGCCATCTTGAATACTGGAGTTATGCAAGGTTTGCCAAGGTGGCAAACGCTGGATTTTAAAACTACAGAACAATACGAACATTTTGGTATATAGAAACAAATGTGGTACTCCATAGACCACCCCCTTGAAAGATAGCACATGATATTTGCTCCACTATGAATGACGACGATTTCACAGTTTCAAATGTAGAAAACCATGCTTGAGGAGATTGTAGCCATTCGAATATCATAAATTTATCCACCTGATTGCAGCACAAATGTTCAAATATTTCACAAATTGTTGTTCTTTCCGTGAAATGGCCTTAATTTTTCTGACAAGCCTTGCTGACAAGTGATGTCATGATGACGTTCCGCGTGACCTGAGTGAGTGAGGCCCCAAGCGGGGTAAATAAGTAACTACTGTCCATACACCGTCGTACAGAAACTGCTTTTTTTCAAAATCTCATATTCCAAAAAACCCTTCAAGAAAAAAATACGACGCAACAAACTCATTACAGAGATTATGCGTCTTTTCATGAAAAATTTGTCTGATATTTTGGAGGTGTGTCACTTTCATAAAAACAGATTGCACTCGATTGGTTCACTACACATGCCCTGTGCAAGGTCTTTTATTTTTCAGACAGAATGGGTAGCCGTAGTGTTCTGATAAAATGTACCTTCAGTAAAGCCTATGTAACATTTGCCCCGATCATCGTACGATTTTTCGGCCAGCGATTTTGACTACGATCTTTTAGACATCGTAGGTAATCGTGGGCTATAACGTATGTGTTTACAATTCATATGGGCATCGTACGATTTCTGAATCTGCCTTTTGTCGACGTTCCGATACGAATCCGCAAGCCGATCGCATGGACGGATCCAGAGGGGGTGACAGGGGGTCCGGACCTCTTCCCCCCCCCCCCCCACCTGGTAATAATTGCCAGATTATTAATTTTTGCCATATTGAAATTTTCCGTAAGACCCCTTCTGGGAATTTGGACCCCCCCCCCCCCCCCCCCGAGAAAATTTTCTGGATCCGCGCATGGATCGTACGGTAGTCGTAGGTCTCCGCAGATTTTTAAGTGGATAGCGCACGAAGCCCTTGCTTTGTCCACACGGAGTAACTTTACGTTCTGATACAAAACACTTTTTCTTGGCAGTCGCAGTCATAGGGTCTCCACAGACTTTAAGCCTAAGTGGGTATCGTACGGAGTTCCTTAGACTTCTGACTGATGCCTTGGTTATATTTTGCCTACGATTAGCTTAATTGCGATGATCGTACGATGCCAATTTTTGCGGTCTCCGTAGGGTGACCCTACGATGACCCTATGATTCTACGACTTCCTACGATCTCCGTAGCCTCTACGATTTTGTAAAAGTCTGCACTATTACAAAGTTTAAAAATCGTAAGACCGTAGCCCGTAGACACGTCGTACGTCATCATACGGGCGCCGTAGGGAGACCCCGCGATGATCGTGCGGTCACCTCACGATTTTTGTATGATAGTTTAAGGACAAAAATCGTACAGCGATCGTAGGGAGTCCACAACGGGTCATGTCTACTAGGTAACATTTGCCCCGGTAATTGAACGATTTTGCGGTCTGCGATTTTCCATAGGAATTTAGACATCGTAGGTGATAATGGGCTACGACGTAGGTATTTACGATTCATGTGGACATCGTACGATTTCATGTTCTGGCTTTCTTCGAATTTCCGAGTCATCAGAACCGTACGGCGATCGTAGGGAAATCGTAGGGTCTCCACCACTTTAAGTGGTAACCGCACGATCATCGCAGGGTTTCCGTACGGCGACAGTACGGCGCCCGTACGATGCCACCCACGGCATGTCCACGGGCTACGATTTTACGATTTTTAAAAACTTGTAAAAGTGCAGACTACTACAAAATCGTAGAGGCTACGGAGATCGTAGGCGTAGAATCGTAGGGACATCGTAGGGTCACCCTGCGGAGATCGCGCAAAAATGCAAAAAATGGCATCATCGTACGATCATAGCAAGCTAATCGTAGACCAATGTAACATAGGCTTAAAGATATTAATCTTAATTAAAGTCTACCCAGCGATCTCACACTTGAATTGAGCCGCCTCATGGGAAAACAAACAATATGCACAGGCGAAAACAAAGACGCAGATCAGCTTCATGGTAATCGCGAAGCTGATCGGCGCCTTTGTTTTCGCTACTCGAATTGTACGAATCCTCTTCTACTTAAATCCGAAATTTCAAGCTTCTAGCTCTTTTCTGTGCTTGTACAGGCAGATTTCGGACACGACATTGTGGGTTTTTTCACAAGGCGCTCAGTTAATCATTGCATTACACACCCAATTAAAAATGTAAAGTTCTAAGAAAACAAAAGTAACATAAAACATCTGGTCCGTGCGGCCCCCGTGACCGAGCGGTCTTTATCACTCGATTATCTCACCACTGTGCTTCCCCATATTGCTTACGGGTTTGCCATGCGGTTTTTCTCGGGGTTCTTTCGTTTTCGCCCACCTACTGATTGGCCCGTCTCATATGAGATGAAATAATCTTGAAAGTTACGTAAAACTGAATTTAAAAAAAAAAATCTGTTCCGTATTATAGCAATTATCCTTCTTTATTTCATCTGCCACTTTTTGCAATCATTCAAGAGTATCGCCAGTAACTTCCGCACGAGATATTGCCTGCATTTTAATTATAAGCTAATGTAAGTCCAAGAATATTCTTTATCTTTGTTTATAAAGACGATTAAATGCATGGAAGTCTCGCCGCAGACAAAAATACCCCATTCCAAGAACGTTAAAAGGGAAGAAAAATTCCTCTCGCACTCAATGTAGAAAATTCAGGTTGCTTACAAGGTAACTAGATCTGTGTCTTCCTTTTGTTTCTTTTTTTTTTCTTCATTCATTTACTATCAAATCAGCCAGAAAGAAGTCTGATACTTCCTTTGCGTCGAGTACGAGAAAAATCAAACCAACAAAATACAAGAATTTTGGTAACACCCTGTTCTCATTGTCCCGCCTTAGCTCCCCGGTTCATCCCAGCTTGTTAAACCAGGATAAAACGGAGTAATATGGTATTGCTAGAGTGGACATCCTTGACAAAACGGTGCAAACCTATGAAAACCGGCGATCCTGTCCGAATGCATTAAATATTAATACCAACACCGCACATACCGCAGTCCTCTTCTTTTGGATTTACATTTATTGTAAATCGATTTGTTTCTTCTCAATTAGGGAGGCAACCGGGACAATAGTCGTATTTCAATAAAGGCACATAAGCAAGCAATCGATTTTACTAGCGCTCAGGTAAATTTACGGAGACTTTCCGATAATATCCGATATTGGCCGGCGATATTCGATTATCATTCGGCTAATCTGTCCAGGTGGTGGACGGAAAAAAAGTCACAGGAAAAAAAGTCACGGAAAAAAAGTCACGGAAAAAAGTCACAGGAAATAAAGTCACAGGAAAAAAAGTCACAATTATAAAAGACCAAGAGAAAATACATATATCAGTAGATAAATGTAGTAGGACATGATTTTCATGTTAAAATAAAGCAATAATGAGGAAATGTCATAATCAGAATCAAAACATGCCCATAGAATGGGAAACATTGAATGGATGAGAATCCACCCAATTCGAGGAGCATGGTGGCATTATGGTAGAGTTTCAGACCATGGTTCCATAGAACTTTGTTTGAAACAAACTGTTGCCATGCAGTGTCCTTGAACAAGCCTATTTTACGTTACCAAATAACTGGTCAAGTACCCAGGAAGTATCACCTCAGTGCCGGCATGATCGAATAGTGTTAAGTGGGACAAAAAAAGGATAAAACATCAATCTAAACAAAACATAAAGTGATAAAAATGGTAATCATAAAAATAAAAATGTTTATTCCTAACCAAAAGTTGAGAAAAAGCATAATTTTTTTTGTGACTTTTTTTCCTGTGACTTTTTTTCCTACCCAAAATTGTGACTTTTTTTCCGTGACTTTTTTTCCTGTGACTTTTTTTCCTACATTCGTCCAGGTAATGTCAGTGTTGCCTGGGGACAGTTGAGATTTCATCGCTTTATTTTAACAGCTTTCTCTGCAGCTTTCTCTGCGTGAAAACTTGATTTTAATTAAGCGCAGTTGAACCCCACTTTTATATAGCAAAACTGGGGTATGCATGGGTATAGATTGTCGGCCTCGGTGAGGCGGTTCTAACGTGCACCCACAATCTATGTTTTGAGCAAAAATAAGAAAAATTTCAATTTTAAATTCAATTTTTTTCAGATGAAAATTTTCAATTTTTATAGCTAAAATAAATCTCTGTATATTGCATGGGCAAGTTTTCGTAATGCAGGGACCGGGGGTATTCATCTGCTACCCCCATGTCACTTCGGATGATTTTATATAGGATATAACAGAGAACCAACGTAAACAAAATCATTCGTCTTGCAGATGCATTTTCAAGATGATTTAAGAAGCTGCATTTATTATTTTAATAGACTTCATTAGTTGTTTGTAACCTTATATGGAGAATAAACGTGTTGTTCCCCTTTTGAAAATATTTGCGCAGTAGTAATCATATTGTTAAAAATAAATTTAGAAGGCTATCAGGATCCGAATGTGAAAGACACATATAAAATATTAAATAAATTTGTTTTTCTTTATATAGAAATTAAATGTAATTCGTGCCAAATAAATGAATTTAGAATATTTATACATTTTCGCTGGGTAAAAAAAACTTAGATATTCACAGTCTATATATATCGAATTAAATTCTTCACTTCTATACTCAAACGGGCGGTGTAAGGGCGGTGATGACCTGCACAGCGCTGAAACACCGTTTTCCATAAGACCCAAGTATGCAGTTCAACCTTGATACAGTTTTAATGATAACCAATCCGGTCTTTGTCTGACATGGTCAGAAATGCCGAACAGAAAGTAAGTTTTCACGCTTTGGTGATTATAAGGTAGTTAAAAAGATTACACCTGACATCCAGCGTACTTAGGCTGCCGCCGCAAGGTATTAAAGTCACGCTTCTTATAAAAACATTCTCACATGATAATTTGGCAGCGTCATAGGAAAGCTGTTTTGACAGACAAAACTGATTCTGCATATCAGGCAGGCTACTCTTAGCAAAGTCTGCATATAGAGATCTAGATTCTTAAAACGAAATTCCATGTTTAATTAAACTACATTTTTTGTTAAAGCACCATGCGGTGTAAACCTGACACGCCTCAATAATGCAAACGGTTTATTTTCTAAGGTAGGCCAAGAAACAATTTCATGTACAAGAATAAAATACCAAATGAGCCTGCGCATGAGAAAACAAGTTTGGTTTCCGACCAGGTCAGGCACAAGCCGGCCTGTACAGTCACAGAAGCAGGCTAGAAGTTTGAAATTTCGTATTTAAGAAGAAGAGGAATTTGCTATCTATGAAGCTTCTTATTTAAGAAAAAGAGGAATTTGCTATCTATGAAGCGAAAACAAAGACGCAGAAACTTGCCATTTTCATTGAGAATTATTTCAAATTATTTCTTTGTCGTCAAGAATTTCATATATCGCATATAAAAAAGAAAGAAAGAAAGAAAGAAAGAAAGAAAGAAAGAAAGAAAGAAAGAAAGAAAGAAAGAAAGAAAGAAAGAAAGAAATGAATGAATGAATGAATGAATGAATGAATGAATGAATGAATGCGTAATTACACATATTTAGGTTGATAATGATCAAATGTTTTTGTTTCGTGTCAAAATGCTTTGAGAAAGATATTAAAAAATAGATTTTAAATATCTTTGAATTCTTCACCTTGGTTAAATAAGGCATGCATAATGTGTTATGGCACAGTGTCATCACCATGCACCGCTTTCGGTAAATGAGTAATTAAACTCGTTCGGTTTGCTCAATTATATCTCGAGTATGTGTGAAATACTTAAGTTAAATGGATTACATGTACATAATTTGATTTCTTTAATTGTTGTCGGGATTCAGTTGTTCAGGCGATGATCGCTTTAAACGTTTATGTTTGATGTTTTTGTTCTTTAATTAAAGCTAATAAAAGCTGCTATTTTGTTTGGATTGACTTTGAATGACAGATATCGAGCACTCGTCCTGTTGCGGATTACAGCATCAAAAGAAAAATACAAATACCTCACGAAATAATTATAAAAAGATTCTCATAAAAATAAAATGATAAATAAAATGAGTAGAACTTGATTGCGAATTTAACACAGTGTCATTACTAATTGACATTATGCAATCATGAGCGAATTGACATCTGTATTTTCAATTCAGCATCTACTGCCGAAAAAGGAGAACAAAATATGGTAAAGTTTAATGTTTTATTTCTGCAAAATATCACTCTCTAAACTTAAGCCTATTAATTTATTCATATAAAATTCTTTATTACACTCCCAGTCATCAAATACATTTCATTTTCATATTAGAGCGATAATCTTCGCCCACGGCATTAATACCTGGAAATTAAGTCGGGTCTTATCGGTGCATTTTACGGATACTCACGGAAATTCCAGATAGAAAATAATATTTATTATTTTTTTGGTCCTTGCTCAAACAGACCAATTTATCGTTGAGCTACAAAAATAAAAAATACACCAGATTAAAATATAATATTTGTACTAAATTGGACCGTTTGTGACGCCTAACATTTATGTAAAATTATAGCTTAAAATTGTTGCTGAAGTAATGTACCTAGGCGTAATTAACCGCGTTTTACGGCCCTCGCCCTTTTGGGCCTAAAGAAATAGATGGGCTGCTTGTGCCTCCGGGTAAAGCTTAAACACTACTTACTGACCATCCGATTAACCGTTAACCGCTCGGGTCTGAGCCTGCCCAGGAAAAGTGGTTCAAGTCAAACCATTCATACGTATATGCCTTTAGTGGCTTAGTTGGGTGGTTATATTTCAAGCACTTGCTTTGGGTAAAAGTCCCTTGTTCCGACAGGACCTTAGCTGTTGACTGGGACGTAAAGCATCAATTCAAAATAAAAAAAGGAAGAAAAAAGAAAAGACAAAAAGAAAATGATAAACGCAATGACATTGATTTTGATATAGTAAATTTTCCGTCTGTTCATATCGTGTGATTCGTGTTATTTACACTAATTGAACTTGGTGCCAAACGGACGCAAGTATGAAAGTGAAAACTTGTATGAAAAGTGGTGATCAGTCTTTTATATACATGTACATGTATATAAATATTACACGTGTTACTTCATGGACACGTCGATCTTTTGACGCGACTGAGGTGAAAGTCGCGCTACATGAAATAAAATGGATCAAAATTATTGCATAGATACCCGTGCCACGCGATTAACAACCATTTATAAATCATACAAGAAAGCAATGCATTACTAAATGCAACTCACGCGCACATGTGCTGTTTATAAATACAAGGCTTTTACTCATGTTCGTTACCGGACGCCACGCAAAGCACGTGCTAATAAAGAGAAACTGAAGTCCGCCCGGAACGAGCATTAAATTAAAGCTTTTACGCGTATGAAAATCTGATTAGGCTGTAAAATACAGTGCAACATCATTTTTTTTTTTTTTTTTTTTTTTTTCAGAATTTATGCAATAATAGCGATCAAAAATGATTTTGTCATTCATTAACATTCGCTAGGTCGCTCGGTGAGTGTTGATGACTTTGGGCTACGCCCTCGGTTTTCAACACTCTCCTCGGAACCTAGCGAATGTTAATGAATGGATAATCACGTTTGATCCCTATATTAAAAACTATTACGAAGCAAAGATCGGGACTCGACAAATATAACATGTCCGGCTGATAATCACTGAGGCTGTAGATCACCGAGAAGTCAAGGAACGCCAACGAAATTTGGTGCACACGAGAATCATCAGGTGAGTAACCATGGATCAATCGAAAGAGGAAACGCACCGGTTCCAACAGGTACAACAAATATATATATATATAAAAAATAAATGAAAAAAAAATCTAGTATAATAAATGATAAAACCGAATAGTTTCTAAGTCAAATCCTTCTGATAGTCTTACACCTGACCCTCCGACTCCCCAGACGGAGAACCGTGTTGTGTCCTTCAGCTCCCCACAGTACTGGTCAAAACACAGGAAGCGGTGGGTCCGTCCCCATGACTGAAAAAGGGACGATAAATTTCAATAAAATCAATATCAGAGGGTGATAGAGCATGCAGAATCACATTAAAGGGACCAACAACTATAATCAGGGGATTATTCGGGTTGTGGGCTGGTACATGTCGTCTTGGTTACAATTGTGCATCCTGACACAATAAAGCCAAACCACAGCGCGCACAGGGAAAGTCACAATTCTAGGATCCCCATCCCGACCCGTCCCGACGACTGTTGAAAATGATAGCACCATCAAGTCCATAGCAAGTTTAGTGGACAGGGTGATCATCATGCTGACCAACCTTTGTACCTGTGACGAAAAAAATCGACCTCCTTTCTTCATATATGGCAAGAAACTACTACTATTTTCACATACTGCAATTTTGTAACCCTGGGTTACATGGGTTACAAGGGTTACATGTTCCAAAATTGCCCAAATTGAAATTCTTATATATTTATTGTATGTATTGTCTTTTTCTACTCCAGTGTTGTTATACTATTATCATTTTTAATTACTTTTGCGTTTGCAAAATTTGAGCTGTGTCATGAGAAAACAAACATTTTGCATATATGAAAAAACAAAGGCGCAGATCAGCTTGGTAACTGCGAAGCTAATTATCTCCTTTGTTTTTGCTACACGGATAGTACAATTTCTATACTTTCTAAATCCAAAATTTCCAGCCTATTAGCCATCTTTTGTGCTTGTACAGCTCAGTTTGTGTCAGACCTATTGGGAACCACAGAGTTGTTTTTCTCGTGATGCTGCTCATTTTATTGCTCGGTGTTGTCAAAAAATATATGTACAGGTAAGCCAATAGACACAGGTATTCAGTATCACTTCATTGTTTATTGACACAGCACATGTAAAAGGTGTTGATCAGTGGACAGTGGTTCATGCGCAGCGTGCACACTGTTTTTGGATTAGCATCCAATTTTGTTTCAACAGATATTAACTAAGTTATATAGGTTACAAGGACTGCATGGGCCAAAATATATTGTTATTTTTTTATGTTTTTTTTTTTTTTTTTTTCTATTTCTGTTATAAGCTTAAACTGCAGTTGCATTTATAGAAGTAGAAAAAAAATGTCAACGGTTATCGCTAATAAAAAGGAAGAATCGGAATTCAGACAACAACTTTGGTTTACTTTGTATCTTTATTTCTATTTCTGTTATAAGCTTAAACTGCAGTTGCATTTATAGAAGTAGAAAAAAAATGTCAACGGTTATCGCTAATAAAAAGGAAGAATCGGAATTCAGACAACAACTTTGGTTTACTTTGTATCTAGATCAAGTCAATCTTATATAAAGCTTTGTAGGCATTAAATTTTACTCCAGGTCGCCACATCAAAGACTTAGCTCACTCACCTTTGTCACAGATATTTGGCAATGCAACTTCACCATGGAATTGAGTTTTTCTGCAACAAACCTCACGGGGACCCAACTGTTAATCGTGATTATTGATGCGACGTGGAATGTTAATGCATGCTATTATGAAGTTTCGTATGCGTCGGCGAGTTCGTTACGAATGCGACGTTCCACATCCTCTGTCCTTGGACGGTAAGTACCACATGTTTTGCTCTCGTGAAAATAAACAAAGCCGAGTTTACAAAATCGGCGTCCACTATGATCTGCAAAAATCATCTATGTTCCCACTTGAAGTCAATTGGAATACTTACGGCACTTGTGTTTTTCAGCTAATGGTTTATAAAGTTGACAGGTAGATACAAGATTGCCACGAAAACTCATTACATTTTTAAAGTCATTTTGATTTTTCTAATTCTTGACCGTAAACTAAGAAGTATAACACAGTCTTGTGGTGTCTTTATTGAAATATGTATCCAAATGGCTTTGTAAATGCACTCTTATTTACTGAGCGTGAAAAACAGTAAGATAAGCATCTCTTGTATGCATCGTAGATTTTGTTGAAATTTAATATGCGACACAGAAATGCATCGTGGAAGATTGAGACCGATGAATCAGTAAAATAAAATAGCAAATATGGAGACAGTGATGCATTTTTTTTCAATTAATATTTTCTAGATACATGTTTTTATACTGTATTAACATTTGCAGAGGCTGGAGAAAGTTGTTTTAGCCTGAGGCCGAGGGTTCAAAGGGCTCCCGGAAGACTCTTCTAATTGCAATAAAATAACCATAGTTGATCGCTGTTCTTGTACAACGCACCATTACCATGGAAAACTGACTGACAACCGCACCTAAAAACCGCACAATTCCCTTTAATTCTTTTGTCCCCCCCCACCCCCCACCCCGCTTATCAAAAAGGCATGGAGCCACCGATATTAAATGATCAAATATTATTTGGTTAAGCCTTATTGGTCATTTAATGTTAGAAAACATATTACATGTGCCTATGTTACTGATATGCCCAAAAATGATTTGCTGTTTCGAGGCAAGAAGTCACTCGAATATTGACAAAGCTATATCAGAAAACCACTCTGTGACCTCATTCAAAATAAAAGTGGAACATGCTTTAAAGATCGCTCAACGAAGTACATGTAACTTACAAGGAAACAATACACCATGCAATATTGCACTTGATAAAAGCGCAAGTTATGTTTTTGCATTGACGTAAATAACTTTTGTAAGAGCACAAGAAAATGCTAATTCTTCCATGACTCATTCTAGTAGTACGTACCTTCATCTTCGATGCATACAAAAGATGCTTATCTTACTGTTTTCCACGCTCAGTAGATAAATGTGCATTTACAAAGTCATTTTGATACATATTTCAATAAAGACACCCATAGGACTGTATTATACCTCTTAGTTTACGACCAATAATTAGAAAAACAAAAGGACTTTAGGAATGTAATGTGTATTCGTGGCAATCTTGTATCTACCTGTCAACTTTATAAACCATTAGCTGAAAAACACAAGTGCCGTAAGTATTCCAATTGACTGCAAGTGGGAATATAGAAGAATTTTGAAGATCATAGTGGGCGCCGATTTTGTAAACTCGGCTTTGTTTATTTTCACGAGAGCAAAACATGTGGTACTTACTGTCCAAGGACAGAGGATGTGGAACGTCGCATTCGTAACGAACTCGCCGACGCATACGAAACTTCATAATGGCATGCATTAACATTCCACGTCGCATCAATAATCACGATTAACAGTTGGGTCCCCGTGAACCTACTTTGTGACAGAAAAATTGTCTGTGGAAACCTGGCCCAAGGCTTAGTCCCAAGCTAAAACAAGTTCATTTCTTTTTGAATGCCATTGTTTGTTTTTAGTTGTTGTTTTTTGTAACTTTTCTCATGCATTTTTTATCATTTTTGTTATTATGTGCATCCTTAAAATATGAGCCATTTGTTTGCATACAGCAAAGATGTTTTTACCTGCAAACGATTAGCAACTCTTATCTTTATCTTTTGCACTTCTATAGCCTGGTTTGAGTCAGATCTGGTTTGAAACTGAGTGTACAGGTTTTCTCATGACACAGCCCAAATAATAATTAAAGAAAATATTCACAAATACAGCCAATAGACACTGATATATCATCAATAAACAGTCGACAGCTACTGTATTGATGTGACCTGACAAAGATAACTATCTGGGTGCATGCAGTTGTGATGTTTAAGTCTAACATGTGAGGGACAAACAAAACATTTATTTATTTATTTATTTATTTATTTATTTATTTATTTATTTATCTATTTATTTATTTTTGTGTTTGGTCATTTGTTTCAAAATGGACTCAATTAAAATGAAGAAGCTAATTATGAAGTAACACCAGCTAAGTAACAGCAGGCCAATTTTTGTTTTTCTTCTTGTTTTTAGACATTAATTTGTACCAATTTCTTACAAATGAAAAACTAATATACTGTAAAAATTCTTTTAAACACTGGACATTTATTCAAAACAGTACCATTACACAAGAAGGGGATGGGCGTTTATAGGAGTCTACACTGTAGGGCAACATTCAAGAACTATATATGAGCCACCCCATGGGAAAACCAACAATCTGCATAGGCGAAAACAAAGGTGCAGATCAGCTTCGCGGTAACTGGGAAGCTGATCAGCGCCTTTGTTTTCGCTACTCGGATAGTACTGTTTTCCTCTTCTACTTAATCCGAAATTTCACGCTTTTAGCCTGCTTCTGTGCTTGTACAGGCCGGTTTGTGTCGGAACTGGTGGGAAACCACATTGTTGGTTTTCCCACGAGGAGGCTCATATATATATATATATATATATATATATATATATATATATATATATATATATATATATATATATATATATATATATATATATATATATTGAAATAAGAGTTGACGTCACATGTTTTTTGGCTTTAATAGAAATTATTTTAAACAACGTGTCAACGCGTTTCGCTCAGCTCGTCAGGACTGTTGCGTAGTAACTAAGTAACGTCGTATATATATATACATGATAGGAACTGAAATTATTGGTTGATCTCGATCTGCCCAAGACATGACTTTAGTTACCAGTAGGTGTTCACGTATCCCATGCATTACCATTTGAGCCACCTCGTGGGAAAACCAACAATCTGCATATGCGAAAACAAAGGCGCAGATCAGCTTCGCGGTAACCGTGAAGCTGATCAGTGCCTTTGTTTTCGCTACTCGGATAGTACTATTCCTCCGAAATTTCAAGCTTCTAGCTCTTTTCTGTGCTTGTACAGGTCAGTTTGTGTCGGACCTTTCCGGCTTTCCCCAAACCATATTGTTGGTTTTCCCACGAGGCGGCTCATTTATTTGGACTACAAGAGAAAACTAGATTTGTGTTTTTATGTGATAAAGCTGCAATATTAGAAATTTACCGCTTAAAGACAGGGCTGGGGTATAAAAGGCCACACAGGTATACCTGTGTCATTCTTTCTCTGACTGTTGAAGGGTTAACATCAATTCTGTGATTCTGATTGATTGTCAATTGAGGGCTTCTATGACATCACAAAATGATTGACAGGTCTTACCTGTCTGCAACTAGGCTTATAATCTTTTATTATGTAACAAGAGGCACACTTCATAATTGGTTACAATAGACAAACAAAATGGTTTAGTCATTAATAATTTATCATTTCTTGGCTTTGTTCATTACAAATGTCGTTTCATTTAATAAATAAATAAATAAATAAATAAATAGATAAATAGATAAAAATTGTGTTCCATGTACATATAATGAATGCATAATTTTTTTTTAAAACAGCCAGTGTCTTAATATGAATGAATGAATGAATGAATGAATATGAAATGGTACAGTTGTGGTTTTAGTAAGATACGAAGTGCATTGCTTGGAAGACAATTTAGTATCTGCCAGACATATATTAAAATGATCATAATTAAACATTTTAATGATACATAAATACAAAAATAATGATTCTGTTTAAAATGCCCAAAACAAAACTAGTCTTAACAACATTGGTATATAATGGTTATAAAACGCAAAAATAGAAAAGAAAAAAAAAGTTCTTGAAAAACATAGGCCTAATAAAATGATCATAATTTAAAATTATAATGACAAATAAATACAAATATATTTAAACGTGCACAAAACTGGATTTTACTATATTTTACTATATTTACTATCTTATAAAATATTATTATTATTAAGTGAATCAAATTAGAAATAAACTGTTTTAGATTATTATTTGTTTCCTGTCTCATGCAGCTATATTGCTATTATTGGTAAATGGATTAAGGCTGTTTATTACAATCAATTATGACCTGTGATCCTTATCAATTTTATGACCCTTATAGGTAGCCAGCATACCTGATGTAAGCCACGCCCACTACGACTGTCTGGCTACCTGTTCTCTTTGATGCTGGGAACCAGACCCCCCCCCCCCGGCATGAAAACCCTGTCTTTAAAAGATAGAATTTTTCCCAACATTTTTAAAATGGGCATTTATTAGAGGTTCCTGGAATTCCAAAACTCGCAGAAAAAATGGCCATTTTTGGCATCCCAATAGGGGTATGGGTGTTTATTAGAGTGTGGGTGTTTAATAGTATTTTCATGGAATGTGTATCAGTTTGTTTCTTCGGGTACCCGCCCATTTGGGCCTAAAAATAGATGGGCTGTTTGTGCCTTATATGCTAATGACAGACCACCTGATTATTGGTTAACTGCTCTGGTCTGAGCCTGCTCAGCCTGAGGAAAAGTGGTTCAAGTCAAACCATCCCTACGTATAGCCTTATGCAAATTACACATCAATGGCCAAATATGACAAAATTGTACCCAAATACATGTCTGACAAAATTGTACCAATTTTTCACGTATGTGTGAAATTTGCACCTTCAACAAGTCTTTCATTTAGATTTAGTTCCATTACGAAAACTTGTCCATGCAAAATTGAGAATTTTCATCAGAAAAATTTAGATATTTTTCTTATTTTTGCTCAAAACATAGATTGTGGTTACACGTTAGAACCGCCTCGCCGAGGAGGTTTTAACGAGTACCCACAATCTATGTTTTGGAGCAAAAATAAGAAAAATATGTATACCCCTGCATACCCCAGTCTTGCAATATAAAAGTGGGATTCAAGGGGGTATACATTACACGGACATGTTTTCCTGATGTTTATTTATTTTTTCAGTTTTATGCTTCAAACAATTGGTTTGTTATTTGTAGGGTTTTGAAAAGTTAGAAGGGCATTATTTGCTTTTGGCTGCGAGTCTGTCTGTGAGTGTGTGCGTCTGTTACACTTTTTTCAAACTTTTGAATGCTGCATGCTACAGTTTTGAAATTTCATATTCCTCATGAGAAAATATTTGACCATATTTTTATGTCAGAGTTATGCCCCTTTTTGAGTTGTGTCCTCTTGAAAATGAAATTTGAAAATCTTGTGCGCAAGATATATCTCAAAAGGTATCAATGAGCTCGAGTCTTCAAATTTGGTATACTCACTGGGCCCAGAATTTACAATAATAATAATAATAATAATAATGACTTTATTTATAGAGGAAGCTCAGTTGGAGTGATCCAATCTTCCCTGAGGTCCTCTCTAAACAATCCTCCCTTTAAGTTGAGGAAGGACAAACTGCAGCATCCAAAAAGATGCATCTAAAACATACTTAATTCAAACTTTTTGCTTCTATAATGTAAATGAGATTTTATTTAGCATACATGATTATACCCCTGGCATTTATGCCGACGGATATATAGTTTTCGCTTTTCGGTTCGTATGTTCGTTGGTTCGTTAGTTCGTTCGTTATTCCGGAACGTTCGTGGAATTTATGTCAAAGTTTTTGTTAAAGTTTCTCTGGTGGTGTATATCTCATGAACCATTCATATTTTAACCATAGGTACCCTATAGGGTTTGCTTTGTTTCTGTGAGTTTGGACCCTGGGTCCATGCCCGGGGGTGGGGCTAGAGGTCAAAATCTAGGTCACCTTTACTTTGGGTCAAAGTTTTGGTTTAAGTTTCACTGGTGGTGTATATCTCATGAACCAATGATCAGAAACCATTCATATTTTAACCATAGGTACCCTATAGGGTTTGCCTTGTTTCTGTCAGTTCAGACCTTGGGTCCATTCCCGGGGGTGGGGATAGAGGTCATAATCTAGGTCACGTTGAAAATGTGCTATTTACATAGTGTTTATTCATCTCTATGTTCATATCTTAACAAATACTTATAGGAATGTATTCCTGTTTGGATCATAGATACCCTTTAGGGTTGAATTAAATTCCATGGCACCAAACTCTAGGGGTGGGGCTCGAGGTCAAAATCTAGGACACATAAAATACAGTAGTTACCAAGATTAATATTCTGTGTGTCTATAACTTGACAACCATGTATTAGAAAGCGTTCATGCTTACAACACAACATTATAGGTACCACATAAGGGCTAGGCCCACTGGTCCATGCATGGGGTGGGGGTGGGACCTGAGGTCAAGATCTAGGACTTTTTTTTCTTTTTTTTTTTCTTTTTTTCCTTTTTTTTTTTTTAAGAATGACATTCTACTTTCAATACAATCTAGGACTGAGGACCTGACCCAAAATGTCCGCGCTTATGTCCTAGATTGGGTATACACGTCAGCTCTGTATACCACTCTAAAATAGGTATGTCATTCTAAAACTACACTTCCCCATGTTTGTATGTAAAGTACTTTACACTGCTTATTTCTACAAGAACTCCGCGGAGGTCGATATCGCACCTGCATCCGGCAAAGTCAATAGACCGTGAAATATAGTTCAAGGGCACCGATTCAAGGTGCATGCTTGAAGGGTATGTCAAGGACAATTACCCGGTACTATATGCAAGGTTTCAGACTGGCAGCTATATCTGATGTCGAGAAAACCAAACTTTGACGTAAATATTTTCAAAGTCAGTGGACCATGAAATATAGGTCAAGGGCACCGGGTTAAGGTATGTGCTTGAAGGGTATGTCAAGGACAATTACTATGCAAGGTTTCACACTCATGGCTATCACTGATGCAGAGAAAACCAAACTTCGACGTAAAAATTAACAAAGTCAATGGACCGTGAAATATAGGTCAAGGGCACTGGGTCAAGGTGCATGCTTGAAGGGTATGTCAAGGACAATTACTATGCAAGGTTTCACAATCATGGCTATCACTGATGCAGAGAAAACCAAACTTCGACGTAAAAATTAACAAAGTCAATGGACCGTGAAATATAGGTCAAGGGCACTGGGTCAAGGTGCGTGCTTGAAGGGTATGTCAAGGACAATTACTATGCAATGTTTCACACTCATGGCTATCACTGATGCAGAGAAAACTAAACTTTGACGTAACTTCGACGTAAAAATTAACAAAGTCAATGGACCGTGAAATATAGGTCAAGGGCACTGGGTCAAGATGCGTGCTTGAAGGGTATGTCAAGGACAATTACTATGCAAGGTTTCACACTCATGGCTATCACTGATGCAGAGAAAACCAAACTTCGACGTAAAAATTAACAAAGTCAATGGACCGTGAAATATAGGTCAAGGGCACTGGGTCAAGGTGCGTGCTTGAAGGGTATGTCAAGGACAATTACTATGCAAGGTTTCACAGTCACAGCTATCACTAATGCAGAGAAAACAAAAACTTCGACGTAAATGTCAAACTTCGACGTAAATGTTGACGGACGGACGGTCGGACGGACGAACGGAAATTTGGACTCCTATATCGCACCCTGCTATAAGCAGGTGCGATAAAATTGTACTTGATAAGGGTACTGTCTTTCATTGGTGATGTGAGGTTCAATGTCAGGGGTGAGCATGTGCCGGATTGTTTAGGTAGGGGGTGGGGAAAGGGGCTTGGTGGTTTCTGAAATGTACTTGATAAGGGTACTGTTTTTCATTGGTGATGTGATGTTCAATGTCAGGGGTGAGCATGTGCCGGGTTGTTTAGGTAGGGGGTAGGGAAGGGGGCTTGGTGGCTACCAGCCGGGGGTATACGTGCCTCTCAAGGCACTTTTTCTCGTTTTAATAGTAAAATATGAGTCAAAATTTGTCACCTAAACTTAAGGGAGGATTGTAATTCTGGGCCATCAAATTTTGACAAAATTACAGAATTTTGAAATTTTCACACCATTTTTAACTTGTCTCCAAAAAGCCTTTGATCATTCTATTTAACAAATATGCAAGCATACAGTTTGGGGCATTGTGTTTTACAGACGCAGGCATTGTGTTTTACAAACACATATTTGTAATTAATTATAAGAAAAAATGAGATTACATATTTACTACAGAAAGTTGAATATTCAAATCAGTAGCCAATAAACACCCCATCCCTCATATATCACACCCAATAGACACCAAATTATAGATCACCAGTATAGAACTTTTACTGGGACAGGTCACTTGAAAATATACATAGGGCATAAAAATGACTGTATTCTGCTGACTGGTCCTGTATTTTATGTGTGATCGACTGATCTCGCAGTTTTTTATTTCAATTGCATTTTGCGAAAAGTAAAACAAAAATTTAACGAGTGTCAACTCTTCCCATCAAGAAAGGGGACAAGGATTTAAAAAAGTGTTAAAATTGCAATAATAATAATAATAATAATAGTAGTAGTAGTAATAATAATAATAATAAATTAAGAATCACTTTCTTTAACTTCCAAATGTTTCAATTTGCAATGTGTGGTTACTGAACATGATCTTTTAATATCGCTTATTACATGTATATTATTAGTTGTTTTTGCACAGGAGAAAATTTCCTTCTTTATTTGAGCCGCGTCGTGAGAAAACTGGATTTTTGCCTATGCGAAAACAAAGACGCAGATCAGCTTCGCAGTAGCTGCAGTAACACGCCCATATATGGTAAAAACTCTTCAAAAATCTTCTTCTCCAGAACCGGCAGGCTGATTTCCACCAAATTTGGTAAGTACCATCGGGGACTCCAGCCCATCATAGTTTGTTCAAATGATGACCCTAGGATGACCTTGACATATTTTACGGCAAGGTCAATTTTGGAAACATAGGCTTTTACATGGGGAAAAGCAAAAACAATAGATATTTTGGAAACTATTGCAGCCTGAGACTTGAAAGTTGCTACATGTAAAGGAGTCAATGAAGATATGTAATTAATTAAGGTCAAGGTCATTTCTTGATCTTGACCCAAGGTCATTTTTTAAATATCAAAATTAAGATTATGGTTTTCTCAGAAATCACTGGGCCTATGAAAGTGAAATTTTATGTGAAGCCTCCATGCTTATCGACAAAAAAATTTTATGCACAAAATCTGGGTTGAATGCTTTAATAACATGCTCACAAATGCTCAAAAATGCTAATAAAATTCTTTCTGCAGAACTGATGGGCCGATTTTCACGAAACTTGGTATGTAGTATCTGGGACTCCAGCCCATGGTAATTTGTTCAAATGATGGCCTTAGGATGACCTTGACTAATTTTACGGCAAGGTCAGTTTTGGAAACATAGGCTTGTACATGGGGGAAAAAGTGAAAAAAAGAGGATATTTTGGAAACAATTGCAGCCTGAGACCTGAAAGTTGGCAGAAGCAGACAACTTATGAAGATATGCAATTTATTTAGGTCAAGGTAATTTCTTGAGCTTATAGTATAGTAGTCGAGCCGGCGTGCGTGCTTGCACCCATCCGTTCACACTTTCAATCTTAAAATATCTCTAATACAACAAGAAAAATCGTGATCAAATTTATCTAGAGCATCATTTAGGAGGGGGACAGGTTGCATTAGGTTTTGGGCAAGGTCGGATCAGAACTCTGGTTTCCATGGCAACAGATAGCTCCCATAGACTTACAATGGGAAAAACATAAAAAAATCTTCTTCTCTGAAACCACATGGCACAGAGAATTCATATTTTGTGTGTAGCAATGTGTAGTGGTCCTCTTTATAAATCCTGCCAAAAGTGCCCCTGGGGTCCATACAGGCCCCACCCCGGGGCGTCATGGGAAAAACATAAAAAAAAATCTTCCTCTCTGAAATTACAAGGCCCAGAGCTTTCATATTCTGTGTGTAGCAATGTGTAGTCATCCTCTTTATAAATCCTGCCAACCATGCCCCTGGGGTAAAAAATGGCCCCGCCCCGGGGGTCATTAGCTCCAATAGACTTAAAATGGGAAAAACATAAAAAAAATCTTCTCTGAAACCACAAGGCCCAGAGTTTTCATATTTTGTTAGTAGCAATGTATAGTGGTCCTCTTTATAAATCCTGCCAACCATGCCCCCGTGGTCAAAAATGGCCCCGCCCTGGGGATCATTAGCTCCCATAGATTTACAATGGGAAAAACATAAAACAATCTTCTTCTCGGAAACTACAAGGCCTAGAGCTTTCATATTTTGTATGTAACAACATATAAAGGTCCTGTGCCCCTGGGGTCAATACAGGCTATGCCTCATATGTTATAGACTTATAATGGAAATACATGAAAAATCTGCAACTGGACATAATATTTATGAATTTATGATTCTGAAAAAATTGGACCCCAGGCTTTCTACATGTATATTACCATAATATTAAATCATCTCAGAAACAGCTTGGCCAACCAAAGCCAAATTTTATATGAAACATTTATAAGAAGGCTCAAACCAATGTGTACATGCATGAAAATCCAGGTCACATGACCGAGACGGCCACCATGCCCATATATGGTATAACCCCAGCTGCCTTTTTTTTATCCAGTTATTTTTTTTTGTTGACTCTCAGGTGGGCAATCGTTGCCCTTGGGCTACTTGTTTTTTGTGTGTTTTTTTAAGCCTTTAAGCATAAGGACAATGAATTTTTGTTTATGAAATTCCTGAACCGGTGGGCAGATTTTCACGAAGCTTGGTATGTAGCATCAGGGACCTTAGCCCATCATAGTTTGTACAAATGATGAGAAGCCCATCATAGTTTGTACAAATGATGACCTTGACCAATTTTGGAATCTGGCTTTTACATGGGAAAAAGTGAAAACAGTGAATGTTTTGGAAACTATTGCAGCCTGAGACCTGAAACTTAGCAGATGCAAACAACTAATGAAGTCAGTAATGGTATGAGATTATTCAAGGTCATGGTCATTTCATGATGACTAAATGCTCCAAGATCAGGCTTCAGGTGAGTGTTCTCAGTACCAATGATCCTCTGGTTCGCTATTTTTACACCAAAACGACAGACGGTGAGACCATAGTTATATCAAAAGGTGATCACTATTGGCACACATTGTGTATGCTCAGAATCATGCATGAAGAATATGATGATCGTAAGACTAGTAGTTGTGTAAATTTCAAAAGGCGACCCCTATTGACAGCAGGCTGTCAATAGTTAACTTTCGCTACTGACAGCTGGCTGTCAAATAGCGAAAGTTTGCTATTGACGGCCAGCTACATATTTTCAATATATTAATGATTTTTAAGGTCAATTTATAAGCAGAAGATTAAATCTTTATATTAGTACATAATGATAATGAAAAATCATCTAAAGCATTCAGTTTTACATCTTGGAACTATAGAATTGTGTGTTCAACATAAAGTTTTGCTTGTATGTGTTGCTGATGATTTACACCTAAAAATTAAAGAATCATTTCCATAGGTGTGAAATTTGCGAAATCATCAAAATAATGTGAAATTTGCAGTTTACCATATCTCACCCTAACAGACTTGCATGGTTTCTCTTTACAAATTATGGTAATTAGCCCAGTTCCAGTTTTCGTGGCATGCATGTATTTTAGCTGAAACTGTGTTGTCATGTTTACTACCATTTATATTGTACAAGAAAAATACATTTTGGAACAAAAATTGTTTTTATGAGAGTTGTTCAATATTTTTCATTGATCTGAATCTGAATATGGGACTTATGCGTGGTTCAAAACCGGTAGAATCTGATGTCTTTTAAAAAAGGCTTCCACTATCACACCTGACAGTGAATTGTTTTCAAAGTTACTTATGTCAAGTCACAATTTGTAACAAAATAATGAAACATTAAAATATGTTAAGAATTTTTGAAGCATTGAAACTGACAGTCACTTTTTGAATGACCCACATATTCTGCTGCCTTACTTTTGATGACGTCAAAGATCAATATGTCATTCAAAGTGGCGTCTATGTAAGCAATGAACAGAATTGCCATGTAAAGGTATGTATGTTGGACAAAACGTACAAAGGATTATTATGCATCATTCCATATTTAGTTAAGACCTGACCTGTTTCTATCATCCTGGGGTTGCCTATGAATTATTAGTACCACGAAAATTGGACCAACCATCATATGTGTCGAGAAAGACCCTGTATCTTGGCATATATATATTATGTTTAGGCATATATGCAGGGTCTCTGTAGAGACCCTGGTTTAGGGTACTACTATACTCTTCCTGAAGGAAAAACACATTTGTTTGCTTTTTTATCTTTTAATCTATATATCTGTTAAATTGAAAAAGAAAGAAAGAAAGAAAGAAAGAAAGAAAGAAAGAGAAAGAAAGAATTTGCAAGAAAGAAAGACAGAAAGAAATTATATGTTTGGCTTTAATTATATTAGGTATGTTAGTCTACAACCTAAGGACTGCAGGTAATAATTGGCCCCTAACAGATTGTAATAGACAGCTACTGACTGTTCATAATCTGATGCTGTCAATAGGGGTCATTATAAAACCATAAAACTGATAATTTAGGGTATATAATAAACAGCTACTGTTATATGCATATAAATTTACTTAGTACAATTTACAAAAAGAAGCAAAACATTGTCATATTGCATGACATAATTATGCAAATATTTTTCTGGTGAAAATAATGTATTTTCAAAATCTAAATGTTTTTGAGGGCATGAACAGCAGCTGAGTTTCATTGCAAGCTGAATGTGGTGATAATTTTAGGAGAAAATTCGTGAAATACATTAAATTCCTCCAAAAGTATGATTTAAAGATTAATTAAGATCAGTTTGCTTTCAGTGTATATAGTCCATGTGGACCAGCAAAGTTTTCAGAATAACACAAAATTAATAAAATACATAAAATAGAAAATCCTGAGAACAGTCACCCAAAATTTGTTTTTCCAGCATTTTTAATGTGTTGTCAAATGTTTTAATCACAAAATGCAAATTTTCATAAAGAAAATGTTCAGTCCAATAACAAAATTTTATAACACTGTAGTATCTAAACCAATGCCCGTAGCTTAAATCAGTTTTCTGCTCCAAGTGTGCAACCTAAAGGACAACATTTTAAGCAATAAAAAATTTTGGTAAGTAAGTGTGATTTTATGCCCCCAACTTTGAAAAAGTTGGAAGGGCATATTGCTTTTGGATTGTGTGTGTGTGTGTGTGTGTGTGTGTGTGTGTGTGTGTTAACTTTTAAATGGAGCATGTCATGGAGTTGAAATTTCATGTGTGTATTCCTCATGAAAAAATAGTTGACTCGTATTTTTTTCTTGGCCGAGTTATGCTTCTTCTCTGAGTTATTTCCCTTTGAAAACAAAATTTGAAAATCTTGTGTGCAAGATATCTCGAATAGTATGTAACTGGTTGGGGCTGATGAGTAGATGACCTGATTAACTTTTGAGAACTTGACAAAAATACAGAATTTTTAAATTTTGATTGATTTTCCCACTTTTTGGTGAAATTTGAAACTTTTGAACAGTGAATGATAGGGTTTTGAAATTTCATATACAGATTCCTCATGAAAAAATAGTTGACCCATATTTTTTCATGTCCAAGTTATGCCCCTTTTCTGAGTTATATCCCTTTGAAAACAAAATTTGAAAATCTTGTGTGCAAGATATCTCAAAAAGTATTTGAGCTAGAGCCTTCATATTTGGTATACTGGTTGGGGCTTAGGAGTAAATGAACTGATTAACTTTTGAGAACTTTCTGTCAAATTTTGACAAAAATATGGAATTTTGATTAATTTTTCCACTTTTCGGTGAAATTTGAAACTTTTGAACGATGAATGTTAGGGTTTTGAAATTTCATAAACAGATTCCTTATGAAAAAATAGTTGACCCGTATTTTTGTTCATGTTCAAGTTATACGCCTTTTTGGAGTTATGCCCCTTTTAAAACAAAATTTGAAAATCTTGTGTGCAAGATATCTCAAAAAAGTATTTAAGCTAGAGCCTTCATATTTGGTACACTGGTTCCAGGGGCTGAGAAGAAGATCACCTGATTAACTTTTGAGAACTTTCAGTCAAGTTTTGACAAAATTACTCCATTTTGAAATGTTTACTCCATTTCTAACTTATCTGCATAAAGCTTACATTCTGATTCTAGATCGAGGTCAAAACAGGCAACCAAACAGTTTCTTCAGGAAATTAAATTTCACTTCATTCAAACTAGAAAAAGTGCCTTGAGAGGCACGTATACCCCCGGCTGGTAGCCACAAAGCCCCCTCCCTACCCCCTACCTATACAACCCTGCACATGCTCACCCCTGACATTGAACCTCAAACCCCCAATGAAAGACAGTACCCTTATCAAATTCACTTTAGAAATAAGCACTGTAAAGCACATTGCATACAAACATGGGGGAGTGGTGTTTTAGAATGACAGATCTATTTTAGAGCAGTATACAGAGCTGACGTGTATACTCAATCTAGGACATAATCCACGGACATTATGGGCCAGGTCCTCAGTCCTAGATTGGAATGAAAAAAAAATGACCTTGATCTCAAGTCCTACCCCCACCACATGCATGGACCCTTGGGTCCATCCAGTGGCGGATTTAGAGGGGGTTCAAGGGGTTCGCTTGAACCCCCCTCTGGAGACAGATTATTTCATTTTCATGTAGAATTTCAAGACATTTTGTGTAAAATGAGGCAAACGAACCCCCCATTTCCACATTTGAACCCCCTCTTCAGAAATCCTGGATCCGCCCCTGCCATCCCACCCCCACCCCCATGCATGGACCCTTGGGTCTAACCCTTATGTGG
The DNA here is from genome assembly GCA_964017185.1 of Rugalucina vietnamica. NCBI lineage: Eukaryota > Metazoa > Mollusca > Bivalvia > Lucinida > Lucinidae > Rugalucina > Rugalucina vietnamica. Next base: position 41,304,912 of record OZ024883.1, on the reverse strand, counting down.
TACCTATGTTGTAAGTATGAATGCTTTCTGACAAATGGTTGTCAAGATATAGACCTACAGAATATTAATCTTGGTAAATATTCCGTATTTTATAAATGTGTCCTAGATTTTGACCTCCAGCCCCATCCCTAGAGTTTGGTGCCATGGAATTTAACTCAACCCTAAAGGGTATCTATGATCCAAATAGGAATACATTCCTACCCGTCTGTAGAAAGTCCATGGAACCAGTGGAAAAAATCCATGGAATCAGTGGACAAAGTCCATGGAATCCATGGACATTGTCCGGCTGGAGTATTGGAACGAAAACACTGGACAGTTTCCAGTGAATCCATGGAAAATGTCGATGGAGTTTTTCCAGTATGTCCGTGGAATTTTTCCAGTATGTCCATGGAACTTTTCCATGGAATCCATGGAGTTTTTCCACGGAATCCATGGACTTTTTCCACAGTCCATGGAGATTGTCCAGGGTATCAGTGGACAAAATCAATGGACAATGTCCATGCCAAAGTTCCATGGACAATGTCCATGGAATTTGTCCAGGTACACTGTGGACAAAATCCATGGACAATGTCCATGGAATATTTCCATGGACATTGTCCACTGATATATAGCAGATGGCTGTGCAGAGTAAACCCTGAGAAGACATTTTAATCATATTGCTTTCATTCATGCACATTATGGCAAGATGCATCTCTGGTTAACACTAACAGTATCTCTTGTTGACAGTTGTTATCAAAAGCAAACAAAATTCCAGTGCAAAAGAACCCGGCAATTTTGCTGGACCAAAAACTTATTTCATATTTTATATCGGTATATATTTTTTTAACTCTACATTATTTTTTTTTTATTTTATTTATATACATGTATTTATTTGAGACGTTAATGTTTTTAAGGTTGTGATAAATGTACAGAAATGTTGATAAAAGTCTTTATTCAGATACATATGGGAGTCACAGTATGAATGGCATCCTGAAGGAGCTATATTGGTGCCACTGTTCATTTGGTTAAAATAATAATAAGCTACTGACCGGCCATCTGATCACTGGTTAACTGCTCAAGTCTGAGCCTGCCCAGGAAAAGTGGTATAGTCAAACAATCCATACATATAAGCCTTATTGGCTTAGTTTAAGAAGCACATTTTGAGTGTCATGACATCCTAATTATGTTGGGTAAAAGTCCCATAAAATGGAGGCAATGTCCCGTCATGACCTTTGCTGTTGACACGTAAAGCATCAATTCAAACAAACAAACAAATAATAATAATAATAGTCTTTATTTTGAGAGGGTAACACATTTAGTTACAAAACTAATCTTCCATGAGGCCCTATAATAAATATATGTGTACATGAAACCAGGGAACTGTTATACCTGGAATTCGTACTTAATTATAGCGGGAATTAGCATCTTTAGCAGCATGCTGTGTGTTCCATACACTTCAATGTATATAGTATAAGGATTCTGATTTTAAAAATTTTGCAACCCATGTAACCTTTCGCAACCCTTGTAACCCTGCAACCCAAACACATACCCCTCAGAATTCATCTCTCCACTGCATATAGTATAAGGATTCTGATTTTAAAAAAATTGCAACCCATGTAACCTTTCGTAACCCTTGTAACCCTGCAACCCAAACACATACCCCTCAGAATTCATCTCTCCACTGCATATAGTATAAGGATTCTGATTTAAAAAAATTTGCGACCCATGTAACCTTTCGCAACCCTTGTAACCCTGCAACCCAAACACATACCCCTCAGAATTCATCTCTCCACTGCATATAGTATAAGGATTCTGATTTTAAAAATTTGCAACCCATGTAACCTTTTGTAACCCTTGTAACCCTGCAACCCAAACACATACCCCTCAGAATTCATCTCTCCACTGCATATAGTATAAGGATTCTCATTTAAAAAAAATTTGCAACCCATGTAACCTTTTGTAACCCTTGTAACCCTGCAACCCAAACACATACCCCTCAGAATTCATCTCTCCACTGCATATAGTATAAGGATTCTGATTTAAAAAAATTTGCAACTCATGTAACCTTTCGCAACCCTTGTAACCCTGCAACCCAAACACATACCCCTCAGAATTCATCTCTCCACTGTATATAGTAAAAAATTCTGATTTTAAAAATTTTGCAACCCATGTAACCTTTCGCAACCCTTGTAACCCTGCAACCCAAACACATACCCCTCAGAATTCATCTCTCCACTGCATATAGTATAAGGATTCTGATTTTAAAAATTTGCAACCCATGTAACCTTTCGTAACCCTTGTAACCCTGCAACCCAAACACATACCTATCAGAATTCATCTCTCCACTGCATATAGTATAAGGATTCTGATTTTAAAAATTTGCAACCCATGTAACCTTTCGCAACCCTTGTAACCCTGCAACCCAAACACATACCCCTCAGAATTCATCTCTCCACTGCATATAGTATAAGGATTCTGATTTTTTAAAAATTTGCAACCCATGTAACCTTTTGTAACCCTTGCAACCCTGCAACCCAAACACACACCCCTCTGAATTCATCACTCTATAGCATATAATATAAAGATTCTGATTTTAAAAAAAACTGTAACCCTTTTATTAATAAATGCAACCCTTGTAACCTCTTGTAACCCTTGTAACCCTGTAACCCAAACACACACCCATCAGAAAGTCATCTATATACTGCATATCATATGTGGGTCTGGTTTGAAGTATTTGCAACCCTTGTAACCTTCTGCAACCCTTGTAACCATGCAACCTAAACAAACATCCATTGGAAATTCATCTCTCTTCTGCATATTAATTAATTTAATATGTGCAACCCTTGTAACCTACTACAACCCTTGTAACCCTGTAACCCAACTATACCCACGAAAGAAATGCATCTTTAGTCTCTTTACTTAGAATCATTTGCAACCCTTGTAACCTACTGTAACCCATGTAACCCTGTAACCCAGCTAGACCCTGCTTAGAATCTAGTCCTATATTTGTGCAACAGTACCTACTGTTACCCTTATAACCATTAATCAATGTTGTTATAATGAAACATTAAAAAGCAGTTAGAAATACTGTAACCATATAACCCTCGTAACCATAGGTTGCAAAATCGAGTAGTGTGAAAATAGTAGTATTTTTAGGACATATCTACCTTTCTTTCTGTTCGTCTTGGTGGTCGACGGTCGACATTTACCACATTTACCGAACCACAATCTCCACCATATAGAGGAAAGTTGTAGTTGATAAATGGAATTCTTAGGTCTTCTTCAGCTCCGAACTTCAGGCGGAATGGAACGAATATTACGTTAAAATCCTTTGTGTGTGTGACCGTAGAAAAGACCGACATTTAACCGGGTCTATATGGTGGATCGCGGATCACTTTGGTATTAAACAGGTAATTAAAAGTTTAAGTACTCATGCGACAAGGATATCAAATTATCAAATTTATATTGAAGCTGGTGATGAAGGCTTTCACCGCTCTTTGGAGCCCTACCGATCTCGCTGAAAAATACAATGTTCCGTAATCAATTAATTAATTAATCAATTAACAGCCAGGGACAAAACCTAAACAGGTTATAAAAAAAATAACTGAAACAAGTTATTTTTCATTTTCCCTGCATCAGTCAAAATCTGTGAAGTTTCTCTTAATTTAATTGAAATATGCAGGGTTTTCCATAACGGAGTGTCTATTGACAGACGTCTGTCAATAGCAAATATTCGGTAAATGTGCTATTACCAGACGTCTGTCAATAGCAAATATTCGGTAAATGTGCTATTACCAGACGTCTGTCAGCAGCAAAAAATCCGTAAATTTGCTATTGACAGACGCCCATGGTAATAACAAATTTACCGACTTTCTGCTGCTGACAGACACATCATATCCCATTTACATGAACAATGCCCACTGAATAATTTTATTTGTTAACTTTTTGATAAAACCCTGGATACCGGATGTGGAAAAAGAAATACGAGACCTGTAAGAGACACAGATACATGTAAACTTGATGCATTTTCTCTTTTTATCTTTCTTTTTTTTTCTTTCTTTCCAGTATGCATGTTTGTTTTTGTTTGTTTGAGTTGATGCTTTACGTCCCAGTTAACAGCAATGGTCATGTCGGGACGTTGCCTCCATTTTATGGGACTTTTACCAAACATTAGGATGTCATGACACTCAAAATGTGCTTCATAATTTTAACCATGCACCGAACTAAGCCAATAAGGTTTATATGTATATGGATGGTTTGACTATATCACATTTCCTGGGCAGGCTCAGACATAAGCGGTTAACCAGTAATCAGATGGTCGGTCAGTAGATTAGAAGTTTTGCCTAGATGCACAAGCAGTCCATCTATTTCTCCTAAGCTAGTATCTCACTGGCATGCGAATTTCTCGCGACTGTTTTGCGAATTTTGTCGCGGGACTTTCGCACGACATTCGTGCGAGTGTCGCGCGAGTGTCGTGAGAATTTCTTGTGTCGCTAACTAGTCGCGAACTGGTCGCGAAGTTTTTCAACATGTTGAAAAATTTTATGCGAATTTTTTCTCCAAAATATTTCGCAAGACTGTCGCGCGACGTTCGTGCGAGTGTCGCGAACTTGTCGCCGCGAAATTTTGGCGAATTTACAATGCGAAATTTTCGCGACACTCGTACGAATGTCGCGCGAGTGTCGCACGACGGTCGCGCGACAGTCTTGCGAAAACCTCGCGACTATCTGGCGAGAAAATAAAACTAAGCGACATTCGTACGAATGTCGCGCGACACTCGCACGAATGTCGCTTGACTGTCGTACGAATTTAAATGAAAATAAGTTACATTCGCGGGAAAGTCGTGAGACACTCTCACGAATGTCGCGCGACTGTCGTGCGACAGTCGCGCGACTATCGCGCGACAGTCGCGCGATATATTTTAAAAATTAGACCGAAATTCGCGAATTTGTCGCAAAAATGTATATTCAATGAGACTGCAACGTGAAAGTTGTGTTTATACCGTTTATCTTTGTCGCGAAATAGTCGCGAATTATTCGCGAACTAGTCTCCAGTTGTCGCATTCCAGTGAGATAGGGGCTTAAGCACCAATGGGCGGGGGGGCATATTCCCATCCGATCACATGTATATTTTTAATTAAGATACGGTTAAATGTCAAGAAGAGCTGTCAATCCTTTAGAGCCCAAGTTTGAATAAAAGATGGGTAGAATATGTTTCCGTGCACCTTGGAACCATTGCGTTTCTTATTTTGTCGATATAGTTAAATTATATCAGTTGAGTTATGAAAAAAAAGAAGAAGTTATTTTCACTCGGCAAATCTTAGCAAATCATTGTTCATCAAGCGCGAACATAAAATATGACCAAATCTAAGTATTTGGAAATGTGTGCTGGTGCGCGTGCGTGCATGTGTGTCCAAACTAAAAAAAAAATACATAGCCGGCATTATGGTTGATTCGAAATCGAAACTGACAGACACATTTAATAAAAGTTGAGAACCTGGATAAACAACGCAACAATGCTTAAAATATTAGTGAAATCAGGGGTGTTGGCTATAAGCTGCGTAGAAACCACACTTTTGACCCGGCTCAGGTGTCATAAAACTAGAATACCCCTAACATGTTTTTATAGTACGCGTGGCAAACGCCTCTCTTTTCACGCCTTGAGGCATGAAACCTTGCTGCACGATTTTGGACCTTTTCCAGTTCTTCCTGGAGGCCATGAGTGTGAGGGTCCCAAACTGAGCTTCCATATTCCAAGACCGGCCGCACCAGTCCTTTATAAGCTGCTTCTTTCGCATCTGGGGGACAAGAATACAAATTTCTCCTCAAGAATCCGAGAGTTCTGTTAGCCTTTGTACAAACATTGGAAATATGAGTATTCCATTTCAAATCATTTGTGATAGTTACACCCAGGTAATTTATGCTTTCAACGTTTTCCAGTAAAGTGCCCTCAAGGGTGTAGTTAGCCTGTATCTTATTAGACCGTTTATTTGTCAGCTGCATCATGTTGCATTTGACGGGTTGAAATCTCATTCCCCATTTTCTAGCCCAACTGCCTAAGCGATCAATGTCTCTTTGAAGTTTCAATGTATCCTCTTCATTCTTGATTTCACGATAGCAAACACAATCATCAGCAAAGAGTCTTATTTCAGACTCGATGTCTGCTGAGATGTCATTTATATACAAGGAAAACAGCAAGGGGCCGAGAACGGTGCCCTGAGGGACACCCGACACAACTGGAGCCCAATCCGATTTAATACCATTAACCACTACCCTTTGTTGTCTGAAACAAAGGAAAGCAATTCAGTGTTGTTCCACCTATTCCATAGCTGAACAATTTGCTTTTAAGGAGTTCATGGGGAGGAGTATCGAAAGCCTTTTCAAAGTCGAGTATAAAAGTGTCGACCTGGCCTTTTTTGTCTAAGATTTTGGCCCAGTCATTTATCACTGTAGTCAACTGAGTTTCACAGCTATGCCATTTCCTAAATGCGTGTTGCCTGTCCGACAGGAGTTCATGTTCATCAAGATGGGCCATAATATTAGAGCATACAATATGTTCAAGAAGCTTACAAGGAATGCATGTCAAAGAAACAGGGCGGTAATTGCGGGCAAGTGACCTGTCGCCCTTCTTAAACAGGGGGCAAATATTAGCAAGAGACCATTCTTTAGGAATTTCACCTGTATCAATTGACTGCTGGAAGAGATGGGCGAATACCGGCCCTAATTCCATAGCCAGTTCCTTTAGGACTCTGGGATGAAGCTCATCAGGCCCTAAGGCTTTAGACGGGTTTAGACTTTTGAGAAGTTTGGTCACCCCTTCCTTTGTGACCACAATATCATGCATGAATGGGGCAGATCTATCCATAAGAGGGACCTGTTTGTATTCACTTTTAGTGAAAACATCCGAGAACTGACCATTAAATTCTTCCGCCTTCTCAAATTCGGATTGTGCTATTCCACTTCCATTTCTTTTTTTCAACGGGGGAATACCTTGGGTATCTTTTATATATATATATATATTGACCTTAGACACTACCGTAAATATGATGCTTTTTGGGTCACTAATGTAACTTCAAGCGCCTGTGCTAATAGGCACTTTAATGCAAATATTAAAATCACAGTTAATCTTTCTATCAATAAAAATAGAAAGTACAAATTAATTTCCCAGCATCCTAACTATGGACCAAGCATGACCATGGATGAATAAAAACAAACCGCGAAAATACATGACAATTAAAATTCCTTGACTGTAATAATCATGTTAAGACTCCTAACTTACAGGCTGATGTTTGAACAACAAAGGCAAAAAGCCTTAGGTTTGGATCGGCTCAACATGATATCGATTGAATAGAAATTCTAGTGACTCCAACTGTTTTTTCAAACTCAACTTTTCTGCTCAGCTTTTACAAAAATGGTGTCTCCAGTCCTCTAGAAATATAGAATTACATCACTTTTCCACAAAGAAGTTCATTTAAATGAGAAACTATTGCCTTGACAACAGCCACATGCACTAAATCCTTCACCATTGTTGACAATGGTTGACAATGACTGATAGCCTCAAACCCAAAACAATACCTTGCAATTCATTTTTACTTTTATTGTTCTATTGCAAAACATTGCATGAAATAGTTTTTTAAGTAGTCAGACAACCAAATTAAATGTTAGAAAATTGTTCAATATGAAAAATAATAAAAAAAATCAAAAGATCAAATAGTCTCAGAGCATTGGTCAAGCAGTGACCTGTAAGTGACCTCACAGATTCCCAGCTATGCAATGGCCATGGCCATGAAGCAAGGTACCAAATCCAATATGGCCACTGAGCAAGGTATGAAAATGAAGTAAACAAAATTTATTTTGGCTTGCGCTTCAATGTGCTGCTATGTATTCATTTCAAACTGGTCACATATTGTTTCTAACATGCACAGCTTCGTTCTATCACATACGGATTGATTCGGAATGAAAATGCGAAAAAAATAAATTTTCAATCAAGTCATCGCAACAGAGATAATCATCGAAAATGGTACTTGCTGATACATTTATTCATTTATGGATAAGATCCACAAGAAAGAAAAACATCAAAAGTCGATTTTAATGTCAAAACCACGCACTACCAGTTGACACGATTTGACTAAGAAAAAACACTGGATTATTCCGCCTGATTTCCGGTTCCCGGCTTTTACTGATCTCACTAGAAATTCCGAAACTTTGACAAACTTTCTTTTACAGATGCACTTTTGTTTTTCTAAAGAAAATATTCTTTTACCAAAATAAATACTAAATCACACAATCGAAACAAACAGAGAAACCAGAACAAATTGTTACCTGGCAGAGAATATGAGGTTCAAGAGGAAAGTAAATAGATTGTCATTTTAAGTTGTGAAAACTTAAAGAAAAATTATTTTTCTTTCCTGCTTTCTTTGTGTGAAAGTGCGCTCTGATTTTTTTCTTCAAGGATGTGATGTCATGCGGTTAGAAATAAAACAACCAATCATACGTCTTGACACATCCATCAAACTTCCAAAACAAGTACAAGTTTATTAAAAGAAGTCACCCTAAATAGGGAGACAAGACAATTCACAGAATTCACCTCTGTGACATTTATATCATTGCCATCGTGCTTGTTAGCCATTTCCATAACAAAAACACACAATTTTATGGTTATCGGCTGTTCTCCGACGTCAAAATTACGCCATTTTTGTCAAACAATTTTTTCGGACTGCATCTGAAATTTTAATCACAGATACATGTATCAAACTGTACTGCCGCCAATGCCCAAACATTCAGAAAACGTTGTTGATTGAACATTCTTTCAGGATCAAAATATTTTAACGTTACAGCACACTTCCGTGCCGTTTCACAAGCAAAAACAGAATGTGAAAATCGTCACATTTTATCACGTTTTGACACCTGCCCCGCACGGCCCTACCCTCAAGCAGAAAAGTGGCCATACCAAGCGTGTTATTACTTCAAATTGCACAAAATTTCTGAAATATACTCATAAGATATTGCTGCTTGAAATTACGCAAAACGCTTCTTCAACAACGCGTTACTTTTTCTGATAGCTGAAGTGTCTACGAACTTTCCTGTCATACCTCGTATATATTAGGGATGGCAACGAATGCCAAAATCGGGATTTGAACATTCATATAGGGTAATTGAATATATTCAAATATTCCGATGACAAACCATATTGAATTCACGGATGATACCTCTTACAGGCGGGATCATCACATGTAAGAAAATACATTTCTTACCCCCGGTAACATATAAAATCTTGGGCTATTAATAAAGAATCTCTCAGTTAAAATGTAAGAATAAAACTAGGACATTTGTGTCCAACAAAGTATCGATCTGTCTCTGCATGTGTGTCAGTTATCAGCCGAATCACCAGGAAAACATGTCCGTGTAATGAATACCCCCTTATAACCCACTTTCATATAGTAACTAGAAAATGTGTTTATGAAACACTATGCCCCCAACTGATAAGCCACTTTCAAGATGTAAAAATGTCCAAAAAATGACTAAGTTCAAATTGTAAAAAAAGTGATAAAAATTAATCTGAGGAGTATATCCAAACCACATGCATATCTTCAAAGCATGGTCACAATGTCTGCAAAGTTTCAAAAGTATCGGTATTAAATTGTAGGAGGAGTTGCGAACACAAGGTACCCTCTATCCATTCACTAAAATGCCCGAAAAAATGACTAAGTTCAAATTGTGAAAAAAATGACAAAAAATAATCCAAGGATTATATCCAAACCACATGCATATCTTCAGACCATGCCCATAATACATGTAAAGTTTTAAATGAATTGGCATGAAACTGTAGGAGGAGTTGCGCACACAAGGTACCCACTGCCCATTCACTTTCATTTGTCAAAATGCCCGAAAAATGGCTAAGTTCAAATTGCGAAAAAAGTGACAAAAATTAATCTGAGGATTATATCCAAACCACATGCAAATCTTCAAAGCATGGTCACAACATCTGTAAAGTTTCAAGAGAATCGGCATAAAACTGTAAGAGGAGTTGCGCACACAAGGTACCCACTATCTATTCTCTTTATCAAGAATCAAAAAGGGAAATGACTCTCACAGAATGGGCCCCTAGCCCCTTGAATTTACCTGAAAGAAAAAATACGGGTCCTCTTTATTTTCATATACAAACTACATACCAAATTTCAAGATCCTAGCTGTAACGGTTCCTGACCGAGTGCTAAGTGTTACTCACACATCACAGACTGACTGACTGACTCCACTCACTGCACTCACTGCACGGACAGACCCAAACCAATATGCCCCTTCAACTTCTTCGAAGTTGGGGGCATAAAAATGGTGTATGCATGGGTATATCCAATTTTTCTTATTTTTGCTCCAAAACATAGATTGTGGGTACTCGTTAGAATGCCCTATGGTCTAACGTGTACCCGCAATCTATGTTTTGAGCAAAAATAAGAAAATAACAAAAAAATCTACAGAAAATTTTCAATTTTTAAAACTTAAGAAATCTCTGTATATTGCATGTGCGTGTTTTCGTAATGTAAGAATGATTCTACTTTTTGCTGTCGCATGAACGTCCCATGATAGGTCTCTACTGAACATGTGGTTCTGAATGATACAAGTTATCAATTTAAAAATTGTCAAGTTTTCCATGAAAAGCATTCACACCTACCATTTATTGTTAATAGGCTACAACATCTCAACTTGAATCAACAAAGTGTTAAACTGCTAATTGAAAATTCTTGATTTACTAGTGTCAAAACATTGACGAACATTATTATGAGTAGGAATAGAGTATAAATTGACAACTTTTTCAACATTGGTCTTTGAGACTGCTTATGAACAAATTTGTTTTAAAATACTGCATGTGAGAAAATGATTCAAATACTCAAATCTAGTAATCGCATTCGAATATTCAAATGAAATGCGAATATTTGAATATTTGTTGACATCCCATATATACATGTATATACAATAAGAGCTGTCGCAGGACAGCGTGCTCGACTGCTTCTGACCTTTGTCAAACATAAGGCCAAACCCGACCAGTAACCCAAAGCATTATGCTCAGACATCTTTTTGCCTTGATGCAATAAGGCAAAATCACTGAACCATGAAAGTTAACTATAACTACCTAAGATTTAAAGGTCTCACTCATATTGTGAAATACCAACTGAGTGCCAAGACACAAGGCAAAATCACTGAACCGTGAAATAAGGGCACACTGACCTATAAGTATTTCAGGGTCAAAGGTCTAGTGATACTTACTCATAATGTGAAAGAAATATGATCATATACCCATTCAGTGTTGAGATATAAAGCAAAATCACTGAACCATGAAATTAGGTCATAGTGACCTATAAGCATGTTTGGGTTAAAGGTCTGGTCATACTCATTCATAATCAGAAAGAAGTATGAAAAAATACCAACTAAGTGTCGCGATATAAGGCAAAATCACTGAACCATGAAATTAGGTCACAGTGACCCAGGAATACTTTACGGTCAAAGGTCTTGTCATACTCATACATATCGTGAAAGAAGTATGTTCATATACCAATTGAGTGCCGAGATATGAAGGAAAATCACTGAACAGTGAAATTAGGTCATATTGACCTAGGACTACTTTAGGGTCAAAGGTCTTGTCATACGCAAACATAGTGTGAAAGAAGTTTGTTCATCAACCACTTGAGTGCCAAGATATAAGGCAAAGTCACTGAACCGTGAAATTAGGTCACAGTGACCTATAAGTATATTGGGGTCAAAGGTCTGGTCATACTCACTCATAATCTGAAACAAGTATGAAAATATACTAATTGAGTGTCAAGATATAAGGCAAAATCACTGAACCGTGAAATTAGGTCACAGTGACCTAGGAGTACTTCAGGGTCAAAGGTCTTGTCATACGCAAACATACTTTGAAAGAAGTTTGTTCGTAAACCATTTGAGTGACGAGATATAAGGCAAAATCACTGAACCGTGAAATTAGGTCACAGTGACCTATAAGTATATTGGAGTCAAAGGTCTGGTCATACTCACTCATAATCTGAAAACAGTATGAAAATATACTAATTGAGTGTCAAGATATAAGGCAAAATCACTGAACCGTGAAATTAGGTCACAGTGACCTATAAGTATATTGGGGTCAAAGGCCTGGTCGTACTCACTCATAATCTGAAAGAAGTAAGAAAATATACTAATTGAGAGTCAAGATATAAGGCAACCGTTTAGTAATTGAAGTGTAGTTACCTTTTGATATGAAGTTTGTCTATGGAAGACACCATGCCCATCTTGTTCTGTATGGTGTGGTAGTTTAAACTTGTTTTGGACCCTGTCTAAAATTAGGTCACGATCACCAAATTCTTATAAACTCTGAACCTCCTCACAACAATGCTTCTGTGCAAGTTTGGTTAAAATCCATCAATTGGTTTACAAGTTATCGCGCCCGAAAGACTAATTTCAACAGTTATGAACTAGTGACCTTGGAAATTAGGTCAAGGTCACCAAAATCTGATCAACTCTGAGCCTACTCCCAACCATGCTTCTGTGCAAGTTTGGTCAAAATCAATCAATTAGTTTACAAGATATCGCGTCAGAAAGACTAACTTCAACAGTTTTTGACTAGTGACCTTGGAAATTAGGTCAAGATCACCAAAATCTTCTCAACTCTGACCCTCCTCCCAACAATGCTTCTATGCAAGTTTGGTCAAAATCCTTCAATTAGTTTACAAGATATCATATCGGAAAACTAATTTCAACAGTTTTTATGGACTCGTGACTTTGAAAATAAGGTCAAGGTCATCAAAATCTAACCAACTCTGAGCCTCCTCCCAAAAATGCTTCTGTGCAAGTTTGGTCAAAATTCATCAATTGGTTTACAAGATATTGCGTTGGAAATACTAATTTAAACAGTTTTTATGGACTCGTGACCTTGAAAATTAGGTCAAGATCACCAAAATCTAATCAACTCTGATCCTCCTCCCAACAATGCTTCTGTGCAAATTTGGTCCAAATCCATCGATTGGTTTACAAGATATTGCGTTGGAAAGACTAATTTCAACAGTTTTTATGGACTCGTGACCTTGAATATTAGGTCAAGGTCACCATAATCTAACCAACTCTGAGCCTTTTCCCAACAATGCTTCTGTGCAAGTTTGGTCAAAATTCATTCATTTGCTCAGAAGATATCGCGTCGGAAAACCTAATTTGATCAGTTTTCATGGGCTGGTGACCTTGAAAATAAGGTCAAGGTCACCAAAATCTAATCAACTCATTCTCCCCTCTTAACCATGTACCTATGCAAGTTTGGTCAAAATCCATCCATTGGTTCAAAAGATATCGCGTCGGAAAGAAGCTACGCGGACGCGGACGCCGACGGGATCCGCACCAAAAACAATATGTCCCCCACCTTCAGTTTGGGGGACATAATGAAGTTGCTAGAGTGGCCACAACATTTTCCCCATTATAACTCAATGGCAGATATCTGTTGCCTTGGAAACCAGAGTTCTGATGTGACCTGGCCCAAAACCTAATGCATCATTTCACCCTCCTCAATGATGCTTCTGTGGTAGTGCGGCTAGCGAAGTACGTTGTATATATAAATCCTGCCAACCGTGCCCCTGGGGTCCATACGGGCACCGCCACGGGGGCGTCATGCGAAAAACATGAAAAAAAAAACCATTCTTCTCCCAATCCACAAGGCACAGAGCTTTCATATTTTGTATGTAGCAATGTGTAGTGTTCCTCTTTATAAATCCTGCCAACCTTGTCCCTGTGGTCAAAAATGGTCCCTTCCCGGGGGGTCATTAGCTCTCATAGACATACAATGGGAAAAAACATAAATAAATAAATTATTTTTGATTGATGATCTGACGAAAGTTTTTTCCCCTTCATATTCAAACACGTGACTTATACACGTGTTACCATTAAGCGCCACCGAGGCGGCCTGCGGCCGCTTGTCGGTGTCGCGATTAGTCCGGTAGAAAAGAGCTGAATTCAGAGAGGACCTGGAATTGAGTTCTAAAGTTTTTTTTTCTTTACTGAATTTTGTTTAGCAGACCTTGCCCTTGAAGAATCCAATTGATGCCACTTTGGCATCATTGAGCATTTTGATACATTCAAGATGGTATCCAAGATGGAAGCCAGAAATAGCAAAAATCAATATTTTACGTCTGAGTGGACGTGGAATTAAGTTCTAAAGTGTTTTCTTTACTGAATCTTGTTTAGCAGACCTAGTCCTTGAAGAATACAAGTGATGTCACTTTGGCATCATTGAGCATTTTGATATATTCAAGATGGCATTCAAGATGGAGGCCAGAAATAGCAAAAAAAAAAAAAAAAAAAAAAAAAAAAAAAAAAAAAAAAAAAAAAAAAAAAAACAATATTTTACATTTGAGAGATTTTAGAGGACATGGAATAAAGTTCCTCAGTGTTTTTCTTTACTGAATCTTGTTTAGCAGACAGAGCCCTTGAATCCAAGTCATGGCACTTTGGCATCATTGAGCATTTTTGATATATTCAAGATGGTATCCAAAATGGAAGCCAAAAATAGCAAAAATCAATATTTTTACATATATGGGACAAATCTATGATGCGATTTATTGGTTTGCTCTTGAGTAAGACATAGATCAAGAAGTTATGAAACATAACTTTTCATAACAAGTCATAACATTTGTGGCTTTAAGAAACTAAGATGATATCCAAGATGGCGGCCATATTAAGAATCACAAAACACAATTTTACCTGTTCACATTTAAGATGTTGCGCTAATGGAAACATCTTGTGTAAGGCATAACTTTTTAAGAACTGGAGGCATGTCTTTTTCACCAATGATCTAATTTCAATATGCAGGATTGCATCCAAGATGGTAGTCAAAACGTATTTTTACGCTTGTATACCCCGTGTAATACTTCATTTCTTTGGCAACCTGCATAATAATATACTTGTCATCCATTTATGTATCATGTCAGTTTAGTCTTATTTTGGCCATAATCTAATCCATTCAGTGCCAAGAGCTTAGATATTTTCGTAAATTTTGCCAAGTACAGTAGCACATATATGAATAAAAATAAAAACTGAGCTCCTTTAAGAGCAGTGAGCACATAAATTAGAAAGGGGATGGCCCATATCGCAGTTTCGACTATTAAAGTCTCGTCAGTGACCCTTTAGATTTGGCAACATGGAGCCAAAGAGAATTACTGAAATTTTGCAACTTTCAACAGGGTAGTCGATACAAAGACTAGTGTTATCTAAATTAGACCAAATATATTAAACATTGTTTAGAAAATGAATCTTAACCGATAATAAATTTTTGATTTCTCTGAATATCCTCACTGATCTCAAAGATCAAAAAGAAAATATAACCTGCACTATGGATGATGTACGGGGAGACTTTTTAGGGCCGCCACACGGCAAAACACCAGCTGCAGTAATAGCAAATAAAAAGGTCTAGGCATTCAAGTATATTGTATGCTATTGGAATTTAAAAAAAATGTAAATTTGAAATATTTGGCATGCTCTGGTTTTATGCCAAACTGCTTTAATATTGTTACACAATCCAAGACACATATAATATCTTATGAAACAAAGATATTAGTATCACACATGTTGCCATGGCAACTGTTCCGCCATAAGGAATACCCTCATTTAAAAAAAAGGTATGCTCTTTGTTGTACATAATGTATCAAATTGTGTGTGGATTTGTGCATACACTGTATTGCATAATCTGAATAGTGGTATAGGTGTTGAACTTCAAGGAACACATAGAAGTTTGAGAATTTTAGTCATAGCTTCTTTTCATTACTGTGATGTAAAGACGTTAACATCATCAAGATCGAAACACCATCAACATTTTTCATGGCATCATGTTTAGATTACATCAGCTACACACCTTTTGATGCTCATATTTATGGAGATAATCTCTTCAAACTTTCATGAAATACACAGCAAAACTTTGTCTTTCACATTGTTATTTATACATACTATTAATTTTGAATTTTTATTACAAAAGACCCCTCTTGTCAGATCTTGGCCCATACATGTATATTAAGCTATGCGAGAATCACAAAGATGTGTAAGACGACACAGTAGCCTATGGTAGAGTGTCATACTCTGAATTGAGTGGTTGATGTTTGAACCCGCCACCACAGAGTTGTGCTTGACATGGTAACATATTCATGGTACTGGTTATATTAGTTCTAGGCCCAGTAACTCGAAGGCATCGTAAGTTCCCCTACTTACGACATACTTAAGATGACCGCCTTAAAATTTACACCCTTGCTATTCCAGTTACTCTAAGCTGTCTTAACTTTTTCAAATGAAAGTGCCACTTCGTAAGAAAAGACGACGCAAAAATACGATGCTGTTCAGCTGTCACTGTAACTTAAGGTCCTTTTCAGTTATTCAACATAATCCCTAAGAGATACTTAAGTTGATCTTAAGCTTAAGATGGCTTTGAGTTACCAACCCCTGGATCATACCAAAGAAATATAAGCTCCACCTCAACATGACTGATTAATTGTTTATTTATTGAATTGTTAAACCACAGTACAAGCAAACCAAACAAATATGTATTATACAAAATACATTTTTAAACAATATAAATCACCGTTGTGTGTCTTTCAGTCATGAAGAAGAAAAAAGGTAAAACTAGCCATTATAACAAGGGTTTAGCCCAACATAATGGTATGAAAGATAAATGTTCAAATCGCATGTAAACATTTTTAAAACACAACTTCTGTTAATTTATGCATACATTGTTGTCTTGGCAAGAACAAAAGATTGTACACTCAAGTTCTGCTCAGCAGCAACCGCAGCACATAGGAGTACATGGCTTATTCTTGAACCATAAAAGATAATGTGACACCCAGTGTCGCCCAGAATTGGAAGTAAATAACCATCCTGCAGTACCTTGATCACAATGCCATTCCAAATGACATAATGATAGCTAGTGTAAATTAAAATGGTAGCTATTGCTTCATTATTACCAACTGTAATATCATTTATACTGCTGCTTGAGTTTCTAAAAATTAAAACTTTCCCCATTAAAGCTTGCATGCTATTTGCTTTTAAACTGTTTCATTGTTTTGTACCTAGTCACCCATCCTTCCACCATCTTGAAATACAAAACATTGGAACATAAAATTGTTCTATTGTCCTGTATCTTGATAAGGCAAAGTATCTAGAGTAATGACTTTTAAGTGCTAAGTTTATTCAGGGCGGGAAAAATGTTAAAACTCAATTCTAGGTCAAATTCATTTTGCGCAAGAAATCATGGCTGTCTTCTTAAATGCAATCTTGAATATGACAATTACTGCAAATTGATAAGGCAAACTAGTTTGAGTAATGGTTCTGAAAGTTAAAGTGCTAATTGTTTGAATCAAAACTTGAAAGTAAAACCAAAAACATGAAAAATCTTGACTTATTTCATCTATACAGTGTTTTTATAAGAAAGCTGACAGCCATCTTGTATCCTATCTTGAAACAACTGTGATAGAATGTACCTACTTACACAAAACTTATACCATTTCATCATTTTGCACTGAAATAACCACATGTTTTGCCAGATAAAAGGAATCGGAGGCCCTTATTAAATATAATTTTATATTCTGGCCGCCATCTTAAACGCTATCTTGAAAATACAAAATTGTTCAATGATGCCAAAGTGGCATCACTCAGATTCTTCAAAAGCAATGTCTACTGGACATAATTCAGTAAAGAAAAAAATACTTTAGAACTCAATTCTAGGTCAAATTTGTTTTCTGCCGGACTATATTATGTAATACTAAGTAAGTAATTTATTCATGCAATAAGCCATAAGGCCCATGAGCACATAAACATATAACAATATACAGCATATGCAGGATAGCAAAATATGGTTTCATACCAAATATTCCGGGAGAGGTGCAAATTATTCATACATGTATTAGAATGCCAAGCGCTGTATATGAAAACGGTAATGAAATACTAACGTTGCTCATAATGCGTTTAGGGAAACATTCGACCTATAGTACATAGTATCAAGTAATATTAACTGGGAACAAACAAGGAATACCCATTGTACGATTCTTGGTATGTGTCCGAAACTGGAATGGTATAATAACGTTGCTGATTTAGTTGAACATAAACATGTATGCTACATGTAAACCATGATTATAGATAGTACTCAGATGAAAGTTCATGTGAACAGACACGACGCTGTACCAATTGTACGATTCTTGGTATGTGTCCAAAACTGGAATGGTATAATAGCGTTGCTGATTTAGTTGAACATAAACATGTATGTTACATGTAAACCATCATTATAGATAATACTCAGATGAAAGATCATGTGAACAGACACGACGCTGTACCAATTGTACGATTCTTGGTATGTGTCCGAAACTGGAATGGTATAATAACGTTGCTGATTTAGTTGAACATAAACATGTATGTTACATGTAAACCATCATTATAGATAGTACTCAGATGAAAGATCATGTGAACAGACACACTGTACCAACTGTACGATTCTTGGTATGTGTCCGAAACTGGAATGATATAATAATATTGCCTATTTATTTGCACATAATTATGCATGTTTTATAACCTGTAAACTATAATGAATAGTACTTAGATGAAATTACACGTGCATGAACACGGTGTATCAGTTGTACAATTCTTGGTGGAATGGTTTAATAACTGCACATAAACATGGATACAAAATTGTAGCAAAAATTGTAGATATTTTGATAGGTATTCCAGACATCATATTTTGTACATATGTATATAACCATGTAAATATGTTTTACTCTTCAGAGGACCATATGTGAGATTAGTTTTTGTACTAAATATGTCATCCTCTTTAAATAAAGACATTATTATTATTATTATTATTATTATTATTACAACATGAAACCTATGATAGATAGTACTCATTGAGATTACGCTGTACTAGTCGTACTATTCTTGGTATTCTTGGTATGAGTCGGACACTGGAATGATATATATTCGATTTCACATATACATACATATAACATGCCCGAATATAGTAGATAGTATTCAGATAACATAACATAAAGACATACACTTTGTATCGGTTGTGCGATTTCTTTGTATGTGTCAAACACTGGAATAATACAATAGTGTTCCCTATTTCCTTGTACATATTTATATAAAACATGTAACTACAATGCATAGTAGATAGTACTAATATGAAATCACATGCGAACAAGCACGCTGTACCATTATGTACGTTTTCATATATTTAGTTGAGTTTGGGTAACTGAGTGACCGCCTATTGGGAAATAGCTGCTCACTCGGCATACAACATGTTTCCCCAGTAGCAGTACATTAAGTCCCAGTCCCACAGCGCTTAATACCGCTTAAGATCGCTATACGATTGTCTTTATATTTATTTAGGGTTCATTTCTTTGATCCCGATATGCAAATTAAGAAAACATTTGAAACGTTTTACATTTTTTGCATACGCAGTCTTATCAATAACCTTATCGTACGATTGCTTACGATTCAGTGGAACCGGCACCGTAATGTCAATTTAGTTTTTGGAGTGGAAATTTCTTTCTGATTGCGCCATTTCCTGACAATTTCCTATTTTTACCATTTCATGTTTTCAATGAATTCATACAAACTGAATAGGAAAGTCCCACACTAAAACCGAGGTGGGGAGAATGAACTGACAATAAGCGGTTCTAACGAGTACCCACAATCTATGTTTTGAAGCAAAAATAGGTGTACCCCTGCATACCCCAGTTTTGCTATATAAAAGTGGGATTCAAGGGGATATACATTACATGAACATGTTTTCGTGATGATTCCGAAATTTGGATAGATGATGGACATATCAGCATCTTGCAAAATTAATAAATAAATACCACCACTCAAGAAAGGCTTTAAAGTAAATAATTAAATGAATGGATCGAAAATAAATCCTACAATAATTATTGCCATTTTATTCAGTATTTGCATTGTACATAGTAAACCGAAATACATCTATATAGCATGCATTCTTGTGATCCACTCAGAAATGAAATCTCTCCTTTAATTTTGATTAAGAACGGATTGAGCTATGTTTCAAGCTGTAGGTTTGTAGCTGATATACACTGATACAGTGTGCACATGTAATTGACATAGAACGCAGATAATAAAGCCTTTATGGTCACCATAGTCTTGCCAATTGCTTTATAAACACAAGATTGTAGTCCTCACGGTATGTAACCTGAAAGTAAATGAACATTGTAATTATCCAGAAACATTAAATTTGTCAACGGAAACGCGGGAGCATACTGGATCAAAAGGCTAAAAACTTGCCTCTGATAATGGATCGTAATGGATTTTAGCAGAAAATTTTGTATGGGGGACGACAAGATAATTATTTTCATGTCAAATCTTGATCTTAGTTTGTTCTATTACGAAGTGCAAACATTTTGGATAACGTTTGCATGGCTAAAACAGATTTTGAATAGGGATTTTGCATTGGCAAGGGAGATAATCGATGATCGTGAAAATGCACATTTTTCTAGAATTTTTAATTGGTCATGAAGATTTCGTCTTAGGTATGTCAGTTGTGTCATTTTATAATAATTTTGAGCAATCATGATGAAATACTAAAGAATTTAACATTTTGGCGGGAAAATACTTTACCTTCCTTCCTGGTATTTTTATACAGGAAATCCCTATTCAAAACTGTATTTGACCAGAACCTTTTTTTATATTTGTCAACCGATTTTCATAAACTAGATGTTCAATTGCGCCAAGAAAATATTTCATGTACATTTGAACAGTTGTGAAATATCTGCGAAAACCCACTATCGGTTGTCAACTCTACTGAGCATAGTCAAACAAACTCACCGTATAGTGGCTTATCACTAGTAGGGTCGACGTCTCCATCTTAGAGCACAGCACTGTCCGTATGGGTAAGACCACGGGTATCTACACACGGGGTACCCCCCGGGGTTGCCACAATGTGGTCGCCTCCAGCTGCACCTCGACCATACGGGCCACTCATACCAACGACATCTGTTCCAACCCCCATGGTAGGACCTGGCACCATACGGTTCCTGCGCAGAGACCAAAGCAAGGGATGCTGAAAATGGTAACAACTTGAGAGCTGCAAATAAAATGAAAGTAGCCTGGCGTCCCTTTTATGGGACATAGGCAAACAGAATAGCCCAAGATGTGACGCCGCAGATCGAGGCGTCCAATCTGGGGCTATTCTGTTTGCTTAGAGAATTTTCATTGAAAAATTGAATGAAACTTAAAAATCACTCCTGAATCCCCTAAAAATGAAAGTGGACTCACCCAATTTATAATAATGGGAGAATCCATTCGTCAAATATGGGTTTAAGGTGGTGCGTATTACTTCTTTGTAAACATTATCGAAAATAACGCATGACCTATTTTCAAATAAACAAATAGTGCAACATGTATTTTCTTCTTTCAATTATTCAAGGGAACCGAGTATTATACGCTTACAGTATACAATCGTTTGACAATCGATAATTGTAAATACATGTACATGTAGCTCGGTCACATGATGATTTGAAACCGAGTCCTCCAGGGCCCTTTTGCATAGAACTCTTTATTCTTAGTTGCAGGTTTAAGTCCCAGTTAACTTAATGACAGCGCTTCTCATGTTGCATTATTGTCTATGAAAATCGACATTAGCGTCTACTTTAAGCTGCCATTAGCTAAAGTAGCTTCGGAGGTACTTTAAAATTATTAATGTAGCTGAAAATTAATGCCATCCTTATTAAGAGAGCTCTTGAACTTAATGGTAGCTTAAGGTTTCGTGACAGCTGAAGTTTACGTAACAGGGTCTAGAAGAATGGTCAGGTATGAAAGCTTTGACCGTACTGTGCATATCGTGGCGTCCTTTCGGGTCTTATTATAAAAACTATTTACATTTATGGGAGAATTATATAGAATTATTAATGCTACGTAGCAAAAATTAAAAAGCCCTAAGCCAGGATTAAAACGGCATTCGCCCACAACACCGAATTTGGGGACTTCATTTTTCAGTCGATTTTGATAATTTTGTTTTTGCAGTTATAGTTGATTTTTCTTGCATACAGAAGTTCTTAATTTTTACAAAGAAGTAAAAAGTATATAAACTTAGAAAAAAATAATGCTTACCTCCTAGAATGACGATCAACAAAAAGTACCCGATTCCTTCTCTTGCCATTGTAGCTCAGTTCAAAACTCCTGCCGCCTATAGCTAGTAAATATCTTTAAATGGCCGTTTATAAATAATAATAATAATACATGTAATAATAATAATAATAATAATAATAATAATAATAATAATAGTAATAATAATTTCAACAGTATAACAAAACTGGCACTTCATGCCAGTTAACAACAACCATCAACATGAGACTGATTATTAGTTAATTTATTTATTTATTTATTTATTTATTTATTTTTAATTTATGAATTTTTTACAGTGAATAGCAAAACAACACTAAGTTTAAAAGATTCAATACATTTGCTTAAATTTTCGCACTATTTCTAAGATAAATTGTTGATAAGCATAAAAAGCATATTACCAACACAGTTGAAGCACTGAAGCAATAAATGATAAAACAAGAAAATAGACATTATTTATATGTTATTTAAGTTATCAATCAACTCCGATAGTGCATCATCTGATTTTTTTTATCGACAATAATAAAACATTTTCCGCAATATGCTGACAACTGAATTTATTCATCAATTTTGTAAACAAATGTTTAGTCGTTTGTAAAAAGCATGATGCCCGTTTTTTTTAAAAGAACAATCGTTCAATTTTTGTAAATAAGATCATTAGGAAAAACCCCATATTACAATACGTTTTTTGCTTTATTCCGGTTTATTTTCAAAATTCAATAGAAGCCTCAATATGTCATATCTTTCTTTCTTTTCCTCTTCTCTTTTTTTCCGAGGACACACATCGCATAACCAGAGGACCAATGGTCCTGTAAACGCTCACCTGAAACCTGAGATATATACCAATAAACTTGGTTGACTAAAATGGTAAAATACATGTATATAACCCAAGGGCCAGGTCAGAGCAACCCCTGGAGTCAATTTCTTTTTGATAACATAAAACTGCAGTCCATTTGCCAATTTACTGCAAGTTTTGCCCTTCAAATGACATTTTAACAATTTTCCCCATTCAAATGCATGGGCCAGCTAAGTTGACCTTGCCAAAAAATAGGTCTGCATGGGCGAGCTAAGTTGACCTTGCCATAAAACAGGTCAAGGTCATCCAAGGGTCACGATTTATATAAACTTTGTAGAGCTACATTGCCTGATGCTTCATGCCAAGTTTCAAAATCATAGGCCTTCTGGTTCTGGAGAAAAAGATTTTTAAAGGTTTTTGCTATTTATAGCCATGGCAGCCATCTTGGTCATGTGACCTTGACCATTTATATATACTTTCATTCCCACTTCTTAACAATGCTCCTCATAAAGTTTGGCTTTGATTGGCCAAGCAGTTTCAGAGAAGATCTTTGAATATCACTGTAATATACATGTATATTGCCCCGGGGTGGGGGCAGACAGACCCCTGGGGTCCAAATTTTTTCAGAATCATCAATCTTAAGTCCATTTGCCCATTTCCTGCAAGTTTTTCCCTACAAATGACATTTTAACACTTTTCCCCATTCCAATGCATGAGCGACCTATGTTGACCTTGCCGTAAAATAGGTCAAGGTCATCCCAGGGTCATGATTTATATAAATTTTGTAGAGCTCCAGTCACTGATGCTTCACACCAAGTTTCAAAATCATTGGCCTTCTGGTTCTGGAGAAGATTTTCAAAGGATTTTTCTATTTATAGCCATGGCGGCCATCTTGGTCATGTGACCTTGACCATTTATATAAACTTTCTTTCCCCCTTCCCAAGGATGCTCCATATGAAGTTTGGCTTTGATTGGCCAAGCGGTTTCAGAGGAGAAGATGTTTCATTATTATGGAAATATACATGTATATAGCCCCGGGGCAGGGGCAGACAATCCCCCAGGGGCCAAAATTTTCCATTAACATTAATCTTCTGTCCATTTGCATATTCCCAGTAAGTTTTACCCATTAAATAGCATTTTACCATTTTTCCCCATTCAAATGCATTGGCGACCTAAGTTGACCTTGCCGTAAAATAGGTCAAGGTCATCCTAGGGTCATGATTTATATAAACTATGATGGGCCCACATCCCCAATGCTACATACCAAGTTTCGTGGAAATTGGCCCACTGGTTCTGGAGAAGAAGATTTTTTAAGGTTTTTGCTATATATAGCCATGACGGCCATCTTGGTCATGTGACCTGGACCATTTATATAAACTTTCGTTCCCCCTTCCTAAGGATACTCCACATGAAGTTTGGCTTTGATTGGCCAAGCGGTTTCAGAGGAGAAGATCTTTGAAATTGTGGACGACGGACGACGACGGACGACGGACGCCGGCGCATGGGTATACTATAAGCTCACCTGTGAGCCTTCGGCTCAGGTGAGCTAAAATCGCCCAACATCCTGTTTCGGGGATACAAAGAAGGAAACCACATCAGGATAGCATGCCCATGCAATAAATACCCCCTCAAGCCCCACTTTTATTAGTGAAAATATGGTTTACATGGGTTTGCCTATATATTTTTCTTTCTTTTTTTATCCAACAGATTAAGAGTACTAGAACCGCCTCGGCGAGGCACCGCGGTCCTAATCTATGTTTTGAGCAAGATAATTAAAGACATAAAAAACAATTCAACATTTTTTTTTTTTCAAATTCTACAACTAAATAATCTCTGTATATTGCATGGGCAAGTTTTCGTATTGACAGTTTTCAGCTATATTTGTTTGACGAATTGAGCTACTGGTGCAACCATGTGCCAGTCACTATTTGTCTCACATTAAGAGAACTTGCCCATGCAATATACAGAGAATTTTTTTTCAGCTTAAAAATTCATGGAAATTTCGTTAGAATTTTTTTTTTTTTTTTTGTGTGTGTGTGTGTGTGTGTGTGTGTGTGTGTGTGTGTGTGTGTTCGTTTTTTTTTTTTTTTTTTTTGGTTTTTGGTTTTTGTTCAAAATATTGATTGCGGGTACACGTTAGAACCGCCTCACCGGCCTCATCGAGGCGGTTCTCAGGAGGACCCACAATCTATGTTTTGGATCAAAAATACGAAACATAGATATTCTCCTGTAAACCCCAATTTTGCTATATAAACGCGGTTAAGTGGGGAGTCATTGCATGCCATGTTTTCATGATGAATCATATATAACACGTTGTACCTTTACAGGACTAAATGACAGCATCTGCACATTGAACAACTCGCACTAATTCTTTGAGCTTTCTGTGTGATTGAAGAAAAATAATTTTGTGTTAATAACCCTATCTAAGAAACTTCAGGAAAACATGTCCGCGCAATATATACCCCCTTAAACTCCACTTTTATATAGAAAACTGGGGTTTGCAGGGGTATACCTATTTTTTCTTATTTTTGTTCCAAAATATAGATTGTGGGTACTCGTTAGAACCGCCTCGTCGAGGCGGTTCTAACGTGACTAACGTGTACCCACAATCAATGTTTTGAACAAACATATTAAAATTAACTAAATTTTTCCAACGAATTTTTCATTTTTATTGCTGAATTTTTTTTCTGTATATTGCAAGGGCAAGTTTTCGTAATGTGAATAAGTAAATAAATAAATAAATGAGCCGCCTCATGGGAAAACCAACAATCTGCATATGCGAAAACAAAGGCGCAGATCAGCTTCTCGGTAACCGCGAAGCTGATCAGCGCCTTTGTTTTCGCTACTCGGATAGTACTATTCCTCTTCTACTTAAATCCAAAATTTCAAGCTTCTAGCTCTTTTCTGTGCTTGTACAGGTCGGTTTGTGTCGGACCTGTTCGGAAACCACATTGTTGGTTTTCCCACGAGGCGGCTCAAATGATATACGTTCATACCCCTGCGTCTTAAACTGAACATCTCTGTTCAGATACCAAACGTGCTATTTCAAATGACTCGTGACATTTTGCCCGCAATTAATTTTACTAATTGAGACAAAGAGAATTTTAATGTAAGATACATAAATGTCACAGTAAATTAAACAAACACGTTAATTAATGCTACTGTAACAACTGTTTGTGCTGAGAAAGACAATTAAAATGCACGTTTGTGGTTATACTTCGGATCTTCAAAATAGCGAGACATCATTGAATGTTTTTTTTTAATTCAGTTTTAAGTCCCTTTCAAGATTATTTCAGCTCATATGAGGTGGGCTAAAACGGGACAACCCCGAAAAAAAAAACACCTGACACACCCACAAGCAGAACTTGGCCTGTCTCATATGTGGCCAGAGCGGGGCTCGAATCCACACCAGACACAGCGTGAGATGATCGAGTGATTAAGAAACAGCGATCTTAACCGCTCGGCCACGGGGGCCGCCCATAATTTAATAACACTATATTTGCCCCGATCGCCGTTTTTTTTTGCTTTAAGGGTGCATCAACTGCAATCATCACGAATATGGCGCTTACGAGTAACCAATAGTGAAATTTGTAGAACAGCTGAGGCCCTCCCAGGGGTTTTGGGGATTCAGGGAGAAGGGCTATTTATTTTCAGGGATTTGGGGAGAAGGGTAATTTATTTTCAAGGATTTGGGGAGAAAGCATAACTTTTTGGGGTAATAGGGAGCAGGGAGCAGGGGGCTGAGGATAAACATTTTAGGGAGCTGGGGAGAAAGGTCATTTTTCTTTCAGGGAGCAGGGAGCAAAGACCCCCCGATGGGGGGGGGGGGGCTCACAGCTTAACGATTGCCATGCAGTCTGTGGCAAGCTCGGTTATTATTTGCTGCCAATTTATATGTACATGTGTATTTACATTATTAAGCTTTATAAAAAACCTACAGGATTTTAGGATCATAGTGGTTTGGTTTGATTATGACTTAATATCCCAGGCAACAATTTTTCAGTCATGTCAGAACAGAGTTACCACTTCCTGATTAACCAGATCATGGGTTAGTAAATCAAAGGCATCGTAAGTTCCCCTACTTACGACATACTTATGATGGTCTGACCACCTTACAAGTTACGCCCTTCCTATTCCTGTTACTCGAAGCTATCATATATTTTAATGTAAGGTGCCACTTCGTAAGATACGAAGACGATTTTACAGTAAAATTACGATGCTGTTTAAGTTTTCAACGCAACTTAAGACCTTTTTCAGTTATTCACCATAATCCTAAAGGGATACTCAAGTTGGTCAAAAGTTGATCTTAAAGTTGGCTTTCAGTTACCAACCCCATCACTGTAGTAAGCTTAAACACGGGTGGGCATCAGGGGAGCTACCTCGAAAATGTGTTAACTAAAATTTGTTCCTTCGCCACATCCGGGAACTGTCGAGGTAGTTGCAATCCCCATATTTTGATACACACACAAAGGTAAGCTCTCGCTTTTGTCTGTTTTTTTTTTTCTTTTTCTTTCAAAGAGCGCATTACTTAGAAAGCGGGCGATGCTACCCCATGTAAATATGGTTTAACAATGCACGAAGACCGAAAACCCCATTAAATAGTGGAAAATATTAGCAGGACGACTTTAACCCCAGGACTGTCGTACTGCCGCGTGATTTTCGCCGTGTGTTGACATATCGGCGGGCATCTCAGACAGATTTTGTAGCTCACTTTCAGTTTTGGACAACTGTCACATGTTTTGATGCAAAACATGATCAAATTGACTACAATGACGAAAAACCTTCAGATGCCCTATTCTCCTGAATAGATTACCTGCCCACAAATTCATTCATGTAGCGGTAATCTAGCGAGGTTGTTCCAACGCGTTTCAAACATCTAGCCATTCGGTTGATATAAAACGGAATGGATTAGCTGTATTGCATTAAATGTAAACCTCGTGCACTCACGGATATATACTCAGCGTCAAAGAAAAGATATCGGAAATTGATATTAGATATTTTGGAAATTATTTACATATCTTGGTGTGTTGATATATTTTCATCATTCTGGACAGAGACCTAATGGCTTATTGGCGACAATCGATTCCGCTGGTCTCGGAACTGTGATGCACGTGCAATTTCTGATTTTTGCAGTTAAAGTTAAACAATGATCAGGAACTGGCGCAATCAGAACATAAATCCCAACCCATAATCCAAATGGGAAACAACCAAAATTACAATTAAGTACCAATTCAAAGAGAACATATGGTAAATAGAGTGAGCAGCTTTTTCCCAAAAGGTGGCCATTTATTTACCCGAACTTAACTGAAAGTGTTAAGACACACAAAAGGAACAGACAGCATAAAAAACCACACCAAATCATAGAACATAGAGAACCACAACAAAAGTACCGCCTTGGAACGGCCAGTGATATATACTGAAAATCAAAAATCTTGTACCAACCTATTTTTGTTATTTTTATGATCAAGTAGAACTATTTTTATTTCTAACATTATTTCTGGTTAATTCCAATATCAAAACTTTGACTTTGCAACAACTTCAATAATGTGGATGATAATGCAAAATTTTTGGGGCAGAAAGTGTAAAATTGCATTTTTTTGAAAAAAAAAAAAAAAAAAAAAAAAATTGTTTATCAATGAAAATTTTCAATGAGGTTTCATTGTACATGTGATCTGCATCATGGCAAAAACGGAAAAACAATAAAACATTCTGAATTTTAGGGAATTTGGAGTTTTTACAAAATTTTGAAATTTAGCATTTTCGGAAAATTAACCGGTGGCTTTGAAAATTTTCATTAAACAGCAAAGAAAACAATCAAAAATGCATTCTTAGGCTATGGCAGGTAAGCACATACCCAAATTGACTCTTTTGACAAATTTCATAAACAGAAGTCATATCCGTTTGCTGTACTTCCGGTTTGCATGCAGGAATTTTTAATTTTGATTTTACAACTATCATTTAGTAATTTTGGGGCTTTTTATGTGCCATTGTACTGTACTGAGATTGAACAACTTGCACTGTTTTGAGATTGAACAACTTGCACCACATAAACAGTTTTGGGGGACCAAACAAACAGTCCCAGCAAAGCAGTGTAAAGATGGTGCTTTATTTTGGTACAGTTTTAAAACAAAGGCAAAGCGCGCCAAATAAAGCACTAACTTTAAGCTGATTTCCTGCGACAATTTGCTTTGTTCCTATCAATTTATTGTTTTGGACATGTTTTATCCTCACTCATTACAATGGCACATAAAAATTAAAAGAATATGAAAATGGTAACTGTAAAATCAAAATTAAAAATTTTTGCATTCAGACCGGAAGTACAGCAAACGGATATGACTTCTGTTTATGAAA
The DNA here is from genome assembly GCA_964017185.1 of Rugalucina vietnamica. NCBI lineage: Eukaryota > Metazoa > Mollusca > Bivalvia > Lucinida > Lucinidae > Rugalucina > Rugalucina vietnamica. The sequence continues at coordinate 41,275,653 of OZ024883.1, read as the reverse complement.
CTTTTCAAAACAGTCAAATGGGGTATGTGCTTACTTGCCATAGCGTAAGAATGCATTTTTTATTTGTTTTCTTTGCTGTTTAAAGGAAATTTTCAAAACCACCGGTTAATTTTCCGAAAATGCAAATTTTCAAAATTTTGTAAAAACTCCAAAGTCCCTAAAATTCAAAATGTTTTATTGCTTTTCTGCTACTGCCATGATGCAGATCACATGTACAATGAAAACTCATTGAAAATTTTCATTGATAATCAATTTTTCCCCAAAAATGCATTTTTACACTTTTTGCCCTAAAAAGTTTGCATTATCATCCACATTATTGAAATTGCTGCAAAGTCAAAGTTTTGATATTGGAATTAACCAAAAATAATGTTAGAAATGAAAATAGTTCTACTTGGTCATACAAAATAACAAAAATAGGGTGGTGCAAAATGTTTGATTTTCAGTATAAAATTTCAGCTTCTGTAGTGGTTCACAACACATAGTTAGTTGTTCGGTCCTCATAGTGAATCTCTAACTAATTAGTGAACCATCCATTAGTATCTAGTTGCAGCATCACTGTCCAGTACGTCCGTACTCAGTACGCTTTTACAATGCACGAAGACCGAAAATCCGATTAAATAGTGGAAAATAAGAGACGGGCTACTTTAACCCCAGGACTGTCGGGCTGCATTCTCGCCATGAGTTGACATATCGGCGGGCATCTCGTACTGGGCAGTGATGTTGCAACTAGACCCTTGTCGAACCATCACGTTCAAACATATAAATCAAACTAAACAACATGATGATTCAAAAACGAGGACTACACAGATACAACAGGCTGCACGGGGACTGGAGATCCCTGAGAAGCCATACAGTTCAGGTGGCGTCATACCTAGCCGATTTTGACACAAGATGAAATTTTGAATTTTGCGCGATTTTAGTCACGAATTTGGTAAAAAGCCAATGTTGAGCCGAAGCATGTACGAAGCCTACCGATGGAACCACGATGGACACACGATTATACCTGAAGCAGTCACGAACGATACACGAAGTGGTAGTTTTGCATACGATGTTGATGCGAATGGTATGCGAATGTTTGACGATGTCGTGAAGCTATCGTGAAGCCATCGTTAGGTGTAAAATGTATTCCCGAAAGTGTCCCGAAGGCATAACGTGACTTCCCGATGCTATGTAAAAATCAATTAATAAGACTAAAAATTGATGTTGAAAAATACATCAGCTTTGTCAATTTCTTTCTTTAAAAAATAAAATTGGAAATGCCACCGAAACCAGGAAGAGGGCGTGAGAAGAAGATTGCGCCTGTCAGCTCCACTCCGAAACTTCCCTCCAAGGTTCCACTCCAATACTCCAGTCCATGCATGACTCCACTCATAAACCCCAATTCATAAAATACACGGTGTCTATATAGTAGGCGGGAAATTGAACGAGACCCAGTTTCATTCGCGTGCACTCTTGAGTTTGCTGCAAAGTCAAAGATTTGATATTATTGGAAGTTAGAAATAAAAATAATTCTAGTTGATAATAAAAAATACCAAAAACAGAGTGGTGCAAGATTTTTGATTTTCAGTATATTTAGTTAAGTTCGGGTAACTGAGTGGCCGCCTACTGGGAAAAGCTGCTCACTCGGCTTACAGCATTTTTCCCTAATTTAATTTTTCCCACCTCGGTTTTCAGAGTGGTAACAGTGAAGGGTCGATAATTAAATGAAGGGATCGAAAATAATACATTTATTGCCATTTTATTCAGTATTTACAATGCACATAGTAATCCGAAATATAGCACACGTTCTTGTGATCCATCCGACCCTCTAGGGAACATTAATGCAATCCCTAAAAGTTTGGCTAAGAACAGATTGAGCTATGTTTCAAGCTGTAGGTTTGTAGCTGATATACACTGATACAGTGTGCACATGTAATTGACATAGAACGCAGTTAATAAAGCCTTTATGGTCACCATAGTCTTGTCAATATTACTTTATAAACACAAGTAGTCCTCAGGGTATGTAACCTGAAAGTAAATGAATCCAGGAACATTAAATTTGTCAACGGGAACGCGGGAGCAAACTGGATCTTAAGTCTAAAAACTTGCCTCTGATAATGGTTTTTAGCAGAAAAAATGTATGGGGGACAACAAGATAATTATTTTCATGTCAAATCTTGATTCGTGTTCATGTGCAACATTTGCCCCTACTTTCGAGGTGGTGCAAATTAAAATTGCACCCGGGTGTATTTTTGCACCCGGGTGTATTTTGTGCATATGAACGCAAACTTCAATTTTGATGTATGACTTTTGTAATGGACAAGCCTTTTTATCATAATTTTGTTGAATAGAAATACAATTTTTGTTTGTTTGAATAGATGCGCCCCATTCAACAGCTAATGTCATGTCGGGACGTTATGCCATTTTATGGGACTTTTACCCAAAATGAGGATATTATGACATCCAACAAGTGCTTGATTATGACCGCCCAACTAAGCCACAAAAAGCTTATACATATGAATGGTTTGACTTGAACCACTTTTCCTGGGCAGGCATCTATTTTTATTTATTTAGGCCCCCAATGGGAGGGGGCCCAACAATTTAATCAAATAGATTTGAAAATTAGACTGTGCTATTATGCCTCCAGTGCGCAACTAATAGGTTCGATTTGCATTTTGATCACAAAGGATTAACTGACCGGCGTTTGATCACAATCATGTTATAATTCAAAATATAATAAACCATCAAATTTAATGTCTTTTAATCATATTGAAAATCAGTGTGTTTCAAGTCTGGGTGATTTGCATAAATTATACACGAGACAGCGGTTTTGGTCATTCCAAAGGAAGATGTCAGCGCGGTGCTCTTTCGGTGCAATAATCGTATTATGGGCACCGTCAATTGCACCCCCACAGTTTGGGAAGCCGAATTTCTTGTATCCATCGATTACCTCATTAAGCGCTTCTCCTTCTTGAATCTTAATATAGGTACTAAACAATTTGTCCTCGATCGCCGAGCATACCCTTTGAACACATTCGCAAACAGTGAACTTGGCAATTCCAAAAAGGTTCCCGATTGTCCTCTATTCCGACGTCCCAGCTAGGTAATACAAGTTTACTGCCACCTGAAGTTCCACCGAAAGTACATCGCGCACACGGATTCCTCTCAAACTCTTCCCGCAGTCTGTCACACAATCCGTTTAACAAAGCCCTGGTCTTCTCTCTGCTCAACACTGTTGCGGCAGCTGCTAGCCCTACGGCATTCTGCATCATTCGTGTTCGCCGCATTCGCCTCAGACTATATATGTAGCTAAAGAATACATTTTGTATCAAGTTTAATGCAAAATCAGTATAAGTATGAACGCAATTTATTGACATATGAACGCTACATAGGGGGGTGCAATTTGCACCGGGGTGCAAAAATACACCCGGGTGCAAATGTTGCACATGAACACGGCTTTAGTTTGTTCTAATAGGACCTGCAAAAATTTTGAAAATCCGCGAACAGATAAAGTTTGCATGGCTAAAAAAGATTTTGAATAGAGATTTTTGCATTGGCAAGGGAGATAAGCGATGATCGTGAGAATGCATATTTTTTTTTTTTTTTTTTTTTTTTTTTTTTTTTTTTTTTTTTTTGAGAATTTTATTTGGTCATGAAGACTTCGACAATCATGATGAAATACTTAGATTTTAACATTTTTGTGGGAAAATATTTACCTCACTTCCATGGGACAGGAAATCCCTATTCAAAATGTTTTTACCAGTAGTGTTTTATTTGTCAACCGATTTTCAAACATTTTGCTGCACTTTTTGCGACAAACTAGATGCTCAATTGTGCCAAGAAAGTATTCCATCTACATTTGAACAGTTGTAAAACATCTGCGAAAAACCATTATCACACACTAGGAAACATACTCAAATAAAGATCATTCTAGTGGATTAGATAGATTACATTTCATTACATTACATTGAATTGTGTCTTTTTATATCAGACAATATAAAATTATATGCGTACGATGTGTTTACCATTCTATGTTTGAGATGTCATTTATAAGACTTTAGTATGTTTAGTACTAAACCGAGCTGTTCAAGCACAGAAGATGGCTAGAGACTTGAAGATGGCTAGTGTCACTGAAGAGGCTTAAGTAGCAGAAACCGCGGTATAGCCCATCCATTTTCTCATTAATATGTTCACTGCTCTTAAAGGATCTCAGTTTTATTTTTTATTGAAATTTCGGATTTAAGAAGAAGAGGGATGATTGTACTATCCGTGTAGCGAAAACAAAGGCGCTGATCAGCTTCGCAAATACTGCGAAGCTGGTCTGTGCCTTCGTTTTCGCATATGCATAATCGGTTTGTTTTCCCATGATGCGGCTCACATTATAGGTTCTCCGATAGAAACACTCAGTTAATTATTATAGTAGGGTCGGTGTCTCCATCTTAGGGCACAGCACTGTCCATAGGGGTAAGACCAGGGGTATCTACACACGGGGTACCCCCATGGGTTGCCACAATGTGGTCGTCTCCAGCTGCACCTCGACCGTACGGGCCGCTCATACCAGCGACATCTGTTCCAACCCCCATGGTAGGACCCGGCGCCATACCGTTCCTGGGAGGAGACTAAAGCAAGGGAAGCTGAAAAAATGGTAACAACTTGAGAAGTGCAAATACAATGAAAGTAGAGTTAAAGGTGGTACGTATTGTAATAAAATTTCCTTTTAAAAGGAAAGTCTGCCCCGTGTTGATCAATTTGTAAGGATATAATAGAAGTGTAAATACAAGTTGGCTTCTTTAAAAAGAAACCAATGAAAAGGTCAGCAGCAGGTTGATACCTTTTGCTCTAGATTTCAGTGTTGTTGATTCTCTGGTTTGTCATTAATTTCGATTCCCATACGTTTCAGTTTCGTATAAATATCGTTTCTTGTTATGAACGCTTGACCAGTGTATGTATCTGTCACTCAAGGCATTGACTAAAATTTCTGATGTTACAGAATCAAAGCTAATTCTAAAGAGAACACGAGAACACGATTACAATCAAATATGTCGATATGTCACAGGGTAGAAAACCATTTGGCAGTGCAGTCAATTTTTGACAGAGTTCTGAATTTTGACTTGCAGCCACACTACCGGAAAGAGACCCATGGGTCCGATGTGATGGACTAAAAGTCAGCCGTATAGAGTTCCTATAGTTTCTGTACCCCTCATCAGGGTATCTACGATCGTAACTTAGATGCGCTATGATAAGAAGTCGCCACGATTGAGACTGCTTGCTAGATATTTACCACTTTTTGACAGGGAGTGTCAACAATGGATAAATTAAATTGTTTGCGGTGAACTGTCTAGTCAACATAGACGGGTTCACTAGTTTTTATTAAGCGCTTTATGTGACAAAACGCGTAATTGAGAGAGAGCAGTCGATCATGGGGACAATTTTCTTCATATTCAAAGTAAACACTGTGGAAAAGGTCCTGAGGGACCTTTTCCAATAAAATGATTGGATTCTATGTACCTAACATTGCAAGGTTATCATCGCATTACAAACAGACAGTTTAGATAGACTTGAGCAGTGTGTTAGAGTGTATATTTGAAGGATTTGATAAACCAGATGACCAATGGTCTTGTAAACGTTCACCTGAGATTTGGTATATACTCAAATACTTTCATACATATCCTAGTATATACAGTAGCCTTGCGCCAGAAACAGACAACCCTGTGGAGCCAAAACTTTTTCATAAACATAAATTTGTCCATTTGCCTATCCCCAGCATGTTTGATCTCATAAATGAAATTTTCACCATTCCAATGCAACCTAAGATCACCTTGTTGTAAAATAGGTCATGGTCATCCCAGGGTCAAGATTTGGATATACGTTGTACAGCTCCATTACCCGCTGTTTCATGCTAAGTTTCAAAATCGTAGGCCTTCTGGTTCTACAGAAGCAGATTTTTATTTTTATTTTGCTATCTATAGCCACGACAGCCATCTTGGTCATGTGAACTGAATCATTTATATACTTTTGTTCTCATTTCGTAAAATTCTCTATATGAAATTTGGCTTTGATTTGGCCGCATCGTTAAATCACCAGCATTTTCATCCAAATCGCCAGTTCCAGTTGCAACACGTTATAGCCCATCCATTTTCTCATTAATATGTTCACTGCTCTTAAAGGATCTCAGTTTTATTTTTTATTGAAATTTCGGATTTAAGAAGAAGAGGGATGATTGTACTATCCGTGTAGCGAAAACAAAGGCGCTGATCAGCTTCGCAAATACTGCGAAGCTGGTCTGTGCCTTCGTTTTCGCATATGCATAATCGGTTTGTTTTCCCATGATGCGGCTCACATTATAGGTTCTCCGATAGAAACACTCAGTTAATTATTATAGTAGGGTCGGTGTCTCCATCTTAGGGCACAGCACTGTCCATAGGGGTAAGACCAGGGGTATCTACACACGGGGTACCCCCATGGGTTGCCACAATGTGGTCGTCTCCAGCTGCACCTCGACCGTACGGGCCGCTCATACCAGCGACATCTGTTCCAACCCCCATGGTAGGACCCGGCGCCATACCGTTCCTGGGAGGAGACTAAAGCAAGGGAAGCTGAAAAAATGGTAACAACTTGAGAAGTGCAAATACAATGAAAGTAGAGTTAAAGGTGGTACGTATTGTAATAAAATTTCCTTTTAAAAGGAAAGTCTGCCCCGTGTTGATCAATTTGTAAGGATATAATAGAAGTGTAAATACAAGTTGGCTTCTTTAAAAAGAAACCAATGAAAAGGTCAGCAGCAGGTTGATACCTTTTGCTCTAGATTTCAGTGTTGTTGATTCTCTGGTTTGTCATTAATTTCGATTCCCATACGTTTCAGTTTCGTATAAATATCGTTTCTTGTTATGAACGCTTGACCAGTGTATGTATCTGTCACTCAAGGCATTGACTAAAATTTCTGATGTTACAGAATCAAAGCTAATTCTAAAGAGAACACGAGAACACGATTACAATCAAATATGTCGATATGTCACAGGGTAGAAAACCATTTGGCAGTGCAGTCAATTTTTGACAGAGTTCTGAATTTTGACTTGCAGCCACACTACCGGAAAGAGACCCATGGGTCCGATGTGATGGACTAAAAGTCAGCCGTATAGAGTTCCTATAGTTTCTGTACCCCTCATCAGGGTATCTACGATCGTAACTTAGATGCGCTATGATAAGAAGTCGCCACGATTGAGACTGCTTGCTAGATATTTACCACTTTTTGACAGGGAGTGTCAACAATGGATAAATTAAATTGTTTGCGGTGAACTGTCTAGTCAACATAGACGGGTTCACTAGTTTTTATTAAGCGCTTTATGTGACAAAACGCGTAATTGAGAGAGAGCAGTCGATCATGGGGACAATTTTCTTCATATTCAAAGTAAACACTGTGGAAAAGGTCCTGAGGGACCTTTTCCAATAAAATGATTGGATTCTATGTACCTAACATTGCAAGGTTATCATCGCATTACAAACAGACAGTTTAGATAGACTTGAGCAGTGTGTTAGAGTGTATATTTGAAGGATTTGATAAACCAGATGACCAATGGTCTTGTAAACGTTCACCTGAGATTTGGTATATACTCAAATACTTTCATACATATCCTAGTATATACAGTAGCCTTGCGCCAGAAACAGACAACCCTGTGGAGCCAAAACTTTTTCATAAACATAAATTTGTCCATTTGCCTATCCCCAGCATGTTTGATCTCATAAATGAAATTTTCACCATTCCAATGCAACCTAAGATCACCTTGTTGTAAAATAGGTCATGGTCATCCCAGGGTCAAGATTTGGATATACGTTGTACAGCTCCATTACCCGCTGTTTCATGCTAAGTTTCAAAATCGTAGGCCTTCTGGTTCTACAGAAGCAGATTTTTATTTTTATTTTGCTATCTATAGCCACGACAGCCATCTTGGTCATGTGAACTGAATCATTTATATACTTTTGTTCTCATTTCGTAAAATTCTCTATATGAAATTTGGCTTTGATTTGGCCGCATCGTTAAATCACCAGCATTTTCATCCAAATCGCCAGTTCCAGTTGCAACACGTTACGGTAGAACTGTGAAACGACCGCAGAGACTAAACCTGTGAAGAAGCTGACATTATACATACAGGATAGGGAACTGATAAATCATTCTAAAATACATTCATACTGGAGAAAAACCAAGTGTGTATACAATGTGTTCATTTTAAAAGGTGCATTTATCAAGAGTAACACAGTGTTAAGGAGCACACTAATCTCCAGTGCACACTTACAGAACACGATTTCTGTTCAACTTTATGTTCAAAATAATTTTCATAAACAATATCAGTTCTAACTCATATCACAGAATTAAGGAACATTCATTCTACTGAGATCCACAGCTACAAAATAAAGACCAATAGCTATGGTACCATACAGACAGTTAGCTTGTTACAGTGACAGTCAACCTGCAGTGAAGTAAAACAAGACAGTTTACTGTTTACAGTCTATTTGATCGTCACATTATATATACATAAAGCTATAATACTTTACTACGTAAATGTGCATCATAAAGTTTGACTTTAAAGACAGTATAATTTACAGTGCATAACAAAACCATTTTAATGTTACAAATGTTAAACATTTGCACATGGTCGTGTCTAAAAGTTATTTGATGCAGTATTTCATTTTTGCTCATTCCAAACAAAGAGGGATGTACAATGCGTTTTGCTCATTGCTAGGGCCGAAACGACTCGTCATTCTTGTCTTGTATAATTTTACAGTATGTATACGATAAATCAAGTGCAGCAGCAACTAAATCCACCTCTAATGTCTAGTCGTTCTACGTAACAATAGTAAACAAAATTGTCAAACTTTCAACATTTTGAGGAAAAGTATTCAATTCATGAGTACCCGCTAGGACCGGTAGTAACATGCGTGAAATGCGTTTATGTTTGTACATCTAAACTAACTACTACGCCGAAGAGACCTTCAGTGCGCGGTGAGACATTTGGAAGCAAGAAATCTTGTATCTTGTATTTAAACTCTGAACCTAATAGTCTCGTCACTTGTGGGGGACGAGACAAAAATTATCGAAAATAACGTATGGCCTTTTTCAAATTAATAAATATATGTCTACAGACGGGGTACCCCCCAGGTTTGCCACAATGTGGTCGTCTCCAGCTGCACCTCGACCATACTTTTATGCTTAAAAATTTTCACCGATGTCTCAATATTAAATGTTGTAAATAGTGATGTAAATTTTATTGAATTCAATTGCGACTTTGTGGTTTTATTTGTTAGTATACAAGACAACCCATAATTTCAAAAGTCACAAAAATCGTGTGAAACAAATAAAGACCATTTCAAACAGTTTCACCATTTCTCTCTCTCTCTCTCTCTCTCTCTCTCTCTCTCTCTCTCTCTCTCTCTCTCTCTCTCTCTCTCTCTCTCTCTCTAACAACTCATAAAAACGAGAACACTTCTCAGAGAAACAAATTATACATATAGACTACACGAAAATCTGCATGAGAACAAAGGGGTTAGTGCCTAATGCACAACCGCGCGACGTCTCATACAACACCCTTGACTGTAAAGCTTCTGCAAACTAATAGAGTGAATGTTTTGTTAGCGATCAGTTTTGTCTTGGCGACCTTGGCGAGCGAAATAGCCTGACCTAATTGTAAATCCAGACAAAATTATCTTGGACGTAAACGGTAGGGTAGTAAAGAAACAAAACTGTCACCAAAGACGGCTTTAACAAATTGTAAGTGGTTGAGTAGCGTATATGTTATTATGCTATACGTGGCTTGGACGTGTAGTCTTTGGCGAGCCATCATTTGAGCGAATGGCGGTAGTTGACTGGAACAAATGAATACTTTGTTTTGATATTTTAGTTTTCAACTATTTTCAATTATTTACCCATGAATAAATGTTATAAAAAGAAATACAGATTATTGTAGGACACATCACCGTGGTTTTAAATTTTGAAATAATGTCGTTTTCCATCCCTCAAGTTTTGTGACTTTTGAAATTGAGGGTGGGTGTGTACAAACGCCCAATGCGCTTCTTAAGAAAGGTTTGCTTACATCATTTTGCCTTCGATACACATCATTTGAATTTTACTAACGTTCCTGCAATTTTCGTTTCAATATCTTGTATAATTTTGAACTTATGGCAAAAACTCTATCGGTAGCGTTGGAAGTGTCTGGTATTTGTTCTATGCTATGCGAAAGACGTGGTTTATTATGAGTGCGGTACATAAAACATAAAAGTTGTTAAGTTGATTTAGAAACCCAAACATAATTCTTACCTCCTAGAATGACGATCAACAGAAAGTACCCGATTCCTTCTCTTGCCATTGTAGCTCAGTTCAAAACTCCTGCCGCCTATAGCTAGTAAATATTTTTAAATGACCGTTTATGAATAATAATAATAATAATAATAATAATAATAATAATAATAATAATAACAACAACAATAATAATAATAATAATAATAATAATAATAATAATTAGTATTATTTCAACAGTATAAAAAACTGGCACTTCATGCCAGTAAACAACAGCCATCAATTGACAAAGGCTCACATGAGACTGATTATCAATTAATAAATTAATTAATCATTTAATTTATTTATTTATTTATTTATTTTGTGACTTTGTTTTCACAGAAAATAGCTAAAACAATACTTAAGTTTAAAAAAATCAATGATACATTTGCTTAAAGATTCGCATTATTTCTATCTGATAAGTTGTTAATAAGCATAGTATTATTATAAGCATATTATTTGTACCACTGAAGCAATAAATGATAAAACAAGGAAATTGTCTTTATTTATATGTCATTTAAGTAATCAATCAACTCCGATAGTGCGTAATCTGATTTTTATGGACAATAATAAAGCATTTTCTAACATAAATTGAATTTATTCATCAATGTTGTAAACAAACCTTTTTCTTTTTTAAAAAGCATGTGTCAGTTGTTAAAAGACTTATCATCAATACATGTTTTAATAAGATTGTTAGGAGTATTCTGTATATTTCGACGAACCATTACCAAAAACTTGCCCATGCAATATACAGAGATTTTTTAAGCTATAAAAAATGAAAATTTCACCAGAAAATTTTTGATATTTTTCTAATTTTTGCTAAACACATAGATTGTGGCGGTTCTAACGTGTACCCACAATCTATATTTTGGATCAAAAATAAGAAAAATAGGTATACCCCTGCATACCCCAGTTTTGCTATATAAAAGTGGGGTTTGAGGGGGTATACATTACACGGACATGTTTCATAATGTTTACAAAACGATAATATCACAATTTGATATACTGTAATGATGCCATTAACTTATTCCACGGGCTACATTCTTTGCTTTGAACCGATTCGAATTTAAACTTCAAAGAACTGTTATTTGTCATTACCTATGTCTTTGGGACCAAAGGTCGCATAAAATAGTCCAACATCCTGTTTCGGAGAAAAAAGAAGGACAATCACAGTTCAGCTATATTTTTTGACGAATTTAGATACTTGTGTCACTTTGTGCCAGTCAATATATATTTTGTCTCAATCATAACACGGGATTTTCAGATGGTCATATAACGACAATATACTCCTTTCAGCTTTCTGTGCCGTTGAAACAAAATAAGTTTGTGCTAATAAATCTTTCTAAGAAATAAATAAGTAAATACATGAATGATATCTGTTCATACCCTGTGTCTGAAAACATCCCATTTGTTCAGACAAAAAAAACGTGCTATTTCAAACGTCTCGTCGTGTTGTTTTTTTTCCTGCAATTAATTTTACTTATTAAGACAAAGAGATTTTTTATGTTTTAATGTTAAATACATAAATGTCACAGTAAATAAAATAAAGTCGTTAATTAATGCGACAAGTTTGTGTGCTAAGAAAGGCAATTAAAATTCACATTTGCGGTTATGATTGAACGGTTAACTGTACCACAAAGTACAACGTATTCTTTTTCTTTATCTTCTTCTTCTTCTTCTTCTTCTTATTATTATTATTATTATTATCATGCGCGGATCCAGAAATTTTCATGAGAGGGGGTCCAATGAAAATGGTAATTTTTGGTCACAGACGAGGGGGGTCCAACCCACAAAAAATCCCGAAATTACGTTTTTTAGGTAAAATTTTCAAATTCCAGGGGGGGTCCGGACCCCCGGTCCCCCCCCCCTCTGGATCCGCGCATGATTATTATTATTATTATTTTAGCTCACTAAGCCGAAGGCTCATAAACTGAGTAAGCTTATGGTATAGCCGCGGTCCGGCGTTCGTCTACTATCTAGAACTTCTGCCTTGAATTCAAATTCAAATGTTTTATTGTTTCACTTCAACAATGAGACATTCACAATTATAATTCAATCAATACACATGCAACGCATAAACATGACAAGAAAAAACACATACAGACACACATAAGTGCATTAATCAAATGAAGTAACATGAGCAAATGAAGTAGTAAAAATGTCAATTTATGCATTTTGTACTAAATGACAAAATTTTGCGACTGCTCTTACAATAGGGCCACTGGAATTCATTAAGTAATTGAACTGTTCCTTACTCTGTAACTTCTCAAAGTTACTACAGTTACTTTTTATGACCTAAAAAATCAGCCCTAGGGACTTTATGCTTCAAGCATGTTAATAAAACGTGAATTTCATCCTCAACTTGTAATTTCTGATGCTTTTTGCAAAATTCACAATATCTTTCATTGCGAAGTAATTTTATAATACCTCCCTCTTTCAATTGCTAGCCTATGATTGCTTATCCTTATTTTCGTGTAACTTGCCCTATGAGTCCTATTTGTAATATCACTAAAATAATGTTCCTGCATAAAGTTGCTCTTGAAAGATCTATATGAACCCATCTTACTAAAACTATTAATTCCATTTAACCTATATTTAACATTTTCTGTGATATCGTCAACTTGTATTTAAAATATGTTGAATTTTAAGGCCGATTTCATCTGAGATTAACTTTGTTTTATATATGAATTCAGATTGCTTATTCCATTTAAATCCTGGATGCAAATTGTGTATATTTGATAAATCGACAGAATCATTATAAAACCTGCATTTTAGACCCAATGATATTGGACAATGGTCTGAGACATGCCCCCCAAAATTGTGTACGTTAAAAATTCAGTGTCATTGATAATGTGCCTTTGCACTATCCCGTAGTATACAGTTGAACTTCCGTTCCATTTATAACATGTTAATTTTCCCGATAAATCCCCAATTGTTCTACCATTCAAATCCTCATTTCATGTTTTTTACATAAATCTAAAAGTCTCCTGCCATATGTATTTAAAGATGATATGAGCCGCCCCATGGGAAAACCAACAATCTGCATAGGCGAAAACAAAGGCGCAGATCAGCTTCGCGGTAACCGCGAAGCTGATCAGCGCCTTTGTTTTCGCTACTCGGATAGTACAATTCCTCTTCTACTTCTAGCCAAAATTTCAAGTCTCTAGCCTGTTTCTGTGACTGTACAGCCTGATTTGTGTCGGACCTGTTCGGAAACCACATTGTTGGTTTTCCCACGAGGTGGCTCATATGTCTTCGTTGTGGCGGTTCGATACGTTTTCATTTTCGTCAGTAACGTACGAATCAGGAACAGGAGAATGTTTGTCATCGTAATTAAATACAAGGATAGCTTTTAAAAAAGCTAGAAGCGGCTCGTTTAGCATTTGGTATTATGACCACACCATTTTGGAAATCTATTCATTGTTTAAACAAATAAACTTGTATGCTAGTGGTTTCTGAGAAAACAAATTTCTTATTTTGATGTGCATGAGCGCAAGATTACTCTCACACTGATCTCATGAGAATTAGTCGTTAAGTAAATGTGTGTGTGTGTGAGAGAGAGAGAGAGAGAGAGAGAGAGAGAGATAGATAGATAGAGATTCCGTTTCACTTTTATAGGCTAGAAACGGTTGGCTCTGTGTGCATAAACATAATGGACAAGTGGGATAAAAAAAAATATGTTGATTTCCGACCCACACTAATCAGTCATTAAGTAGGCATAAGCCACAGTACTGCTTGCAATGAAATAGATATAGAAATAAGAGGTGTTTCGGAGGCGAACAGACACGGTCCAATGTATGGAAGTCGTGTACATGGTTTACTTGGTGTGAATTGTGTCAGTGAAAGTGGGGTCCCTTTCATCACGGTGCGAGACCTTCTGCTTGCGGTTTGCCAGATGGTTTTTCTTGTGGACCTCCCGTTTTCGTACCACCCACTTAATTTCAGCTGAAATTATCTTAAAAGGGACATAAAATTGAATTAAAAAAGAAAAAAAAAAAGGCCGAGTGGACTTGGTAAGACCGAAAAGTTAAAAGGCAGAGATGACCTGCTTCCTGGATTTCCTGTTCGGTAATTAGTCGACCCTTACGGCCCCGATATCAGCATACGCAAAATGGTCTACATCCGAACTTTGCTTGAAAGAAAAATGATGATTGGCTGGATTTCATTAAACCAATCACTGCTAACGTTTAAAACATCCTATGTTTTCGGCTTACCGGATGACTAATTAGTGTGGATCGGAAACCAACCTGTGTAGTCATGCGGAGTGTTCGGTATTTTTCGTAGGTCCCCAGCCAAAATCCTATCGTATATTCGGCTCGTCGAGACGAGCCGAAATAAAATCATTGAATGTAGCAGTTCTTGAATTTGTATCCCTAATTAAAACCAGAGGACCATTGGTCCTGAGAACGCTCACCTGAAGCCTGATCTTGGAGTATTAAGTCATCATGAAATGACCTTGACCTTGAATACTCACACACCTTTATTGACTTCATAAGTTGTCTGCATCTGCAAAGTTTCAGGTCTCAGGCTGCAATACTTTCCAAACCCAGTGATTTCTGAGAAAACCATAACTTTAATTTTGATATTTAAATGGCCTTGGGTCAAGGTCAACAAATGACCTTGGCCTTCATTAATTACTTACCTTCATTGACTCCATTAGTTGTCTGCATCTAGCAACTTTCAGGTCTCAGGCTGCACCAGTTTCCAAAATATCCACTGTTTTCACCTTTTCCCATGTAAAAGCCTATGTCTCCACAATTGACATTGCCGTAAAATAGTCATGGTCATCCTAGGGTCATTATTTCAACAAACTATGATTGGCTGGAGTCCCAAATGCTACATACCAAGTTTTGCGAAAATCGGCCAGCCAGTTCTGGAGAAGAAGATTTTTGAGTGTTTTTTACCATAAATGGGCGCGGCGGCCATCTTGGTCATGTGACCCGGATTTCGCGATCAAACTTTCATTCCCCCTACCCATGGATGCTCCACATAAAATTTTACTTTGATTGGCCAAGCAGTTTCAGAGAAGAAGATCTTTGAAAAGTGTGTGTAGACAACAGACTGACCAAGGTCAAGAGATGACATTGACATAAATTAATCACATACCTTCATCTACTCCATTAGTTGTTTGCATCTACCACTTTTCAGGTCTCAGGCTGCAACAGTTTTCAAAAAATCCATAGTTTCACTTTTCCAACGTAAAAGCCTATGTTTCCAAAATTGACATTGCCGTAAAATAGGTCAAGGTCATCAGAGAAGAAGATCTTTGAAGTGTGAATGGACGACAGACTGTCCAAGGTTAAGATATGACCTTGACCTAAATTAATCACAAACCTTCATCTACTCTATTAGTTGTTTGCATCTACCACTTTTCAGGCCTCAGGCTGCAATAGTTTTAAAAAATCCATAGTTTTCACTTTTTCCCATGTAAAGACTACGTTTCCAAAATTGACCTTTCCGTAAAATAGGTTAAGGTCATCCCAGGGTCATAATTTTAGCAAACTATGATGGGCTGGAGTCCCCGATGCTACATACCAAGTTTCATGAGAATCGGCCCGCCGGTTCTGGAGAAGAAGATTTTTAGTGGTTTTTACCATATATGAGCGTGGCGGCCATCTTGGTCATGTGACCTAGATTTCGCGATCAAACTTCCTGTGAACAAACTTTCATTCCTCCTACCCATGGAGGCTCCACATAAAATTTCAACTTGATCGGCCAAGCGGTCTCAGAGAAGAAGATCTTTGAAATTGTGAACGCCGACGGACGCCGACGACGGACGGACGGACGCCGGATCATGGGTATACTATAAGCTCACCTGTGAGCCTTCGGCTCAGATGAGCTAACAATATACCCCTTTTCTTTAAATTTGCATATATCCTTTCTAAATATTCAAAAGCCTGAACCTCCTGCATAGGCACTTCTATGGATTAGATGAAGTCACTCAATCTTTGTCATTCCTGAAATAAAATTTCCAGCATGCACCTGCATAATGCTAAGCAATATGCAAGGTAGTTTTAAAAGAAGTCAGTTGACTATTTTCAAAGCTAATTCTGGAAGGGGCCCTATTCTAAAAGGCCCATAATTTTTCAAAAAGCCCCCTTAGAAAGGTATGGGCCCTTTTCACAATGTAACTGTATAGGGAGTTGTTGTCTTGGCCCAAAAATGGTAATGAAATTTGTCAAAAAGGCCAAATATCCCTGTATTTTGATGCTGATGAAAAATTTATGATACGCATCATGTAAAAAACAGTAAACTCATTTGTTTTTGTAATTTTACATCCACATCAACAAATTTTAGTCATGTCGGGATGGAGTGTGACTGCTTCTTGGACTTTTACAACTGCTATGAGGACTTAATATAATAAGACATATTGCTCAAGGACAACCCTGTGTAAGATGAGTTCAACCACCATCCAGATCTGTGACGCATCCACCTCATCTCCAGGCAAACCTACATCATACTATATTCTGCAATAGTTAGGTATAATGTGAAGAGTTGTGGTGAAACATGTGTGTGATAATCATTTGACAGCAGTTAAACTGAAAAAGGAAGATAATGAAAAATGTGTGAACAACAAAAATATAGAATAGTTGTCTCCCCTACAACAACTGTCTTTGATCAGTGGTGACATGTTGTCTACACGTTGGGCATCACCCTTACCCCTATTAAAGATCAGTTTTATTTTTTGCTGTCATTTTGTACATCGCCAACATACCCCACCCACTTTGGCTAAAACAGGATCAGCTGATGATCTGGCATCTTCTCCAAGGTCAGCTATAACTGATGCAGATGCCTGTTGCAGGTCACAGTGGCAAATAATGTGCTCTCTTGGCCCTTCAAAATCTAGAAATCGCCATTAAAATAGCAAGCACCAAAGGAAAAACATTACTGATGCAAATCCCAAAATCTGGGTCACAATAGTTCCAACACAGAAATCCACAGATTAAGAGAGCATCAAGAGAATATCCAGAGTTAACAGTGCAACAATAGTCATTCATTTTTAATCTATAATTACAAGAGCTCATGACAAGAGCATCCAGCTTCCTATATATACCTCTCAATTTCAGCATGGATCCTCTGCAAGGAAGATCTGTAATCTGATTGGATGGAAATCTTAAGGAGTTTCAGAGATATTTGAACAGCTAAAGTTTATCTAAAGAGTCATTAATGTGTTCTTGCTGGTGGTTAAACCTTGATTTTTATCAACGGCTGCATGTCAGATTGGCAGAACAATTCCAATTTGCACGTAGCTCTTGATCAGTAAAATCAAATTGTTCTTGATTTATTTCATGTGCGATTCAGTTAAGCTAAAGAGGATGAAATACTGTATCAAAATAGAGTATATGCTGTTCTAAAACGATTCTGATTCTGCATATACATAGAAATGTTTATTCAATTAATAGATAAGTATCTCCGCATGTCTGATAAAATTATCTGGAGTGATACTGCAGTTGCGGAGCCGAGCTGAAGTTGAGGTGATAGCCTACCCTCTACCCTCATAAGCTACTTGATAATTAATATTTTGTATCAAAATCATGGTATAATATGCAAAACAAAGTTTCAGTAAAATTGACAACGAACAAAAAATCAGCAGTTCAGTATTTCAGCGTTTTAGTATATTTCTGCTGATCAGTCAGTTGCTGAATTCAGCAGAAAATTTAGCGTTTAAGTCTGTCCATTCAGGCACAAACCTAATCCAGGATACAGTTGATGGCGATAACTTCTAGCAAGCAAATTGATAGTTATAAGACATATGAAATGCATCTTATTGCCTTGATGCATATTGGAGACTATTTATCAAGGTCAAACTGAATCAATGTAGATTTGTTGTGCATTGTTTGTAAAATGTTCCTCTCTCTCTCTCTCTCTCTCTCTCTCTCTCTCTCTCTCTCTCTCACACACACACACACACACACACACACACACACACACACACACACAATTTACTTTATGCTGGAATGTCCGGATGTTTGATTTTCCGTGGAAATGCATTTGTTACGTAAGAATTACAAGGGTGTAAACTAAAAAGGGTTCCGCCTGTCCGTTGAAACACAAGCAAAGCATATCTTAAAGATAATGTATTTGTTAATAGAAATCATCAGTGAGTGGGGACCATAGTGATCGGATCTGTTGTATAATAGGCATTGTGGACCATGATTACCATAAGGTTATTGTTAGCTGCTTCAACTTTCGCAATTATATGACATGCTTTTAATCATTAACCGTTTTCATCCTTTATTATAAATTTTAAATGTTGCGGACATTGCGGGACGGTCTAAATGGCCCGGGATGTCCGCAAGATTTTTTTATTGAAAGTATCACAATTAAAACTGATAATCACTATGCATAATGAATGCCATGTAAACTCACTTAAGAGATAAACTTTTCCGTTGAAATGCAATAATGTGAACGATAGAATTACAATTGTGTAAACATGGACGAAATTGTGACCAATCGGTCAAACCAGTTTTATTATAAACAGACATTCGTGGTTTGTTGGTCATATGATCAGTATGTTTATAATTTACTTGTTTTACCGCATAATAAAGCATAATCGATAGATAGATCGATAGATATTGTATAGGTTTTAAAGAGAAAAATCAGTCTGCGGACATTTCGGTCCCTTTGGGGTGTCCCGGAATGTCCGCAAGGATTTTTTCTAAGTTATTATTTCCCCGAAATTTTGCATTTAATAGCCTTATTCAATGATTATTTATTTTTTATACATATTAAAAACAACTTTTTTTTTGCGGACATTTCGGTCTGCGGACATTCCGGTCGCCTACAGACCATGCAATAAGTTCATGGCATCACTGTGTGGAATTGTGATATATTTCACTTTGTAAATGTCATCGAAATATAGAATACTCTTAATGATCTTATTTACACAAATTGATCAATGAATCTTAAAAAGAAAAAAAAAACTAATCCATTGTTTACAAATTGATGAATTAATTTAATTGTCAGTTTATGGCGGAAAATGCTTTTATTATTTGTCTATAAAAAGTCTGTTTAATTTTCTATCAGAGATGATTGATGATAACTTAATTAACATGTAAGCCGCGTCATGAGAAAACCAGCATTTTGCATTTGCGAAAACAAAGGCGCAGATCAGCTTCGCAGAAAGCTGATCAGCGCCTTTGTTTTCGCTACACGGATAGTACAATTCCTCTTTTTCCTAAATCCGAAATTTCAAGCTTCTAACCTCTTACTGTAATTGTACAGACCGGTTCGTGTCAGACCTGTTCGAAAATCACATTGTTGGTTTTCTCATGACGCGGCTCATATAAATAAAGAACATTTCCTTGTTTTATCATTTATGGGCTCATTGTTTAAACGGCGTTGGTAATATGCTTTACTATGCTTTTATGTATTTAATCTGAGTAGATTTTGATAGTGCGAAATTCTTGTCATGCGCGGATCCAGAGGGGGGGACCGGGGGTCCGGACCCCCCCTGAGAATTTGAAAATTTTACCTTAAAAAAGGTAATTTCGGGATTTTTTGAGGGTTGGACCCCCCCTCGTCTGTGACCAAAAATTACCATTTTCGTTGGACCCCCTCTCATGAAAATTTCTGGATCCGCGCATGCTTGTTGTTGTGTTTGCCATTTTCTGATAAACATGATAAATGAATAAATAAATAAATAAATAACCAGAACTGTTTCAAGTCAGCCTTTATTAAGTTTTACTTGCATATATGCCAGTTTTGTAATACTGTTGCCTGCTGAACTTATTATTCATCAGGAAAACATGTCCGTGCAATAAATACCCCCTTAAACCCCACTTTTATATAGAAAAACTGGGGTTCGCAGGGGTATACCTATTTTTTCTTATTTTTGCTCCAAAACATAGATTGTGGGTACTCGTTAGAACTGCCTCGGCGAGGCGGTTCTAACGTGTACCCACAATCTATGTTTTGAGCAAAAATAAGAAAAATATCAAAAATTTTCTACTGAAAATTTTCGTTTTTTACAACTTTAAACACCTCCGTATATTGCATGGGCATGTTTTCGTAATGTATTATTAGTACTTCTACTACTACTACTACTACTACTACTATAAACTTTCGTGCTACAGGTGCAAAATTAAAAAGAGCAACAATGACGAGAGCAAGAATCGGATACCTTTTGTTGGTTGTCATTCTAGCAGGTAAGAATTATTGTTGCCAAGTGAGCCGCATCATGAGAAAACCAGATTTTTGCCTATGCGAAAACAAAGGCGCAGATCAGCTGTGCAGGAACTGTGCACGATCGATAGTGCAGATTATATTTTTATTTAGGTCCTTTGAGATCAGTAGGGGTATTTAGTGTTCAAAACATTCAAGTTTAGAATAGAAACATACTTCTAAGCAATGTTTAAATTATTTGACCCCGTTTAGGAATGTGTCTGTGATTTAGACTTCTCGTGTAAATTTTCGAAATTACAGTACAATAGTCTGGCTTTCGTCGCCGGTTTTAAAAGGGCTACTGATGAGGGTTCTTTATCCGAAATTGCGCAATATAGTCCATACTATCTCCCTTTGAATGTTCTTATTGCTCCCAAAGGATCAAACCTTTATATTTTATCTGCACAGTTGATCAGCGCCTTTGTTTTCGCTACACGGGTAGTACAATTCCTCCTCTTTCTAAATCCGAAATTTCAAGCTTCTAGCCATCTTCTGTGTCTGTACAGGCCGGTTTGTGCCAGACCTGGTCGGAAACCCTGGAGACCGGTTTTCTCGTTTGGTTTGGATATGTAAATAAGCTTTTAACAACTTTTATGCATCTAAAGTGTAGATATACTTCTCAAAATTTGATAAGCATCAAAGTATTATTTACCATATGGCACAGTGTAAAACGCCCCGAGTTTGACCCAAATTAAATGAAATCCGCAAAGAGCAAGAACGACTCATTTGTTTTTTGTTAAAAACTGTCTCGAAGCTACCGACTAAAAGGAATTTGAAACCAGAACTGTCCTACCGAAGTCCATAAACCAGTTCTTTTAAAATTTGAATTTTGGCAAAAACGGTAGTTCTTTTGAAAATTGGCACAAACATGATCATTACAAGCTAGCGTCTATTCTGCATTGCCCACATCTGTTAGAATGCACTTCAGACTGATTTTCATAGAGAAATCAATTTTAAGTCGAATTTTCGTGCTCCTGTGGGCTTTTAGAAAAATGCCATTATTTCAGGACTTTTAGAAAAATGCAAAGATGGTTCAATGGGCTAAAGTAGGACATTTCCTGTTTCAAATTTCTTGTAGCCAGAAACTTCAAGGCATTATCTAAGGAAAATCAAATGAGACCGACATTTTGGCCCTTGGGCATTGTCACTATTTTTTGGTCAAACTCGAGGTGTTTTTTATTGTGTTGTATTTACGAGGTATGGCAGGAAAGTTTTATGAAAATCTGGCCAACACGACATCTTCTACAGCCTTTTATGTGCACCTCCCTAACCGGGAGCGGGGCAAGGGTCAAAGTCTCAGTGACGTTACTTGAAGTGTATTGCTGTCAGTGCTTTATATATTTGTAACAAGTTTAACCGATGTTTTAGAGTTATTCCACATAGGGTCCTTGGATATCGGTACAATTTTATTATGTGTATCCAGCTGTCAAATGCAGATCTGTGCCAACTGTCCTCAGGTTCTCTGATGACCGGTTAAACATATGAAACCATTTTCATTCGCTGAGAATGTAAGACGGATGCCCTTCCGCCGCCGTTTATCATCTTAGATGTTCTATCGAGCATCCAAAAATCAACTCTGCCACTTGTAAACTAGTGCCAGACAAACTGATAGCTTTTATGTTGTTGTTTATATCATTTCCATCGTGTTTGTTGACCATTTCCAAAACAAAAACATACAATTTTATGGTTATCGTCTGTTCTCCGACGTCAAAATTACGCCATTTTTTCAAAGAATTTTTTTTCGGACTGCATCTGAAATTTTATTCACAGATATCAAACTGTACTGCCGCCAAGGCCCAAACATTCAGAAAACGTGGTTGATTGAACATTCTGTCAGGGTCAAAATATTTTAACGTTACAGCACACTTCCGAGCCGTTTCACAAGCAAAAACAGAATGTGAAATTGTCACATTTTATCACGTTTTGGCACCTGCCCCGCACGGCCCTACCCTCAAGCAGAGAAGTGGCCATACCAAGCGTGTTATTACTTCAAATGGCACAAAATTTCTGAAATATACTCATAAGATATTGCTGCTTGAAATTATGCAAAACACTTCTTCAACAACGCGTTACTTTTTCTGATAGCTGAAATGTCTACAAACTTTTCTGCCATACCTCGTAAAATAAATACTTGATGCTTATCAAAATTTGAGTAGTATACTAAAATATCACATAAATAGCATAGAAGAAATACTACTTCGTAGTATGGGCTCGGATCCAATTATTTTGGATCATCCGAGATATGAGTAATAAAGCAATTGCACATTAAGCGTATCGCGGTACTTTCGGGAACGATTTCAAGCTAAATGCTAAATGTAATGTATGCCCTAGTTCCTTGATAGTGTGGGATGCGACGGGTCTAGAACCGACCTACCGACCGACTCTTTTTTTCCATACATATGTTACATTTAACACAACTGCCCCTGTATTTTCACTTATTATTATCAATGTATTACCATTTTGCAGCTTCCCTTGCTTTGGTCTCTGCTCAGGGGCCGCAGGCACTCGGGTCCTACCCTGGGCGTCGACCGGGCCGATGCCGCTGGTATGAGAGGCCCATACGGATGGCATGTAGCCGCCGGCGACCACATTGTGGCAACCCCTATGGTTACCCCGTCTGCAGATACCCTTGGTCTTACCCCTATGGGCAGTGTTGTGTGCTCAGATGGAGAAGAGGAGTACCCTACTAAAACAAGACGTTTTATATACATGTGAGTTTAAGCACAATCGTAAATATACTGTGAGACAAAAGAAAGAATATAATTGAGCCGCCTCGTGGGAAAACCAACAATGTGGTTTCCGAACAGGTCCAACACAAACCAGCCTGTACTAGCACAAAAAAGAGCTAGAAGCTTGAAATTTCGTATTTAAGTAGAAGAGGAATTGTACTATCCGAGTAGCGAAAACAAAGGCGCTGATCAGCTTCGCGGTTACCGCGAAGCTGATCTGCGCCTTTGTTTTCGCCTATGCAGATTGTTGGTTTTCCCACGAGGCGGCTCAATTATCTTACTTCTTTTGATTTTTTTCTGTGAACATGGGTAAGAATAAAATTGCATTTAAATTATCGACAATATATTTTTTACAATTTGAGCCTGTGCGTGAGAAAACCAACGGTTTGGTTTTCCGACCAGGTCCGACACAAACCAGGATCTACAGTCACAGCATAAAGCTAGAAGCTTGAAATTTTGGATAAAAGTAGATGATGAATAGTACTATCAGTGTGGCGAAAACAAAGGCGCTGATCAGCTGTGCAGTTACTGCACAGCTGATCTGCGTGTTTGTTTTCGCTTATGCAGATTATTTATTTTCTCATGCGTCTGCTCATTTCATTGTGCGACGGCGAAGAAAATATTTTGTACACACTGACGATGTGAATTTCGTTGAATTTAATTGTTGCTGTGTCAATTTTAATGAATTCTATTCCCAAATATTTCTATGTTTCACTTTTTTTACACTTTTGTTTCTAAACCCCAATTTAAATCTGTCAGCTACATAGAATCACATGTGATCAAATATTTTCCGTTTTGGTTTGTGACAAACGGAGAACTGAAATACACAAAATACGGAAACATCAACTCCTTAAACCCTCAATCACGCGTTTTAAAGAATGACTGAAGACTGTCAGTTCATATCACGAATCCATTAGGATCACAAAAAAACTCTAAATATCAAACGGGTCCATGGGCATACTATAATGGAACATTGTATACGTCGTCGAGGTCATTACGAATGTGTTACCCACATCCTTTATCCTTGCATGAGTATGATTTTATACCATATTTTGCTTCCATTACGAAAACACGCTCACGCTAAATACAATGTTTCGTGGTAAAAAGTTAAGAAATAAAATTTCATTTGAAAAAAAAAAAAAAAAAAAAAAAAAAAAAAAAAAAAATCTGATAGTTTTGATATATTCAAAACATTGATTGTGGGTACACACAATCCACAATCTATGTTTTGGAAAAAAAATATATATTGCATACCCAGTTTAAAATTGTGATAGGGTATACTTTTCATGGACATGTTTTCCTGATGCGTGCAAGAAAATAGTCGAACACGCTGTAATAATCTTACGTCAAAGTTAATCTGAGATGTTTCTTTTTTATGTACACTGAAAAAAAGTTATAAGAGGCCACTTTTCAAACTCATTTTTCGTTTCCAAGCCATGTTCAAAATTGCACGATTTTTTGCCAAAAGACGTGTCTTTCAAGTAAGTAAAGTTCCAAAGTGTTAAGAAATAATTTTCTTTTACTAAAGGCGTTTTTGGAGTAAAAATGCAAAAATCAATGTTTTTGAATAAAAAATTGGATACAGCACACCATTTATTGAAATTAGGAACGGGTGCCATCAAAGGGGTCGTTACGGCTCGGAAAAACATCAAACATTCGAATTTTCTCTACTGGTAGAATTTTTATGCATTTTTAAAAATCGCCAATTTTGAGATTTTTTGGAAAATTCATAAATGTGCCTCTTAAACATGTTGACCCCTGTTAAATTCACTTGATGAGGCCTGGAAATGAGAGATATAACTCGACTGAACTGTTTTAGACCATTTTCGAGGACCAACAGGTCAAGGCTGCCGCACACTTCCGGTTTCAATGCCAATTTTTAACGAACAAAATAACAAAATTTGTGGACGATTTTTTTAATTTTCAAAGTTTATCAGAGTCTAGTATTTGACCTAAATAATCGCTGAAAATTTCAATGCCGTGCTGCTGATAAAAACGCAACTGGAGAAGAACAAAGTTGGTATGCAAATTGCATACAAAAGCTGAATTCCTGTTATTCAGGTTGTTGTCTTCTTGCATGTACAAAACAGAAACGAAGATTCTTATTGCAGCAACACTTTTGACTTCATTTTATCTTGCATCATGGCAGTCAGTAGCACTTTCAAGTAAATTAAAATGTAAAAACACAGCGTCATAATATGACATTTAATTTGATGTTAATAAAGTGTGACTTTTTGAAATAGGGTACCTTTACACATGCTTCGTCTGTGTGAGAAGTATCACGCATTTTGGAATGCAGAAACTCACATAGCCACTGTTAGACATTGGTTTATTCATATGATCATGAATTTTAATTAATCGACTTTTACTTTCTGAACTAGAAGAAAAATATGAGGTGGCCTCTTATAACTTTTTTTCAGTGTATTTATTTTTAATTGTTCTACTTTCAGGTAACACAACCAAAGTTCTACACCTATCGACGCTTACGAATTTTGAACAAGCCCAGCGGGCACATGGCGTCATAATGACGTCATATCAACGTCGATGCGACGCCATGGCGTCGCATCGACGTCGATCTGACGTCATTCTGACGTCATGTGCCTGCTGGGAGACTTTTCACCGGCTTCTCTGCCTTTACACGTGCTCACAGTACTAGTTGATGGCACAAATATCCGAAATCAGCCGTTTTATTGCCCGGGTTTTTAAATGATTTACCCCTACAGGACGTTGAGGCTGTGATTTGGCTTAAATTTCATGCGACATTTTATCTCAGGCGTACAGATTCTCCGACATTCTAACTTTCATACAAATTAATCCATATTTGACGAATGGATTTTCCCATTATTATCATTTCGGTAAGTTCACTTTCATTTTTAGGGGCGTCAGGAGTGATTTTTTTTTATATATTTTATTCAATTTTTCGATGAAAATTCTAATAGCCCCAGATGGGACGCCGCGTTCTGCGGCGTCACATCTGGGGCTATTCTGTTTGCCTTTGTCCCATAAAAGGGACGCCAGGCTTAAATGAGTTAATACCCCCACAGTTCTAAACGCTTGCTAAAGACTTGTATTACAATTAGAAAGTAGGGCGACTTCAAACAAGGGCAGATAACGCCTCAAATAAAACAGCTGACCAGTGGATCCATATGCCCGAGTTATAGTGCCACATAAAAATCAAATCAAATCTCAGCCTCAGCGCCGTGTAGCGTAGGCTTAGGTCTTGAACTATACTTTTTCTGCTGGAAAAAATCTTAGTCTTAGAGTTGACAGCCCCAGCCAGTTACTTTAATATCTGAATCGTAATACTTGCCGAATGATCTCAAAATGAATGCTATTATTTAACATTTTTCTCTGTTTACTATGTAAACATAACATGCAAAATACATGAAATACATGTAGATATTGAAATAAAACATATTGCATATAGCCTTCCTTTATACGGTCTTACTTGATGTTGCAGTAAAAAGGTCATTATTGATACTGATTATTAATTACTAATTATTGATAATTTTAAAAGGTTTTACCATAAATGTATATAGGCACGGTGGCCATTTATTGGCCTGGGCCATTTAAACAAACTGAACATTATTTTAAAGAAGATTTCACATAAGAATTTGCTTTGATTGTCAGACAGGTTTCTGAGAAGACTCACAGAACGGTTGACCTGGACGGACGACATAGGATGGGTATACTGTGAGGTCACCTTGTGAGTCAGACGGCCCAGATATAAGCGCTTAAAAACAATTAAATTTTAAGCTCACCTGAGCCACAGGCTCATGGGGAGTTTGTAGGATGGTACTCAAGCCGGCGTCCGTGACTTCACATTTTCAAAGATCTTCTCTGATTTTATATGAAACATCTACCAATGTGTATATAAAAATGCCGTTCACATGACCAAGATGCCGCCATGTCCATATATGGTAAAAACCCTTCAAAAATCTCTTCTCCGGAACCTGTGGACCGATTTTATAGAACTTTGGCATGAAGCATCGATGACTAGAGTACAACCAGAGGACCAATGGTCCTGATCACGCTCACCAGAGATTTGGACTTTGATAAAATTTGAGCCTCGACGCGAGAAAACCGGTCTTCGGGGTTTCCGACCAGGTCCGACACAAACCGACCTGTACAAGCTCAGAAAAGAGCTAGAAGCTTGAAATTTCGGATTTAAGTAGAAGAGGAATTGTACTATCCGTGTAGCGAAAACAAAGGCGCTGATCAGCTTCGCAGTTACTGCGAAGCTGATCTGCGTCTTTGTTTTTGCCTATGCAAATTGTTGGTTTTCCCATGCGATGGCTCAAATGACCTTTGGCAAAGGTCATTTTGGTCAAGGTAAAAAAGTAAACATGACCTTCAATACTCTAACACTGTAAACAGCCTGTATCTACCAGCTTTCAGGTCACAGGCTACAAAACTTCCTGCAAAATCCATTGATTTCACTTTTTTTTACATTGAAAAGCTTATATGACCAAAATTGACCTTACTGTAAAATAGATCAAGGTCATGACGTATACAAACTATGATGGACCAGAGTCACTGATACTACATATCAAGTTTCGCTGAAGTTTTTACCATATATGGGCATGTGGCCTGGACTGTTTATATAGATCTTTTTTGTTTGTTTGTTTGTGTTGAGGCTTAACGTCCCAGTCAACAATTTTGCAGTCATGTCGGGACGGAGCCAACGATTCCTGAGTTTAACCAGTACTGTAGGGCGTCAATGTGTCTTGCTCAAGGACACAACACGGTGACGCCTGTGGGGATCGAACCCAGGATTCTCGATTCGGAGTCCGACACTTTACCACTACGCCACCGCGTTCCCTAAATTTTTGTTCCTCCTTTTTAAGGATACTTCATATAAAAGATTGCTTTGATTGGTCAAATGGTTTCTGAAAAAATTAAGTTTTACATTTGAAGGGGTCAGTGCAACAAGATACCTAAGTCCATTTTTCATTATTTTGAGAAAAACGCGAAAAATTGGTAACGTTAATTTTAAGTGATGTTGTGATAATATCATCACTCCTAAAGAAATAAAATTAGAAAAACTTAATTTTAGTACATGCAACAAGGGACCTAAGTCCATATCTTATAAAACTGAAAAATGGCATTTATACAGAAAATGTTGCTATACATGTTGTAATGAATAGCCCGATGTTAACTGGACAGCTTAAACATTACGAAAACATGCCCTTATGATATACAGTAATTTTTCAGGTCAAAAATCGATAATTTTCAGAGGAAACATTTTGATATTTTTCTTATTTTTGCTCAAAACATAGATTGTGGGTACACGTTAGAACCGCCTCGCCGAGGCGGTTCTAACGAGTACCCACAATCTATGTTTTGGAGCAACAATAAGAAAAATATGTATACCCCTGCATACCCCAGTATTACTATATAAAAGTGGGGTTCAATGGGGTATATTTTACACGGACATGTTTTCCTGATGAGTTAGCATGTAGAGTTGTCTAAAAGTGTAGCGGAAACTTATTAAGCGGGATGCGAGCTATTTTATACACATGTTTATGCAACAAGGGTCCTAACTCCATCTTGTATTTTTGTGTTTCATTTAGTGCATCTTATTATAATTAAAAAGCACAAAACATTTAGTTGAAAATCTGTTTTCATCATATAATTATTTCCAACAGTCATGACATATTTGTGCAAAATTCATGCTGTTAGTTTATAATTTGGCCAAGAGAATGGAAATAAAAATCTTGTGGAGGCCCGTTCTTGCATTAATCATCCAAAATGGAGTTAGGACCTTTGTATTTTTTTAAAAATGCTTTTAAAATCTTTTCCTGTCTGTTTTCTATGGTCAATCGGAGCTAAATAGGTGAAGAAACCATTTTTCTGCTTGACTCAGTTGTTAACTCATTTTTGGCCAAAATGTGACTTGGGTACCTTGTTGCACTGAACCCTTCATTTAATATGTAAATGACCTTTGGCCAAGGTCAAGAAATGGCCTTGACAGTGAATGCTCATAAAACTTCATAATCTCAAAATTTTGGCTGAA
Organism: Rugalucina vietnamica; assembly: GCA_964017185.1. Lineage (NCBI taxonomy): Eukaryota > Metazoa > Mollusca > Bivalvia > Lucinida > Lucinidae > Rugalucina > Rugalucina vietnamica. Next base: position 41,246,438 of record OZ024883.1, on the reverse strand, counting down.
TCTACCAATTTTCAGGTCACAGGCTACAAAACTTACCGAAAAATCCAGTTTTATTTTTATTTATTTTTTTTTTTTTTTTTTTTTTTTTTTTTTTTTTTTTTTTTTTTTTTTGTTTTTTTTTTGTTGTTTTTTTTTTTTCCATTGGAAAGCATGTGCGACCAAACTTGACCTTGCCAACGTCATGATTTATACAAACTATAATAGGCCAGAGTCACAGGTGCTACATGCCAAGTTTCGCTGATATCGGCCCACTTTTTTAAGGTTTTCACCATATATGGGCATGGCGGCCATCTTGGTCATGTGACTTGCACCATTTATACAAGCTTTGGTTCCCCCTTCCTAAGGATGCTCCATGTGAAAAGTAAGAATAGGGGGATCAGGAATCGATGCAATTAAATTTAAAGCCCCCCAACATACACACCAGCTGGGAAAGAAAATACATAAAACACAACAACACATTTTTTCCGACAACACACTCGAAGAGCAGAATGACTAGATCTTTCTCAACAAGGTAGTTTCCGGCTAAGTTTCAACAGGAACGAAAGGCAACGAGCACCACAGAGAGGCAGGCGCAATAAACAGTAGTACAATGAAGATAAACCACTTTTCCTGGGACATCGATTATCGTTTTTACTGGGGACAAGTATGATGAAGATAAACCAATTTTCCTGGGACACGACATCGTTTTTTTTCTGGGGACAACGCCGAAAATTATTTTTCCTGGGGGACATCCTCGAAATCATAAAGAAAGAAAATTAAACCAGAGGACCAATGGTCCTGTAAACGCTCACCTGAGACCCGAGATATAAACAAATAAACGTCTTTGACTAGAATGGTAATATACATGTATATAATCCCAGGGCAGGGCAAACCCTGGAGTCAATTTCTTTTTCAAATCATAACCAGAGGACCAATGGTCCTGTAAACGCTCACCTGAGATATATACCAATAAACTTAGTTGACTAGAATGGTAATATACATGTATATAACCCCAGGGCAGGGTCAGAGCAAACCCTGGAGTCAATTTCTTTTTTCAAATCATAAAAATTTGCCAATTTACACTGAAGAGCTTTAAAAACGCAAAAAAAAAAAAAAAAAAAAAAAAAAAAAAAAAAAAAAAAAAAAAAAAAAAAAAAAACGAAAATTAGTATTTTTTGCACAAATGACATTTTTAGTTTTCCTTAACAGGTGAAAGGGGTCGGTAGCTGTACTCTACTTCTATTTTCACATGAAACCAACATTTTAAAAGTCACTGACCACCCCGAGCAATAAAAAGCCAGTTTACACTTTTTGCCATGTGGCGTCTCTAAAAATATTTTACCATTTCACATGAAGCTATATGAAAAACACTTTAGTTTTAGTTTTGTATCTTTTTTTTTATCATTCTACATGTCTTCGAAAATGAATTATCCGGCACAATTGGAGTTTTACAATCTTGATGACGTATATGTGACGTCACGTGACAATTTTGCCATCGTTCATTTTTTCGGCACCTCAGCATTCCCTCACAGGCTACACAGTGAAAGGTTGACGCCGGTCTGATCAACCGAACATTTTACGTCGCGCTAATGTCTCTACATAATTGACGTACGGCGCTGAATTACGCAGAAATTACGTCGACCATGACCATTCAAACAAGCTAGCAGCAGTGCCAGACCACCAATGCAATTGGCAAAACTTTTGCTTTTAATCAGAAAGCGACGGTCTGTATGCCAAGGGGCAAATTGTAGTCCTGCTCAATATAACTTTGCAGTTTTGCATTTTCGGGGTATTGCTATATCAAAAACTGTAACTCTCACGTTACTCATTATTTTGATACGGAATTCACAACATAGTTTGCATACATATCAATGTTTATGTTTATGAAATTTCATTGAAATCGAACTACTACAAATATGCAAAACATTTGAATAAAATCTTTTGCGTTTTTAAAGCTCTTCAGTGTATTGCAAGTTCTGCCTTTCAAATGACATTTTAACAGTTTCCCCCATTCAGGTCTCATGATCAACATGAACACCATGCCCATATATGGTAAAACCTTGTAAAAAATGATGGACAGATTTCAATCAAAATTGACAGAGTCAGTGACTAAATTCATAATTTGTAAATCATGATCTAAAGTTAACCGTGACCTTCATACTACAGACCGATCTCTCTCACTTTAAGTTGAAATCGTACGGAGCCCGTGCGATGGCCGTGAGGAGTCCTTACGATTTCTTGCGGTCTCCCTACGATAGCCGTACGATGTTAGGTGTCCGTACGATTTTAATAAACTTGTGATATAACCGTACGGATGCCGCACGATCACCCTAAAGGTCTACAATTATCTTATTATTTTAGTCCCCAAATTATCAATTTATATATATATATATATATATATATATATATATATATATATATATATATATATATATATATATATATATATATATATATATATATATATATATATATATATATATATATTGTCTTATTGTATCATATAGTCTAATAATTCCCCTTTTCAAAAATCGTTTTTTGCCAGTCCAAGTATATTCTCGGAGATGTTGTTCCGTTGACATATTTCAATAGATCTATTCCGTGAAAAATAAAATTGAAAATATTTCAACAAGTCTACTTTTCTTATTTTCGAAATTCGAGAACTTTTTAAAAAGCATGGAGCCATGGATACCCCCACATTTTTTTTTTTTTTTTTTTTTTTTTTTTTTTTTGCTTTTTGGGTAGCATTCCACCTATACTTTAAGCTGTCTTAAAATTATATGCTTATTTATCAACAAAAAATGGTATGGAGACACCTTAAGTGAGCTAAGGATGGCACCTGAGCTTTGATATACATGTACATACTATGTAGGCTGTCCGGAAAGTTTTGAGACTGTGTCTATATCTCAATAACTATTCAAGAGAATCGGTTGTTATTTTACACAGGAATATTATATTATATCATAAGTTATTGCTGAAAATTTCAGCATATTTGCTGACCTGGAACATATTGATATAATCATTTGAATACGAGCATGTTGCTACTCTCGGAGCACTTTGACGTCAATAACGTCGCGCCCGTTATGATTTTACAAGAAAGACCTGGCTGATCGGATGCATTTTAAAGTGGCTGTCAAGGTCATCGGGCACCAACGCTTGATAGTTTCAAGTTTATTTGATTATTCTGAGGGCAACAATACAAAATATATCAAGAAAACACATTCGTTTTCATTTGGCTACCTCCAAACTCTTTTGCGCCGATTTTAAATGGGGTTTCGCTTTTTCGCACGCATCGAACGGCCTGTAGCCCTTCCTCTTATCACCGATTTCCTGACAAAAACTTTTCGAAAAAGCGAAAAATTAATGCTCTTGCATAGCCTGGATTTTGTTCAACCAACAGTGAGAAATTTTGATTAATTTTGTGAACTCATTACGGCAGGGACACTGTATGATAAAAAAGCGCTGCTTCATCCGATGTGGCGATGTCGAGTTTCTTGCCAACATTTTGATCGACACATTCACTTCTGTTAGCTTTTGCAAAGTTGATAACCGTCGAAAGACCATGGAATTTTGCGAACATATTAAACAAATGATGGCGTGATACCATGCAAATTGTTGCTGTATTTAAAAGCCATATGGCCAATTTGTGGGCAATTGTTTTCTTGTCTCCAGGTTTTAGACAACACAAAATTCAAAGTGCTCCGAGAAGCGCCACATCGGTTGCCTTGGATACCAATATTTCCAAGTGTATGTAGGTTTTGTTTCCAATTTTCCCATATATTATTCAGGAAGGCCTTATCTTTAAACTCATATATCTTTATTTGTATAGCATAAAATATTTTTTAAGATATCGGCACAGTCCTAAAACTTTCCGGACAACCCTCGTATAAACCCACCGTGTGAGCCTCGGGTAAGCTAAAGAGCCAATCCTACAGTGTGCCTATGGCCTAAAAGTTGTCAAGATGGATACTAACACTAGACCACGACACTTCTCAAGACATTATTGAACAAGTTGTTTCCATGCAGTTTGCATGTTATGTACAGCCTAACATTTAATACTTCATGATCTTCGTTAGACGTTAATTGTCAATGGATAAGGTCAAGGTTGACGTTAAAAAATATTTTTGCCTGCTAACCTACTGTCACTTACTGTCTGTACACCATCTTTCAGAAACTACATTTTTCAAATTCTCACTTTTCTGAAATACCACAAGCAAAATATGACCATGTCATCTTTTTGCAACCCAAAAGTCGTAAAAAGTGCCCTAAAAATTTTGAAAATCGGTTCACTCAACCAATGGTCCTGTAAATGCTCACCTGAGAACTGGGATATGCAACCTAAGCTGACCTTGCCGTAAAACAGGTCAAGGCCATCCCAGGGTCCGATTAATACAAACTTTGTAGAACTGTATTCATTGATGCTTCATGCCAAGTTTCAAAATCATAGGTCTTCCGGTTCCAAAGAAGAAAATTTATGAGTTTTACTATTTTATAGCCATGGCGGCCATCTTGGTTATGTGACCTGGACCATTTATATTAACTTTCACTCCCCTTTCCTATCGATACTCCACTTAATGTTTGGCTTTTATTGGCCAAGCGGTTTCAGAGAATAAGTTTGAATATTATGGTCATATACATGTATATAGCCCCGGAACAGGGGCAGACAACCCCCTGCGGACAATTTTTTTCCATAACCATAAGTATTCTGTCCATTTGCATACTCCCAGCAAGTTTACCCCCATTTAATAACATTTTAGCTCACCTGGGCTCACAGGGGAGCTTATAGGATAGGTAGGCATCCGGCGTCCGTCCGTCGTCCACCATTTTCAAAGATCTTCTCTGAAATCGCTTGGCCAATCAAAGCCAAATTTTATATGAAACATCTATAGGAAAGGGGGAACCAATGTGTATATAAGAAATCCAGGTCACATGACCAAGATGGCCGCCATGCCCATATATGGTAAAAACCCTTCAAAAATCTTCTTCTCCAGAACCGGTGGACCGATTTCAACGAAACTTGGCATGTCGCATTGATGGCTCAAGCACTACAATGTGTATATAAATCATGACCCTGTGATGACCTTGACCTATTTTAAGGCAAGGTCAACATAGGTCGCCAATGCATTTGAATGGGGAAAACTTTTTAAAATGTCATTTAAAGTGAAAGTCTTGCAGAAATGGGCAGTAGGACTGAATATTAATGATTCTGAAACAAAATGGACCTCAGGGGCTCATATGCCCCCACCCCGGGGCAATATACATGTATATCTCCATAATATTCAAACATCTTCTCCTCTGAAACCGCTTGTCCAATCAAAGCCAAATTTTATGTGAAGCATCTATAGGATGGGGTTATCAATGTGTATATAAATAATCCAGGTCACATGACAAAGATGGCCGCCATGCCCATATATGGTAAAACCCCTTCAAAAATCTTCTCCGGAACCGGTTGACCGATTTCAACGAAACTTTGCATGAAGTATCGATGACTCAAGTACTACAATGTGTATATAAATCATGACCCTGTGATGACCTTGACCTATTTTACGGCAAGGTCAACATAGGTCGCCAATGCATTTGAATGGAGAAAACTTTTGAAATGTCATTTAAAGTGAAAGTCTTGCAGGAAATGCACAGTAGGACTGAATATTAATGATTCTGAAAAAGATTGGTCCCCAGGAGCTCATATGCCCCCACCCTGTGGAAGTATACATGTTTATTTCCATAATATTCAAACATCTTCTCCTCTGAAACCACTTGGCCAATCAAAGCCAAATTTTATGTGAAGCATCTATAGGATGGGGTAACCAATGTGTATATAAATAATCCAGGTCACGTGACCAAGATGGCTGCCATGCCTATATATGGTAAAGACCCTTTAAAAATCTTCTCCTCCGGAACCGGTGGACTGATTTCAAAGAAACTTAGGATGAAGCATTCATGGCTAAAGTACTACAATGTGTATATAAATCATGACCCTGTGGTGACCTTGACCTATTTGACAACAAGGTCAACATATGTTGCCAATGCATTTGAATGGGGAAAACTGTTAACATGTCATTTAAAGGGAATAAATAAAATAGAAATCGGCAAATGGACAGAATATTGATTATTCTGAAACAAATGGCCCAAGGGCTTCATCTGCCCCTGCATTGGGGCTAAATACCATAATATTCAAACATGTTTATTGGCATATGTAGCAGATCTCAGGTGAGCGTTTACAGGACCATTGGTCCTCTGGTACTAAATTTCCCCCATTCAAATGCATAGGTAACCTATGTTGACCTTGCCGTAAAATAGATCAAGGTCATCCCAAGGTCATAATTTATATAAACTTTCTAGAGCTTCATTGTCTGATGCTTCATGCCAAGTTTCAAAATCATATGCCTTCTGGTTCTGTAGAAGATTTTTAAAGGTTTTTGCTATTTATAGCCATGGTGGCAATCTTGGTCATGTGACCTTGATAATTTATATAAACTTTCATTCTCCCTTCCTAAGAATGCTCCACAATAAGTTTGGCTTTGATTGGCCAAGCGGTTTCAGAGAAGATCTTTGAATATTATGGTAATATACATGTACATGTATATTGCCCCGGAGTGGGGGCAGACCTGCCCCTGGGGTCCTTTGTTTTCAGAATCATAAATCTTCAGTCCATTTCCATAAAGTTTTTCCCTTCAATTGACATTTTGACAATTTTCCCCATTCAAATGCATGGGTGACCTATGTTGACCTTGCCTTAAAATAGGTCAGGATGCCCCCTGATGCTTCATGCCAAGTTTCAAAATCATAGGCCTTCTGGTTCTGGAGAAGATTTTTAAAGGTTTTTGCTATTTACAGCCATGGCGGCCATCTTGGTCATGTGACCTTGATAATTTATATAAACTTTCATTCTCCCTTCCTAAGAATGCTCCACAATAAGTTTGGCTTTGATTGGCCAAGCGGTTTCAGAGATCTTTGAATATCATGGTAATATACATGTACATGTACATTGCCCCGGAGTGGGGGCAGACCTGCCCCTGGGGTCCTTTTTTCAGAATCATAAATCTTCAGTCCATTTCCATATGACATTTTGACAATTTTACCCATTCAAATGCATGGGTGACCTATGTTGACCTTGCCTTAAAATAGGTCAGGATGTCCCCTGATGCTTCATGCCAAGTTTCAAAAATCATAGGCGTTCTGGTTCTGGAGAAGATTTTTAAAGGTTTTTGCTATTTACAGCCATGGCGGCCATTTTGGTCATGTGACTGACCATTTATATAAAATTTTCGTTCCCCTATCCCAAGGCTACAACATATATGGCTTTGATGGGTCAAGCGGTTACTGAGACAGGAATGCCGCGGAGGTCGATATCGCATCTGCATAGGGCAAAATAATAAAAAATGTGAGATGTAGGTCAAGGGCACTAGGTCAAGCTGTGCCACTAAAGGGTATGTCAAGGACAATAACTATGCAAGGTTTCACATTCACAGCTTCCTTATGTGCAGAGAAAATCAAACGTTGACATAAAAAATAACAAAGTCAATGGACCGTGAAATATAGGTCAAGGATACTGGGTCAAGGTGCATGCTTGAAGGGTATGTCAAGGACAGTTACTATGCAAGGTTTCACACTCACAGCTATCACTTATGCAGAGAAAACCAAACTTTGACATAACTTCAACGTAAAAATTAACAAAGTCAATTATAGGTCAAGAGCATGGGGTCAAGAAGCGTGCTTGAAAGGGTATGTCAAGGACAATTACTATACAAGGTTTCATAGTCGCAGCTATCACTGATGCAGAGAAAACCAAACTTCGACGCAAAAATTAACAAAGTCAATGGACCATGAAATATAGGCCAAGGGCACTGGGTCAAGGTGCGTGCTTGAAGGGTATGTCAAGGACAATTACTACACAAGGTTTCATAGTCGCAGCTATCCAATCACTGATGCAGAGAAAACCAAACTTCAAAATAACTTCAACGTAAAAATTAACAAAGTCAATGGACCGTGAAATATAGGTCAAGGACACTGGGTCAAGGTGCGTGCTTGAAGGGTATGTCAAGGACAATTACTATACAAGGTTTCATAGTCGCAGCTATCACTGATGCAGAGAATACCAAACTTCGACGTAAAAATTAACAAAGTCAATGGACCGTAAAATATAGGTCAAGGGCACTGGGTCAAGGTGCATGCTTGACGGGTATGTCAAGGACAATTACTATACAAGGTTTCATAGTCACAGCTATCACTGATGCATAGAAAACAAAAACTTCGACGTAAATGTCAAACTTCGACATAAATGTTGACGGACAGACGGACGAACGAACGGATAAAAATTTGGACTCCTATATCGCACCCTGTTATAAGCAGCTGCGTTAGAAAATCAAGTTTAACATTTAATTTGTAACTGACCTTAAGGCTTTGGCCAAGGTCAAGAAATCACCTTGACCTTTAATACTCACAACACTTCATTGGCTCAACAAGTTGTCTGTATCTACCAACTTTCAGGTCAAAGGCTTCAAAACTTCCTGAAAAATTCAACATTTTCACTTTTTTCCATTGAAAAGCCTATGTAACCAAAATTGACCTTGCCATAAAATAGGTCAAGGTCAACCCAAGGTCATGATTTATATAAACTATGATGGGCCAGAGTCCCCGATGCTACATAGCAAGTTTCGTTGAAATTTGTCCACTGGTTCCAGAGAAGATTTTTTATGGTTTTTACCTTATATGGGCATGGCGGCCATCTTGGTCATGTGATCTGGACCATTTATATAAACTTTCGTTCCCCCTTCCTAAGGATGCTTAACATGAAGTTTGGCTTTGATTGGCCCAGCGGTTTCAGAGGAGAAGATCTTTGAAATTGTGGACAGACGACGACGGAGCATGGCCATTCTATAAGCTCACCTTGTGAGCCTTCAGCTCAGGCGAGCTAATAATTATGCCAAAAACTTATTTTGAATAGGCCTTTTACATGTGCAAGGGAGGTAATCCAAACACCTTTAGAAGCAAATCTGTGGAATTTTTTGCGCTCAGCTATGCATACAATACAATTTTGATTTGGTGGCTTTAAAATGAAAATAATCAATTTAGATTTCTTGCCCTGACATGTCTACAATGGAAAAAGCCCCATTCAAAATGATATTCTGGCATAAAGTTTATTTGTTAACGGATTTTCAAAATTTTAGTGTCACTTTTTAAGACTTTTGGAATGCAAAATGGTGACATGGTCATATTTTTCTTCAGGTCTTTCAGAAAAGGGAGATTTTGAAAGTTTCTGGAAGATGGTGTATAGACAGTACTTAGTATCATTTTTATGCCCCCAACTTTGAAAAAGTTGGAAGGGCATATTGCTTTCGGCTTGTCTGTCTGTCTGTGTGTGTGTGTGTGTGTGTGTGTGTGTGTGTGTGTGTGTGTGTGTGTGTTAACTTTTGAATGGTGAATGTTAGGGATTTGAAATTTCATGTGTGTATTCCTCATGAAAAAATAGTTGACCCGTATTTTTTTTCTTGTCTGAGTTATGCCCCTTTTCTGAGTTATTTCCCTTTGAAAACAAAATTTGAAAATCTTGTGTGCAAGATATCTCGAAAAGTATTTAAGCTCGAGCCTTCATATTTGGAATACTGGTTGGGGCTGATGAGTAGATGACCTGATCAACTTTTGAGAACTTTCCGTCAAATTTTGACAAAAATACGGAATTTTGAAATTTTGATTGATTTTTCCACTTTTCGGTGAAATTTGAAACTTTTGAACGGTGAATGCTAGGGTTTTGAAATTTCATATACAGATTCCTCATGAAAAAATAGTTGACACGTATTTTTTTTCTTGTCTGAGTTATGCCCCTTTTCTGAGTTATTTCCCTTTGAAAACAAAATTTGAAAATCTTGTGTGCACGATATCTCAAAAAGTATTTAAGCTAGAGCCTTCATATTTGGTATACTGGTTGGGGCTGATGAGTAGATGACCTGATCAACTTTTGAGAACTTTCCGTCAAATTTTGACAAAAATAAGGAATTTTGAAATTTTGATTGATTTTTCCACTTTTCGGTGAAATTTGAAACTTTTGAACGGTGAATGCTAGGGTTTTGAAATTTCATATACAGATTCCTCATGAAAAAATAGTTGAACCGTATTTTTTTTTTCTTGTCTGAGTTATGCCCCTTTTCTGAGTCATTTCCCTTTGAAAACAAAATTTGAAAATCTTGTGTGCAAGATATCTCGAAAAGTATTTAAGCTAGAGCCTTCATATTTGGTATACTGGTTGGGGCTGATGAGTAGATGACCTGATCAACTTTTGAGAACTTTCCGTCAAATTTTGACAAAAATACGGAATTTTGAAATTTTGATTGATTTTTCCACTTTTCGGTGAAATTTGAAACTTTTGAACAATGAATGCTAGGGTTTTGAAATTTCGTATACAGATTCCTCATAAAAAAATAGTTGACCCGTATTTTTTTCATGTCCAAGTTATGCCCCTTTTATGAGTTATGTCCCTTTGAAAACAAAATTTGAAAATATTGTGTTAAAGATATCTGAAAAAGTATTTAAGCTAGAGCCTTCATATTTGGTATACTGGTTGGGGCTGGTGAGTAGATGACCTGATCAACTTTTGAGAACTTTCCGTCAAATTTTGACAAAAATACGGAATTTTGAAATTTTGATTGATTTTTCCACTTTTCGGTGAAATTTGAAACTTTTGAACGGTGAATGTCAGGGTTTTGAAATTTCATATACAAATTCCTCATGAAAAAATAGTTGACCCGTACTTTTTTCATGTTCAAGTTATGCGCCTTTTTGGAGTTATGCCCTTTTTAAAACAAAATTTGAAAATCTTGTGTGCAAGATACCTGAAAAAGTATTTAAGCTAGAGCCTTCATATTTGGTATACTGGTTGGGGCTGAAAAGAAGATCACCTGATTAATTTTTTTTTAGGACTTTCCGTCAAATTTTGACAAAATAACTCCATTTTGAAATTTTTACTCCATTTCTAACTTGTATGCAAAAAGCTTACATTCTGTTTCTGGATCGAGGTCAAAAACACAGGCAACCGAACAGCATTCAAATGAAATAAATGAATCATACAGGCTGCCGGTTTAGGGACAAGCATATAGTTGGGGGCATAGTGTTTTACAAACACGCATTTCTAGTTATGCCTTTTTTTCACCTGTATTATTTTTATCACAATTTTACTAGACAATGGTGTTTTTCTGAAAGAGTGGGTAATATACTGAACAGAAAAAAGAAACACCACAAATCCTGACATTGAAGCTATATTTTTAGGAACAGATGCATTTTGTATATGCTTTTTAGATTTAGCTGGATTAGAAATGCTGAGGCGGTCCTAACAGAACTCACAATCTATGTTTTGAAACAAAATTAAGAAACACCTAATCCTCTGAACGCGCCAACTATTATGAGCGGGGTTCCTTCGATTTTGTACCCTCTTATCACTTGGCTAGCTTACAGCTCATTCAGTGCAAAACCTGAAAATATCATGAGAAAACCCAGGGGGAGGGGGGTTGTTCAGTATAATTTTTTCCTTCCTTAGTTCCTGTAGCTTGATTTTGACCTCTGGTGCGTCTTAAGTCATTGGTAAGTCCATCAAGTAGTAGAATGATTTCAAGGTAAATCATGACAAAATGACACACAGTACGAGTACCGGTACTGTTACAATCTGAAAAGGTACAAGTAGGCACAGATCAGGAAAAGGCGCAATCAGAAAAAGATTCCCACTCCAAAAACCGAGGTGGGAAAAAACCAAACTAACAATCAGGTACTTATACCATGAAACATATCGTAAGCCGAATCAGCAGCTATTTTCCCAATAGGTGGCCATTCAGTTACCTTACCTTAACTAAAACTATGATAAGAGCTGTCGCAGGACAGCGTGCTCGACTGCTTCTGACCTTTGTCAAGCATAAGGCCAAAACCGACCAGTAACCCAAAGCATTATGCTCACATCTTTTTGCCTTGATGCAATAAGGCAAAATCACAACCATGAAAGTTAACTATAACTACCTAAGATTTAAAGGTCTCACTCATATTGTGAAAGAAGTGTGTTCATATACCAACTGAGTGCCAAGACACAAGGCAAAATCACTGAACCGTGAAAAAAGGTCACACTGACCTATAAGTATTGCAGGGTCAAAGGTCTAGTGATACTTACTCATAATGTGAAAGAAAAATGATCATATACCCATTCAGTGTTGAGATATAAAGCAAAATCACTGAACCATGAAATTAGGTCATATTGACCTATAAGTATGTTTGGGTTAAAGGTGTGGTCATACTCATTCATAATCAGAAAGAAGTATGCAAAAATACCAACTGAGTGTTGAGATATAAGGCAAAATCACTGAACCATGAAATTAGGTCACAGTGACCCAGGACTACTTTATGGTCAAAGGTCTTGTCATACTCATACATATCGTGAAAGAAGTATGTTCATATACCAATTGAGTGCCGAGATATAAAGGAAAATCACTGAACCGTGAAATTAGGTCATATTGACCTAGGACTACTTTAGGGTCAAAGGTCTTGTCATACGCAAACATAGTGTGAAAGAAGTTTGTTCATAAACCACTTGAGTGCCGAGATATAAGGCAAAGTCACTGAACCGTGAAATTAGGTCACAGTGACCTATAAGTATATTGGGGTCAAAGGTCTGGTCATACTCACTCATAATCTGAAAAAACTATGAAAATATACTAATCGAGTGTCAAGATATAAGCCAAAATCACTGAACCGTGAAATTAGGTCACAGTGACCTAAAATTATATTGGGGTCAAAGGCCTGGTCGTACTAACTCATAATCTGAAAGAAGTAAGAAAATATACTAATTGAGTGTCAAGATATAAGGCAAAATCACTGAACCATGGAAAGTAGGTCAACCGACCCTTACCGTCATGACACACAAGTCAGTGTCACAAAGTCAAAAGATGAATGACCAACCATCCTCCTATGTTGTTTCTATTAAGAAATAAAAAGAAAAAAAAATCGAGGAGTTCTAGATTTTGACCTCTAGCCCCGCCCCCTGACTCCGACCCAGAGGTCCGATGTCATGGAACCTTAAGTGTATGAAGTATGAATGCATTATGATAAGTTGTTGTCAAGATATGCCTCCTTGTAAAAGTTACACAGCAGTACATCTATTTTTTAGTGTTCTAGTTTTTAACCTCCAGCACCACCCCACAGGCATGGACCCAGGGGCCCGATGCCATGGAATGAAACTCAACCCTACAGGGTACCTATGGTCCGAGTATGAAAGCCCTCTGATAAAAAGTTTTCAAGATATAGACTTCTAGAATACTATATCACAGAAAAGCCATTATTATTAATGGTGTTCTAGATTTTAACCTCTAGCCCCACCCCCTGGCATGGACCCAGGGATCTGATGCCATGGAATGAAAGCCGACCCTACAGGGTGTCAATGGCCCAAGTATCAATGCTTTCTGATGAGTGGTTGTCAAGATATGGACTTCTAGAAAACTTTAACATAAGAATTGCCATTTTTGAAGGTGTTCTAGATTTTAACCTCCAGCCCCACCCCCTGGCCTGGACCCAGGGGCCCGATGCCATGGAATGAAAGCTAACCCTACAGGGTATCTATGGTCCAAGTATGAATGCTTTCTAATGAGTGGTTGTCAAGATATGGACTTCTAGAAAACTTTAACGCAAGTGTGACGCGCACGCGCACGGGAACGCGCACGGGAACGGGAACGTGGACGACCGGGGTGACTGCAATAGCTCTATGCACTTCGTGCAGTCGAGCTAAAAACACACATAAGGCGCCAACAGCACAAAAAATTTTTAAACACCAAGACATAAAACAAAAAGAACCACCACAGAAGTATCGCCTTGGAACGATCAGTAACACAAAGTTACTGGCGGGCTTAAACCGGTTTTACAGGTGAAGATGCTGTCATGTGCAACAAAGTGAACTTGTAGATCTTTTGATGCACCAGAGGTCAAAATCGGGCTATGCCAATCCAGTCTTAAAAATTTGGTTTGTTAACAGCAAACAAACATATATACATGTATATATATTTTTTGTAAAGTAGACCAAGGTAGGCCTTAGGTCCTTAGCAGTGTGTCAGGCTACTAGCTAAAATAAGAGCTGTCGCAGGACAGCGTGCTCGACTGCTTCTGACCTTTGTCAAACATAAGGCCAAACCCGACCAGTAACCCAAAGCATTATGCTCATACATCTTTTTGCCTTGATGCAATAAGGCAAAATCACTGAACCATGAAAGTTAACTATAACTACCTAAGATTTAAAGGTCTCACTCATATTGTGAAAGAAGTGTGTTCATATACCAACTGAGTGCCAAGACACAAGGCAAAATCACTGAACCGTGAAAAAAGGTCACACTGACCTATAAGTATTGCAGGGTCAAAGGTCTAGTGATACTTACTCCTAATGTAAAAGAAAAATGATCATATACCCATTCAGTGTTGAGATATAAAGCAAAATCACTGAACCATGAAATTAGGTCATAGTGACCTATAAGTATGTTTGGGTTAAAGGTCTGGTCATACTCATTCATAATCAGAAAGAAGTATGAAAAAATACAAACTGAGTGTCGAGATATAAGGCAAAATCACTGAACCATGAAATTAGGTCACAGTGACCCAGGAATACTTTACGGTCAAAGGTCTTGTCATACTCATACATATCGTGAAAGAAGTATGTTCATATACCAATTGAGTGCTGAGATATAAAGGAAAATCACTGAACCGTGAAATTAGGTCATATTGACCTAGGACTACTTTAGGGTCAAAGGTCTTGTCATAAGCAAACATAGTGTGAAAGAAGTTTGTTCATAAACCACTTGAGTGCCGAGATATAAGGCAAAGTCACTGAACCGTGAAATTAGGTCACAGTGACCTATAAGTATATTGGGGTCAAAGGTCTGGTCATACTCACTCATAATCTGAAAAAAGTATGAAAATATACTAATTGAGTATCAAGATATAAGGCAAAATCACTGAACCGTGAAATTAGGTCACAGTGACCTAGGACTACTTCAGGGTCAAAGGTCTTGTCATACGCAAACATACTTTGAAAGAAGTTTGTTCATAAACCATTTGAGTACCGAGATATAAGGCAAAAATCACTGAACCGTGAAATTAGGTCACAGTGACCTATAAGTATATTGGGGTCAAAGGTCTGGTCATACTCACTCATAATCTGAAAAAAGTATGAAAATATACTAATCGAGTGTCAGGATATAAGGCAAAATCACTGAACCGTGAAATTAGGTCACAGTGACCTAGGACTACTTCAGGGTCAAAGGTCTTGTCATACGCAAACATACTTTGAAAGAAGTTTGTTCATAAACCATTTGAGTACCAAGATATAAGGCAAAATCACTGAACCGTGAAATTAGGTCACGGTGACCTATAAGTATATTGGGGTCAAAGGTCTGGTCATACTCACTCATAATCTGAAAAAAGTATGAAAATATACTAATTGAGTGTCAAGATATAAGGCAAAATCACTGAACCGTGAAATTAGGTCACAGTGACCTATACGTATATTGGGGTCAAAGGCCTGGTCGTACTAACTCATAATCTGAAAGAAGTAAGAAAATATACTAATTGAGTGTCAAGATATAAGGCAAAATCACTGAACCATGGAAAGTAGGTCAACCGACCCTTACCGTCATGACACACAAGTCAGTGTCACAAAGTCAAAGGATGAATGACCAACCATCCTCCTAAGTTGTTTCTATTAAGAAATAAAAAGAAAAAAAAAATTCGGGGAGTTCTAGATTTTGACCTCTAGCCCCGCCCCCCTGACTCCGACCCAGAGGTTCGATGTCATGGAACCTAAAGTGTATGAAGTATGAATGCTTTATGATAAGTTGTTGTCAAGATATGCCTCCTTGTAAAAGTTACACAGCAATACATCTATTTTTTAGTGTTCTAGTTTTTAACCTGCAGCCCCACCCCCAGGCATGGACCCAGGGGCCCGATGCCATGGAATGAAACTCAACCCTACAGGGTACCTATGGTCCGAGTATGAAAGCCCTCTGATAAAAAGTTTTCAAGATATAGACTTCTAGAATACTATATCACAGAAAAGCCATTATTATTAATGGTGTTCTAGATTTTAACCTCTAGCCCCACCCCCTGGCATGGACCCAGGGATCTGATGCCATGGAATGAAAGCCGACCCTACAGGGTGTCAATGGCCCAAGTATCAATGCTTTCTGATGAGTGGTTGTCAAGATATGGACTTCTAGAAAACTTTAACACAAGAATTGCCATTTTTGAAGGTGTTCTAGATTTTAACCTCCAGCCCCACCCCCTGGCCTGGACCCAGGGGCCCGATGCCATGGAATGAAAGCTAACCCTACAGGGTATCTATGGTCCAAGTATGAATGCTTTCTGATGAGTGGTTGTCAAGATATGGACTTCTAGAAAACTTTAACGCAAGTGTGACGCGCACGCGCACAGGAACGGGAACGTGGACGACCGGGGTGACTGCAATAGCTCTATGCACTTCGTGCAGTCGAGCTAATTATCTAACAATGCAATTTTACGTGATGCAGTGACTATAAGTCACTCGCCTAGTAAACCAGGGGTCGCAGGTTCGTTCCATGGCTTCTCCAGTCTGTCGGATCATACCGAGGTCCCAACTCCATACATGACCTCTGCTGTTGGTGGGATGTTAAACCCTAAATCAACCAGATTTCTCATAACGGTATGTGCCAAACAATAGATTAAGCAACACTTTACCAATGTTTGTACGGGTACATGTATTTTCTTTTAAGAACATTAATATTTTAGCATCATGTAGCATGTTTTTGTTACACTGATTTTAACAAAATATTGAAATACAACATGATTGATTTAAGTCTGTTTTGAGAGGAAAAAAAGAAAATTTTAAGTCTGAAAATTAAAATTGTCATTTAAATTTTTAAAAAGGCGCAAGACTGTCAATTTTTTCTTTTTACACACATAACCACAAAAATACAACCATTTTAAGTTGTCGCTATGAACCAACATGAATAATTGTTAGAAGTTTCTCAAGTTCACAGTTACATGTATCACTAAAGCTAACAGTATGATATCAAATTCAACAAAAACATTTTGGCATCATAGGACACAACTTTGTAGGCCACACACACACAAAGTAGATCTGCAATCATCTTTACATTAAGTATCCATCATTCATCACTTGGTATTCATTCTGGTCAATCCATCCATCCCTTGCAATCAGTCAATCATGGATCACAGACTGAAAAATAATGAAAATCATGTCATGATGAGCTCTTAGAATTTACACCACCTCTCAGATATTAAGTTTTATTAACCTAAACCAGTAAGGCCAAAAAAAAATAAGAATGTTTCCGGTAACATGCTAGAAAAAAAATAGATTTTTTTTTTTTTTTTTTTTTTTTAGGGAAGCCTTACCATGTAAAATATCTGAACATAGATATACAGTTTAATCAGAATTAAACTGTTTTCTCCTCCAGTGCACATGCAAAGCTTCTTAATTAAAACTTCAATTCAACATTTTTTATTCTTTTGCCGGTCCGGTACTTGAAAAACACAATCTTTTTTCGATTTTCGAGTTTTTATTTTCGGAAAACAGGAAAAAAATAATAGAGTCGGGGAGTTTTTGACAGGGTCGGTCGGGTTACTGGAAACATTCCTTTTTTTTTTGGCATAAACCTGTACATACATTTTGCTTGGCGATTTGGGCCCACCCTGGCCCGATTAAAATCCTTAACTCTTGATATGCACTTTGTCATTCTACCACTTAGCCTCAAACTTAAAATGTTATGAGCCTGTGCGTGAGAAAACCAACAATTTGGGGTTCCGACCAGGTCTGACACAAACCGGGCTGTACAACCACAGAAGATGTTTAGAGGCTGGAAATTTTGTATTTAAGTAAAAGAGGGATTGTACTATCTGTGAAGCGAAAACAAAGGCGCTGATCAGCTTCGCGGTTACCGCGAAGCTGATCTGCGGCTTTGTTTTCGCCTATGCAAATTGTTGTTTTTCTCATGCACAGGCTCTTATATGAAAAGCAACATTTTGGCCAAATCCTGATCTTTTCAAAAATAGTATGTATTTGATATGTTATGTGCCATGTCAACAATTTTTCAGATAGTCTAGTTTTTACCCTCTGTTGATCATACTGGTCTGTCTTTCATACAGGCAACCAGTTTCCGTACAATAAAAAAGCTCGCAAACCACCGACAAGTACTATACATGCTATAAGTGGCATATTTTAGCAGTGTTCGTTATCTTCATTATACGCTTCTAATTCGGTGTTTATCAGAATGCAACTATGTGCTCTTTGCTTTCTCCAGAAAATCAAGCATTTAAGCACGATCATCGATGTTGAATCTCCTCTGATAGGGGCTTGCAAAATCATGCCAATTGGTAAACCAGAGGACCATTGGCCCTGTAAACGCTCACCTGAGTCTGCTGCATATACCAATAAACATGTTTGATAAACAATAAACATTATCGTATTTAACCCCAGTGCAGGGGCAGATGAAGCCCTTGGGCCGTTTTCTTTTTTCAGAATAATCAATATTCTGTCCATTTGCCAATTTCTTGCTGGTTTTTCCCTTCAAATGACATTTTAACCTGTAGTTTTTCCCATTCAGATGCATGGGCAACCCATGTTGACCTTGCCATAAACTTGGTCAAGGTCATCACAGGGTCATGATTTATATATACATTGTAGTACTATAGCCATGGATGCTTCACGCCAAGTTTCATTGAAGTCAATCTATCCGTTTCAGAGAAGAAGATATTTGAAGGGTTTTTACCATATATGGGCATGGCGGCCATCTTGGTCATGTGACCTAGATTATTAATATATACATTGGTTCCCCCATCCTATAGATGCTTCACATAAAATTTGGCTTCAATTGGCCAAGTGGTTTTGGAGGAGAAGATGTTTGAATATTATGGTAATATACATACATGTATATTGCCCCGGGGTGTGAAAATATGAGCCCTTAGGTCCATTTTTTTTTCAGAATCATTAATATTCAGTCCTACTACCCATTTCCTGCAAGATTTTCACTTCTAATGACTTTTTAAAAGTTTTCCCCATTCCAATGCATTGGCGACCTATGTTGACCTTGTCCTAAAATAGGTCAAGGTCACCATATTGATTTATATACACATTGTAGTACTTCAGCCATTGGTGCTTCATGCCAAGTTTCTTTGAAATCGGTCCACCAGATTCGGAGAAGAAAATTTTTGAAGGGTTTTTACCTTATATGGGCATGGCAGCCATCTTGGTCATGTGAACTAGATAATTTATATATACATTAATTCCCCCATTCCATAGATGCTTCACATAAAATTTGGCTTTGATTTGCCAAGCAGTTTCAGAGGAGAAGATGTTTGAATATTATGGTAATATACATGTATATTGCCCCGGGGTGGGGGCAGATGAGCCCCTGGGGTCCTTTTTTTTCAGAATCATTAATATTCAGTCCTACTGCCCATTTCCTGCAAGACTTTCACTTTAAATGACATTTTAAAAAATGCATTGGCGACCTATGTTGACCTTGCTGTAAAAAAAAGTCAAGGTCATCATAGGGTCATGATTTATATACACATTGTAGTACTTGAGCCATCGATGCTTCATGCCAAGTTTCTTTGAAATCGATCCACCGGTTCTGGAGAAGAAGATTTTTGACGGGTTTTTACCATATATGGGCATCTTGGTCATGTGACCTGGATTATTTATATACACATTGATTACCCCTTCCTATTGATGCTTCACATAAAATTTGGCTTTGATTGGCCAACTGGTTTCAGGGGAGATGATGTTTGAATATTACGGTAATATACATGTATATTGCCCCGGGCTGGGGGCATATGAGCCCCCGGGGTCCAATTTTTTTCAGAATCATTAATATTCAGTCCTACTGCCCATTTCCTGCAAGACTTTCACTTTAAATGACATTTTAAAAGTTTTCCCCATTCAAATGCATTGGCGACCTATGTTGACCTTGCCGTAAAATAGGTCAAGGTCATCACAGGGTTGTGATTTATATATACATTGTAGTGCTTGAGCCATCAATGCTTCATGCCAAGTTTCGTTGAAATCAGTCCACCGGTTCTGGAGAAGATTTTTGAAGGGTTTTTACCATATATGGGCATGGCGGCCATCTTAGTCATGTGACCTGGATTTCTTATATACACATTGGTTCCCCCTTCCTATAGATGCTTCATATAAAATTTGGCTTTGGTTGGCCAAGCGGTTTCAGAGAAGATCTTTGAAATTGTGGACGGACGGACGAAGGACGGACGGACGCCGGATCATGGCCATCCTATAAGCTCACCTTGTGAGCCTAACGGCTCAGGTGAGCTAAAAATTGGTATCTTGTCGAGAAGAAATGCTGATTTTGTGCTAAACTAAGTCATCTATAATGCCATTTTGTAAACATATCCTAGCAAAGTTCATATTGGTTCTGTAAACTAAGGCCCCCCCGCAAAAAAATTGTCTTGTTTCCGGAAACCCTACCGACCCTACTTTTTTGGGGCCTACTCTAAATCTTTTTGAGACAGCTGAGCATTTTTTTTCTTCTATTTTTAGGCTAATCATAGTTTGAATGGTTTTCATGCTTTTCCTATACAAAAAATTATTTCTAAAAATTTTTTTTTGCCTACCTGTCCTAGCGACCCATATTGGCCATAACAATATTTTGACATTTCCGGAAACAAGACATTTATTTATTTTTTTTGGCCTATTAAAACAGTTAAAACGGGATTCAGTCAGTCACAGAGGCGACAATAAAAAATGGGACCACTGTACTAGTGTTGCAAAATCGTTTACTGTACATACAGTACGTAAAAACTCAATGCCTTTACATAAAGACAGACCAGTATGTTGATAGTGGATGACATTATAATGTGACATTATCATGTTAACTTTTGTCCCAAATAGTGGTTACAATGACTTGTGCAAAATATTACACGTAATGCCCCAATTGAGCTGCGTCACAAGAAAACCAGAACTTGCATAGTTATGCCAAAACAAATTCTCAAGTCAGCTGTGCAGTAATGCACTAGTCATTTGTATCCACGGCACCCCCAGGCCCGGGGAATAGTGGGGACTTTCGACTTTTGGTCCAGCAAATCTCTGCTAAAAGTCCCACCCTGCGGGGACTGCTCCTTGGTTAAACCATTGTTATTTTCCCCTGCAGCCTGTTATCTTCATTCACAGCCTTTTTTGCATACACAAAGCAAACCCCAGGTATTTCCCCCCCCCCCCCCACCGCCGTGGCAAAACTTTGGTCAAAGCCCTGCTCATTTCCCAGACTATCCCCTGCACTCCCCCAGGCCTGGGGGGGGGGGGGGGGGGGGGGGGGGGGCTATATGGTTACAAATGACTAGTGGCAGTGCATTACTGCAGTTGATGAACGCCTTGTTCAGTGATCGAAATTAGGATTTTTCCTCACTAGCCCGAACCCTATCTTTAATAGTTTGCCAAAATTTTCAACTAGACCAATCTATATAGGTTATGGGTTTAACCGAGAAAAACTACTAGCCTTTGGCTAGTGTCGGGCTATAGCTAATTTCGATCACTGCTTGTTTTCGCTTAACAGATAGTACATTTTTCTCTTCTACTTATATCCAAAATTTCAAGGTTCTAGCTTTCTTCTGTAACTGGGGCTTTTTAGCAAGGATTTGCTAGACCAAAAGTCAAAGTCCCCCACATTCACCAGGGCTGGGGGGCAGTGGTTACAAATGACTAGTGCATAACCATGACGCCCCACCTATGGGGAAAGGGTGAACACTTACTATCAGAGTTGTGCTATAAACCCCCAACTCCAGGGGACAAACGCACTGAAAAATGCACTGGACATTTATAACACCAGCCACCCACATACTGGGAAGGATGGAGGATAGCCTGAATGGGGCAATAACGTTTTCAAAGTCCCCCCAGTGCAAAGGTTGACATGGTTTTAAAATTAGATCATTTTTTACTCCAGATTTTCTGTAGCGAAGGGCAGGGCAGAGCTTAGTTTTGACATCCAGCATGTCTCATGGGGAAGGGGCTTATAGCAGGGCACTGAAAAGGCACAATCCCTGCACGTGGAGCGGTAGTTACAAAAAGCTTGATGTGTAACTGACCAGTATGCTTTGAATATCAGAGCCTGTTTCCTGGGCAGCACCAGTACTGAGGAAATCATGGGCACAGCTAAGCAGAGGTTGGGTTCGAACCTCACGACTTGCAGCCCCACTCCCCCCACAAAAAAAAAATGTGACGTATATAAAGGTTTCTTTCTTGAGTAATTGGTGGCCCTGAAAAGGGCCGTTGGGGTCAATCAATGACCAAAGATGCTAGCGCACCTTAAAACTCCTGGCTCTGGGAGGACACCTTCCCCGCCTTGGCACCGGTCTTCTTAGGCAGGAGAACAGCCTGGATGTTTGGCAGTACACCACCCTGGGCAATTGTGACACCGGAGAGCAGCTTGTTCAACTCCTCGTCGTTTCTGATCGCCAGCTGGAGATGTCGAGGGATGATCCTGGTTTTCTTGTTGTCTCTGGCTGCGTTGCCCGCCAATTCAAGAACTTCGGCGGCGAGGTACTCCAATACTGCAGCGAGGTAGACAGGGGCCCCGGCGCCCACACGTTCAGCGTAGTTGCCCTTTCGTAGAAGACGGTGAATTCTGCCGACTGGAAACTGAAGACCTGCTCTTGATGATCGGCTCTTTGCCTTGGCTTTGGACTTGCCACCTTTTCCTCTTCCAGACATGATTGCTTTCTTTGAAAATCGAGATGTGAACTACACAGCTGATAAATGTTGAATGTGACGAAAATGTTGGTTTTCCCGTATTTATACCGCTCGCGCGGATTGAAATGCTGACCAATCAGATTTTGTCCGCCAAAACTTGCGGCCAATCAAAACATGCGTTACAAAGTACCTTCGGGCTACTTTCGTTTTGAGCCGGAAGTCTCGGAGGGAAATATCGCGAGATCCAATATGGTTGACAACGTGTTGATTTTTCACTGAAAAAATTGAAAAAGTCAGAAAAATAGAAAATGGACAAAGACGACACAATTTTTCACCTATTGGTGAATGCAGGAATGTCTTTGGTTGGGTTCTTTGTCTGTTTGAACATAATACCGAAGTTCCGTGACATGTTTATACGGGCAAATCTGTTTGGGATTGACATGAGCAAGAAAAATAAAACACAGATGTAAGTTTCCTTTACTGCCAAATAACAAATCCTAATTATCCGAACTCTTCCATGTGTTTCATATAGCCCCTTAAACTACGTTTATCATTTAAAAAAAAAACTATTTGTACACCGGAGTGTAACAAGAAAACAAACAAAACAATTGATAGAAAACAAAATGATGAAAAATCATGCCTGGCTGTCTGGTGCAATCTTGGTTTACTATGGCAATATCCATTCTTAACAGACAAGTTAAAGTACCAAAATTAAAGAAAATAAATAAAATAATAATAATAACACTGTTAAACAGTGACCAAATTATTTCCAAAGTCATACCAAAGCACCATGAGGACCATGTTTTAAACTATTTTAAACGTGTGTAGATTATATTTAATATCATCATGGCAAAATTTTGTATATATAAATAATATAATAAATACAAATATGGAGCATGGTGGCGGATTGGTAGACTGTTATCATGGTTATGTATATACTCCAAATTGAGACAATGTCTTTGGTGAGGAAGCATTAGCTCAAGCATTAGCTCCCCATTGTACTGGTCCTGATTGTTATGAATAAATGCTGATTGGGATGTTAAACCGCATTTTCTCTTCAATACAAGTTATATCTGATTCATTGTTCTTTCGATGTATCAGTATCTTGCAAGAATTAGTGAGGGTGCAGTTTTCACTTTTCAGTCTCGCAGCCATGAATGTTTGCAAAAGAAATGTTACATGTATAATGTAATTAATGCATTGGTAACCTAGTGTAACTGTTTCAATTCCTGTATAACAATGATCACATTCTTGTGAATTGTATTTTATGCACTTAGTAACAAGTTTTGGAATCCACAATTGAATTTTGAGTGATATTTAGGCCAAAGTTATTTCTACCAGTAATCTGGTAACAGTACAAAATGGAGTGTTGAAATTTTCATATGTGATTTTTTTTTTTTTTTTTTAATTTTCCTGACCCGGTTGAGTCTGAGTGGGTGGTAACTGGTTTCCAAAACAACTCTCAGTCTTTATTTCTTTTGTATTTATTAATCAAAATTCATTATTACTTGTCCCCTTATGTGTATAATTTGTATGGGAGAAAAATAAATAGACAAAATGAAGAATAACTGTAAATTTTAATGATTTGACATCAACAATATTTTTTTTTTCAAGTTATTTGTAAACAGTTATTGCAATTATTGTGGCTATGGCCTTGTAGGTTTTTTTTTTTTTTTTTTTTTTTTTTTTTTTTGCTATATTCTCCAAAAAGTTTTGAAAGTTTTGTCAGTAAAAAATAGAAAATCTGAAGAGAGGGCAAAAGCAATTTTCAAACCAGCCTTAAGGTAAATATGGTAATTTATTATCCAGTGTTTGAAAACAGACCTGTCACCTTGTGTTGAATGTCACTCAAAAACAGCAGGATATTATGTAACCTGGTTCAATTAATAACTGATAATGAGATTATCTTTTTGACATATTATCCTCTCTGTGATCTCTAATGCCTTAGGGTAGTATTGAGTGGGATGGAAATCTGCAAAGTGATCTGCAAGAAATTAAATTATTATGTCACACAGGATGTTACTGTTTTTGCTAAGTGATTTATGCAGATTTTATGCACATACGGGGATGATCCAATAATGATTGAGACTTTTTGAATTATTCCTAAGTAAATAAACTTGGCTTATTGTGAATATCTTGTTAACATTGCTCAATGTAATGTGCACACGATACACTGGTTAAAATCCACATGTAGACAACTACCTTCTGTTGTTTAGCAACGAGAGAATGTTAGTCAAATGTCCTTGGCCACGTGGTACTTATGCATATAAAATGGGTTGCCATGGTAACTGGTGATAAAATTTCCAATCATGGCACACAGTTATTTATAGCGTTCATAACTACTTTTATGCTCTGCAAATATCACTAACATACATCTCATAATTCAAGTAGGCTGAGCATTTTTGCGGGAAAAGTTGGGTTTTAGTTGCGAAAAAATTCAGTGATTTTGGGGGTAGGGGTGAGAAATATCTTAAAACTTGAGTATACATGTACTTGACACAATAAATTGTTTTACACCTAGAAATGATCAATTATGGGGTAATATATCAAAAGAATTTCAAAAGGAACACCAGTCCCTTTCGTTTTATGTTGCCTTGCAACAATAGAATTTGGAAAATGCTTTAAGCCAGAATTCATAGAGGAAAATGGTTGCTAGGCAACCACCTCTCGATCACTAGCGCAAAACTCGAACCGACCGAAGCAAACTATTTCAGAGATGAATGTTAAGACAGACAATAATGAATTATTATAAGATACCGCTTTTAAAATTTGTGACATAGCTAGATTTATATAGATTATGTTTGTTCAAAGGGCAGATGGTGGCCATAGGTACTGCACGAGTAGTTTTTAAATAACCATAGCAACCAAAGTTGTTCGCCCAGTTTGATAAAACACGCTCCGTAGAGAGATCAAATGTGTATCTAGTTAACGAAAGTAGTTAACTTGAGCCAGTCAAAAGGGTTAATAAAACAAGAGAAAAGTCTCAATCATTATTGGATCATCCTCGTATTCAATATATTGTAAATCAAAACAATAAAAGAATCCTAAATGAACCATGTCATCAGAAAACCAGCATTTCGCAAAAACAAAATTGCAGATCAACTGTGCAGCAAGTCCACAGCTGATCAGCACCTTTGTTTTCACTGCACAGATAGTACACCATCTTTCTATTACAAATCTGAAAATTCAATCCTCTAGCCATCTTCTGAAACGGTACAGGCTGGTTTTTGAAGGACCTGTTCAAAAACACATTGTTGGTTTTCTCATGACAAGACTCAAATGATATATGACTATGTCTGCTTGCCTGATATTCATTTATATATATATTCAACCCATGTTTTTTTTTTCTGTTTTTTTTTTTATTTGTGATAAACAATGAATAATTTAAAATCATAACTCAGACAATCAGCCTGTTCAACCTTCCTTACTGTTGTCTTAAACACATTTATAAATGGCCATTCCAGATGTTCCAAATTCTTTATTCTCTCAGTTTTACAATTGAGAATAATACATAGTTGTAAATTCATGTATGAAGCACTCAATAGTGGTTCTTTAAGCCGAAGCGCGACACTTCGTCGAACCACACTTTGTCTACTACGACACTTCGTCTAAAGTTTTTGTCGAATCGCCAGTTCGTCGAAATGTTACTTTGTCGAATGCATTATCGTCGAATACGACACTTTGTCGAAGTTTTTCTTACTCTCAGCTAGGGTCAAAAGGTCTATTAGATGCCATGTTCTGTACTTTGGTCATGTGATGGTCATGTGATAACGGAAACTTCTTGTTCCCATTCGGCAGTTTCCGCCGAACTCTCACATTTACCGTTATGAGTTTTGTACGGCTTTGCTGAATATATAAGCTATAGTGTAAATTCATCCAAATGATATACCGGTATTAAATGTAGTTTGGAAATTAATTTATATGTTAAATGTTAAATTTCTCTGGGAGGACAAGTTGTTTGGATCGGTTAATTCAAAATTAACAGTTAACATGGTTAAATGAGTCAGTGTGCCAATATAAAAGCATATATCTTGTAGGTTATGAATGCACTACTCATTTTTAATACTCTTTTGGATAAAGTTACTGATTTAATAAACTCTCATGCACATACATATATAATATATATACACATTTCTGCCATATAAAATATATACAACTTTAAGTATTGTGCATTATATACAACAAAAGACAAAATACAATCAACATATCAGCGTCTTTAACATGGTATGACTGAATTATGACATTCTCTAGAAACTGCTGATACAATTATTCTTGTTTTCTTTATTTAGTCATTAGTAGATTAATAGTTTTGTTAAGGTTTAAGCACACCCTCGTCCCCCTCTCAATCCTTGCTTTCTGACAAGAATAAGCGGGTCGACACCCAAAGACGCCGAGGCCCAAGACCAAGGTGCAATTTGATGCAAATCGGTCACCGAGTTCAACACCCGCACAAGACCTGGCACTCGGAGCCCCTGCCCCGCCCACTAGGGACAGGGGACAGAACCTGTCGCTCAAACAATATGCCTCCTTTACCACTACACCACTCTTGGCGAAACGAAAATCAAGAGAAGCATAGAGGACTGGTTGCAGTTAGTCAGTAATAGATATTTATTTAATCTTGCGTATCTATACATACTCTAAACATGCTAAACAATGTTTAATATATATATATATATATATATATATATATATATATACATATAATACAATCTTACAACCTTTATCGACATTAGTTACCTTCAAAAATATGCTAGCATATCGTTTTTAATAAAAAGTCAATAAACCGACATAATTGTTTTAACATTTTCTCATTGTTAGTGTTCATAATTTCAGAATATTTCACCACATTTGGCCTTTTGTAATAATAGGGTTATAAGTATTCTTTTCTTTCACTTTCAAATTCCGGGCAAATAAGCAAATTCAGCCACCCTTATGAATTATGTTGTGAACCCCTTCAATAAGGGAAGATCTCACAATTTTCATGCACAAATATAAGCTCTTGTGGAAACATGATGAGTGTAAGACCATATACCCCATGACAGAATTTGTTTTTGCATTATCCCAAAAGCAACAGTACTCTTCACTTTGAGATGAGATAAAATGGAAATAAACAATCTTTTTTTCGACTCTCACACATTTTCGACAAAAATGTGACCAAACGTCAACCTAATATTGATCGGACAGAATTAATTTTCGACATATTGGAATCGGACAAATGTCATGGAAGTGTTTTTAGCTCGCCTGTACGAAAGTACAGGAAGAGCTATTGCAGTCACCCCGGCGTCGGCGTCGGTGTTGGCGTCGGCGTTGCTCAAATGTTAAAGTTTTTGGTTAAAATTTTTATGAGTCTATATCTCTTGAAGTTGTTGATGATGGATCAAGTTGATACTTTGCATCTTGGTAGATATTGGTCTGAAGTTTTATGCTGTACCATTATGACCCACCTGGGTGACCTTGAGGTCAAGGTCACGGACTTAGAAATTTTGTGTTAAAGTTTTTGGTTAAAGTTTTTATGAGTCTATATCTCTTGAACATGTTGATGGATCAAGTTGATACTTTGCATGTTGGTAGATACTGGTCTGAAGTTTTATGTGGTACCATCTTGACCCACCTG